>LPNX010001995.1:276880-362577 GCA_001517045.1 Pseudotsuga menziesii | reverse complement strand
TATTACATCCCTCTACATTCACCTAGAAACCCCCACATTAATCTAACCCCCCCACTACTAAAATCCTAACACATCCCTTCCTCTCTCTCTCTCTCTCACACACATCCCTATGTCTCTCATTACCACTAACACCCCCTAACCTATCTCTCTCTCTCTCACACACACACATCCCCATGTATCCCCTTATTACTAATACCCCTTAACCTATCTTTTTATCACACACACATCCCTGGAGTTGTAAACAATATAGTTAGGTTGAAGAGAGGGGGGGTGTTAAGGCGCAAAGACTAAGGGAGTGCTTGTTAATTCCCCCTAAACCTTGAATGATCCCTTAGCCGTGCAACTAACTTCTTAAATGCTCCAAAATTCTATTATAGTAAAACGCATACTCGTTTGATGTGTCCTAAACACACCCCCATTTTAGTTAACAATAATGTGTGCATGTTTATTCTCAGTATAAACAATAGCAGTCCCTGTCTAAGAAACACTCTAACACATTTCACACAGGTTTGACAGTCCACATGCAATTTCAAGTTATAGACAGTGCGTGAACATTCTCTTCTTCACCATATTATCACACAATTTTTTTTTTGACATCAAGCATCTCCACCACAAGTTTCTAAGTATTGCTTGGAGCATGGTATACATTGAGGAGCAAGAAATAAAGAATTAATTGAGCAAGAAAGAATCCATTAATTGAGCAAGGAGCAACATAGAGCATCTCCACCATTGTTTTTCTTGCTAGCAGAGGCAATATTAACTTGGTCATTATGGTGGAGTGTGTAGACACAATTGAGAAAGAAACAAAAGAAACAAACCAATATTGGGGAATTTCCCATTGAGGAGCACCATAGAGCATCTCCACCATTATTTCTATTGCAATTGAGGAGCTAGAAAGGCAACATTAACTTGGTAATTGTGGTAGAGTATGTAGACACAATTGAGTAAGAAACAAACCAAGCTTGGGGAATTTCCCATTGAGGAGCACCATAGAGCATCTCTACCATTGTTTTTGTTTCAATTGAGGAGCTATCAAAGGCAACATTCTTCCCAATCTTCCCCCTAACTTGAGTATCTAGACATAATTGAGCAAGAAAGAAACCAAGCTTGGGTACTCTCCCATTGAAGAGTAGCATTGAAGAGGTAGCAAAGGAAACCATATATATCATTGATCATTGTGGTGATTGGAAACTCACGCAATCGAGCAAGAAAATCAGCAAGGAAGAGGATACCCAATGAAAACCTTGAAGAAATTAGAGAGAAGAAAAGAAATGACATGACCAATCGAAGACTCTCTATGGACACTCAACCAATTTTGGATATTGAGGATGCCACAGTTCTTCCTACCAATCCACATCAAGAAAGACAAAAGCATTCACTGGAGGGGCCTTTTGTCTCCATATAAGTAGAAGAACAAGCATTGCATGGCACTGATCAAGGAGTAAAACGTAGGTACACATCAAGGCCACCTGAAACCTTTGCAGATTTAATTGAATGTGGGTATAAAAGGGACGAATTTAGAGAGACATTGAATTCCGAACGTATGCTTGATTAAGACAATGTTATTCATACCACCCAAGAGGATTTCCAATTGCCACCGTCTGATCGTCAGGAAGACACGGAAGTACATGAAGCTCATGTTCAAATGCTAGACCAACCGGGTGATATGGTACAAGGTACAATTCCAACCTCCCTACCTCCATTAGCAACTTCACATTAAAGAACTCCAAAACTTATACAGATTGATGAAATTCTCACTGGTTCGCTTGAAGGTACGCTGTCTAAAGGCAGTATTGCATATCAAGCTTAACAGATACTTGTCAACTATTTTGATTCTAAATGTGATGGAGATAAATGTAGATTATTTATATCATTGTTAAAATCTAGGTCTATGACTATTGTTAGGAAAAACTTAAGGATAAAGATGATAAACATTTCTGAACCAAGTTCTCATGTTTTCAGGAGTTTGGTAGATGCATTTAGTACTATTGGAAAGAAATCTCGTTCAAAGGGTCGCAATGCATCTCGTCGTGTGTTGTCACAATCAACCATGAACAAAAGCACTAGGTCCCTTCGCCTTCTTAATCCTACATCCAAACTTGTAGGATTGGATATCAAAGCACTCCGAAGGTATTTTTATTTAAGAGAACAAGTTGACTCTAGTGAAACAGATGTCTGGTCCTTCATTGGCAGGTTGCCACGCTCTGATATGAAGCTCATTGATGCGGTAAAGAGATTGGTGCAGGATTTTTGGCATGAGAAGGGGTTCAAGGGATCGTGATCCCCACATTAAACATTTTCTTGACATGACACAAATATAATTATATGAGAGATTTATGCATGAACATAATGAACTTAACTTGGGCCAAATATCCTAAGAAAAATGCAAACCATGGTATGTTAAAATAAACACAACTCCTAACACATTTTTTTGTCGATATCACATTGAGTACGGCTATTATTATGACACATATATACATATATTGTGTGTTTTACATAACACTCTTGTGCAAGAATGCTCAACTACATTGCCATTGTCATCATCTAGAGAGTTTATCCATAGCATCTTGTGTAGAAGGACAGAAGGTTGCACATTTGATCAAATGCCTTGCATAGATGGGACATGCCCAAGGTGTGGTGGAATGACATTTTTGGACAAATGCATACATGTCACCGATGAGCATGAACTTGGGAGACATGAAGTGAACTTGCAGTCATTCAAATATGTCACGTATGATATCGGTGGAGTGAATGAAACAAAAAAAATACAATTGGTCACCCCTCAAGTTAGTAACGACTCACGAGTTCCCGAATAGTATTTTTCCCTTCATCTATTGCTACTTCATATATGTAAATACCTCTTAATTTGTACATCTTTATTGTTGATCTACTAGGTACTAGTATGCAACTTCATGGAGGAATTATTTGAAAAGACACAACAGTATGTAAAGCATGTACATGTGGCTCGTTGGCAATATGAGCAGTTTAGAGCGTGCATGGATACATTTCCTATTGGACCTATATTATCAATGGTTGATTTTGCGGAAAACTAAACTGTGCAACCATAGAACGAGATTCAGAGTCAATATTATCAATCAAACTAGGTCAGCATAATGGTACATATCACCTATAGACATGGGGCAGATAGTATTGAAGAGAAAAGGGTTATATTGAAGGAGTATCACTTTTACATAAGTGATGACAGGTGTCATGACTTGGCTTTTGTACAACACAGCTTTCAATTGTTCTACAAACACTTGGAGGATAGCAATACACAGATGGAACAACATTGGATTTGGTCTGCTGGTTGTGCAGGGCAATTCAAAAATTCTTGTGTCTTCCAATGGTGGTGTATTCTCCACAAGAGGCACAAGGTGCCACATATTTGGAACTATTTTGAGACTGAACACGGAAAAGGGGAACATTATGGAGTAGATGCATGCATCAATACTGCATTACGTAGGCAATAGATGAAATTCACAACTATTTCACTCATCTGAGATGCAAATACCATTATTGCATGGTGTTCTTGAGTGATGGGGTGGGGAGCTAGAAAGAAAGAAGACCAAGTATCTCAAAAAGAAAATGTACATAGATATTTTTGGGAGGTCGTCGATGTAGATCAATCACACCTATATGAGTGCAAGACCATCCAAGGAACTTGTGCATTCCATTTAGTTAGGATGTCAGACAATTCTATAGTTGAAATGTGGACAAGGAAACTCTCTTGTTTTTGTTATCCATGTAGCAGTGGTGAATGGGACAACTGTGAATCCACAGATTGGGTTGAGAGCTGGGATATGTTAGACACTGAGAGGGTGGGTGAATCAGTGTAAAGCAATTTTAAAAATTTTCTTAGCTTGTCACAATTAACTACCAATTCATCGTTCCACTATCATTTCATAAACATCTTTCACTTCATCATTCACATATCATAAGCATTTGAATCATCAAGAACCTTAACACAAAAGAACACAACACCATATAATTTTGTAATCTTTTTGTATTAGTTTTGGACCGACTACAACCGTGAGGTAAAATCAGCACCTACTGATACAAAGAGCACCTACTCTTCATCCAAGACCTTGCCTGGTTTTCTTATACCCTGCTAAGAAGGTTTTGAGGTATCCTAACCTCAAAAGCAAGACAAGATTGCTTTTACAATTAAAGCTCACTATCACATCATTTCATCAATCACAACATCACCTATCTCTTCAATCTATTCTACTGCTGCTCATTTTTTTCTCTGATCATCATTCTTCCTTGCCATACTGAAGCATATCATTGTCAAGGTAACACAGTCAAGCATTCACTGTGTAAACATGGGCAGCTACTGTTATCAACATTGCTCATCTAGTCATCAATCACCAAGGTCTTCTCATCTCTGTTGTTCACTGTCAAGTCATCATACAGCTCCTATCACTGATCATCAATATCTGCTCTTTATCGACACTACTGCTGCCATTCTATGCTTGTCAACCTCTACTACTCAAGTATATTAGAAACACTGCTGCTTTCATTAATCATCTCCATCTTCAAGATCTGCAACATCAACCTTCCATTGGTTTTGCATCATAAATTTGGACTCCCTACCTGGGATATGTATGATTGCTGTAGAAGAATTCAAACCATTCTTCATATCATCACTTCATCATGTACAAGAACTTCCTTGTCTTTGGCTATTAGTCTTAGACCAGTCATACTTCACAACATCATGAACTGGGGCTATGTATATGCTTCGAAGTACTGTCATCGTCATCATTGGATTGTGTATATCCTTTACACAATGTCACGTTTATCAACTTCAGACTTGTGTCAACTGTGGACTATCAATACTGACTATGTAAAAGAATCCAATCTCAGATGAAAACCAGACTTGGACTGTCTTTACAGGTTCAAGACTATGCTGTCAAATCAAACATGTGTTTACTGTGTCACTATCATACTATTGTCATGACATTTCAAGTCATCAATAAGTTTTCCCAAGCATCAATGCTACTCATGTCTTCATAAGGTTCTTAGCATGCACTCCTTATCTAAGATAACCAGCAGTCTAAGTTCTGTCCACCAATCAACTGGAAGTCTGCTCACATGCTACTCATCAAAGGTCTGCTCATGCCCATCCAAACAACTACTACTGGTTGACTCTGTCATCATTTGGTCATTGTCATCATGGCTGTTAAAACAATACTTCCAAGAAAGTAATCACTGTCATGTAAGCCAATTTCAATCACTCACACATGTCACTATCAGGCTGTCACTCCTTTACCGTCTCTATCATCTTTTGGTATTCAATTATCTCTGTCATTAATTCACATTCTCAGACTGATCCGAACTTTAGAGCTCTCATCTCTAGCTAATTCCTTCGATTCATTCCACCGATATCATTAGGACAATTATCAAACTTGGTTCCTTTGCTTCGCATGCAAATACACCATAGGACTACTCCTCATCATCTCTAAAGCAAAGAGATACCTCAGTCTGCCATCCAAATATCATTAAAAAAAAACTTGGACTATTCAGGTGCTAGAGAAGACCTAAATCAGGACTGTTTGAAAGCTTGTGAAAACCCCAAGACATGTCCAAGAGTGGACCGTCAATTTGCAGAGAGGAGATAAGTGTAAAAAGACTCCAACATCCCAATCTAGCAGCAGAGATCAACCCAAAAAAATATACCTCAGTGAAGGCTGAAGTTTGCTTCAGTCTTCCATGAATTCTGCTGCTGTAAACAAATTCAGACTGATTGAAAAGTCTATCTGCTGCCAACTCAGGCTTTAAAAATCAGACTTCAAAACTTTATTGTTGAACCACTAAATTCTTTAGAATTTGGACTGTGGATGTGTGCTATAGAAGACTTCAATGTCTGTCAATTTTGGACTATGTCTAGGGCAGCAAAAAGAAATCAAGCAAAAGATAAGAACAAAAAAATCATCCTTCAAAAATTCGGGACTGAGGATGCTGCTCCTGAAACTTTTCAATCCAAACGAGGTTCAAAGCTATATTAAACTTCACCGAATTCTAAATCCAAATTAAAAACATAAAAATCTATTAATATTGGTTTTCCATCATAAAATTTCACTGATTCGACCTGCAATTTGTGTGTTTTTTTAATTTGTAAATTAAAAAATAATAATTTCTTTAGCTAGCTGACTTCAAGTTAAGATGGGATTTTAATTTCAATTAAATCCTCTAATTTTGGTCTTGTTTATTTCTTATTCTTCTTCAAGAATCTATCAAAAAGTAGGGGTTTTTTAGGGCTCATGGCCCTCAAAGAATCTAATTGTGGTCTTGCTTGAGCTTCTTTTACACATTTGTGGGCACATTGAATCCTTTTAGGAGCTGCCTTATTTTAGGGCTTGTTCCATACTTCGCAAGGTCTTTGTCCATTCAATATTCTAGTACATGAAATGCCATATTACATTATAGGTTCCAATTGGGGTTCCATAAGCATCAACATTTGACATATGGGCTTCAAACATGAGCTTTATAAAGCTTGTGGGTAGAAGCACTTCTTCAATGCTTCTTCAAGTGATTCAAGAGCTTCTTCATCATATAGAGGGCATGTGCATGGGTTCCACAACATTCCAATAGCCACGAATTCCACCAAGGGTATTAAGGTCATCATCAATCAAATAAGGGTCTCCATCCACACATCAAGGGCTCCACACACATGAGCCACACCATGAGGCGTCCAAGGTCCAAAGTCCATCGTGCCATCACTTGTAGGGTATATGGGCCTTCTTCTGGGGTACCATGACACCATCATAGCATAAATTACCACAGAATGGGTCATTAATGCTTCTCCAAGCCATTTAGGGCTTCTCCATTGTCTACCAAGGCTTCAGGACCATCTCTAGGGTCTTCAATGTCTTCAGCAAGGTGGCGACTTCAAGATTCATCCTTGTGGGTACAAGGACCTTGTCAACGTCAACTGGGTACAAGGTGCTTCAAGGCACAAACCCACTCTATAAGTCACTACAGGTGGGACTTGGTAGTATCAATGACATCTCGTGGGGACACTGCAAGTCCATGTTGGCATCAATGACAATTTCATCAACAATCTCCCCCTTTGTCATTAATGACAACAACTCATGCCCCCCCTGTGAGCATGCTCTCCTTTTGTCTCTCCTTTTGTATTCATCTCTCCCTGTGATGTCCCTGGTTTTGACCCCGGTTACATTAAAAGGTACATGATGTATATATTGTAATTAATCGTGGTGAGGAGCTAAAGGCAAAATCCCCACCATCGATTTGGTTGTGTATGTTTCGGCAATAGGGATCATTGTTGATGGTATACCGTGCTATCCGACACATTATAGTTTTGGCATCATGTAAATATGCACATCAATTAAAATAAACCTACAGCTATCTATGATGATGCAACGTTGAATGAAAAGGGCATGATTCCTGAGTTTAAGGGGGGGGGTTTGTCCAACCCGTGGGGGTCATTGGGAGTTTGCCATGTGTCGACCACCCATTTAAACTTTTGTTGTCTATTAGTTGGGAGTAGTTATTACTGAGTAGTGGTGGGTGTGGCAGGACTGTCAATCCTTGCCCACGTGCCCACTCCACCAGTGGACTCTTCCTCTTCACATCGCGTGGGGTAGAAGAAAAACACTCACTCCACTTTTCCACGATTCCACTTCTTCACGGTTTTGGTCTTTCTCACTCTCACATAGGGGCAGTTCTAGTTTTTACTCCCACTGCGAGTTTTTCTAGACAATCCTCATGTAGAGAGAGATTCTGCTTCCTCACACACACCGTTTGGGGGATTCTCCATCGTTTTTTCATCCTCACACAGAGGGTCGTTCCGTTCACTCTTCTCACGATTTCCCCATCGTTTTGTTTAATTCTCACGCACAGGATGGAAATCAGATGGTTCTTACCTCACACAAGGGTTGGGGAATTGTGATCTCATACGGCAAGTTGGAAGAGCGTCCTGAGCGGCATGACTCTCTTGTGTGTATGCTTTCCCTGTCAATGCTGGGAATCCGTCTTCTTCCCCACCTGCGGACTGTGTAAGGTTCCCGTTGTTTCATTATGGGATTGGGTTGTTGATCTCTCCCTGGGTTTTGGTTGTTGCATGTGTACAATATCTTGTGGGGTTGCTTCTGATTTGTTTTGGCCACTCTAGGGCCAAGAACAACTCTGAGTCGTCTTGTTGACTTGAGTTGTGTTCACCCTTTCATTTGGGTTGTCACCCTATTATATTTATTTTCCTCATAGAGCTGTGAGCTATTTGTTTTACTGTGGTATGCAGTGGTTGGTATTCGGACTCTTGAGAGTAGGATTAGAGGCCGGGTATGCTTGAGAAAACCGGTGTTTAGAACCACTCAGACAGAGTTATATTGTTGGCTTTCTTCTCTGCAACCCTTGAAGAGTATTGGAAAGGGAAGTCAGGGCCTGAGGGACTGTGAAGCAGAGAAAGGACTGATTCCTGTTGATGGGTGTGTGGATGTCTTAGAAGCCTTGTTAAATCCTATGTAGGCATCCTTAGCTCTTCATTGAGGCCACCAGCTTAGCATTTATCCTTTCCTAACTCCTTGATGGCCTAATAAACCCTACTGTGTGGGCTTGGATGATTTGTGTACCTTGGCTATGTGTAATCCTGCTTTGACCCTTATTCCCTTAGGAATCATGCCCAACTCAGGGGTGGCAGTGTTGCTGAGAGATTGATGAGCACACTAGCCTATGGTTGGGTGGAACGTTGCAGTGACGTAGCTGGTTGCAGGATGAACTCTTTTTAAGATGAGTATTCTTGACTATTCTGTCTCTGCATTTATATTTAATTATTAATAAATATGATGAACATGTGGTATTCTTGAATGAATGTATGTTTGCTTCTACTATATATATAAAGGATTATACATCTTAGTATGTTTTATGTTTTAAGATTTATATTTCATCTTTATATGCTCGTTCATG
This sequence comes from Pseudotsuga menziesii, assembly GCA_001517045.1. Classification (NCBI taxonomy): domain Eukaryota; kingdom Viridiplantae; phylum Streptophyta; class Pinopsida; order Pinales; family Pinaceae; genus Pseudotsuga; species Pseudotsuga menziesii. The sequence continues at coordinate 353,652 of LPNX010001995.1, read as the reverse complement.
TTCATGGAGCTATCTGCCCGGACATTTTTTATGGTTTGGTAGCATCCTCCTCACCGGCCATGTTGCAGCATGGGCCTGAATGGGCCATGAAAGGTTAGATAGCAGAGGCAGGTTTCCTTCTGCCTAGTAGAGATCAGAAGTTTACGACAGGAAATTCACAAAATTTGCCTCAATTCCTGAACTGTCGGCTCATCGGAAGACCAAGTGGAAAGCTTCTCCGATGCAGCAGACGGATTAGTCTAACGACCATCCGAAACAGGCCATCGACAATCGACAGAGTTTATTTGTTCAGATCACTGATCATTAGGTGATGGAACCACCGATACAGCAGCGAGTGCTAGGTGAAGGACTAGCCGACAAAGTGATAAGAAAAAGAATTTCGCGAAAATTTTCTAAGTGTAAGACCATCGGCACATCGGAAGACTAAGTGAGAAGCTCTTCCAATGCAGTAGGCAAATTAGTCTGAAGAACCCCCGATAAAGACCTCGACATCGACAAAAGTTAGAGGATGATGACGCCTCAATGTCGACAGAAATTAGACGAAGGAAATGCCGATACGATGGCAGGAAAAAGGTGAGAACATCGAGGGGGGAGGAGGAATTTTCGCCAAAATTCTGCTAAGTATTTAAGTCATCGATGAAATTTAGTTCTTTGGGGAGCCGATGCGGCAGCATGAAGAAGAAATTTTTTGAAAAATATAGTCTAAGTAATGAGCCCATCGGCGATCGGTGGAAGTTAGTTGATGAGACTGCCGATCGGAATAATTTAAAGGTTGTGCATCTGCCGTTGTGGAATTCTAAGACACTAACCACCCAATGGTTAGTTTCTCCAATCATGGACGCAGAGAAAAAGGAAGCAATTTTTCTGAAATTGCGCTTAAGGGTCGAGACCATCGGCGATCGGCAAAGATCAGCTGATTGGATCGCCAATGATTAGTTGTTTTGGTTGTCGATGAACTTCGGAAGAATTAGTTGTTCGTACGTCCGTCGTTGCAGCTGCCATATGGACTAGCATTTTGATAGTTAGAACTTTCAACTTCTAATCACCGATGGAAGTTGAAAGAGTTAGTCGATTGTGAGTCCGCCGTTGTGGCTGCCAACGAGACTATCACTCCGATGGTTAGAGCTTTTGGTTGCCTATAGTTCTCAGGTCACCGACGTCGTGGAAGTGTTTAAGTTAAAGATCGTCGAGACATCGGAGGAAAGTTGTCATCTCGTCGCCGCAACGAAGGGAATGTTAGTGATTTGGATCACCGATGCCACGGAGAAAATTAGTGGTTTCGACCGTCGACAGATTTATGGCTGTGGAAACTCTAGTTAGTTTTCTGCCTACCGTTGCGGAAGGTTAGAGAACTAGCCACCTGATGCACAGAGCATCCGACCGTCGATGCAGCGGTTAGTCAATTTTCTCGCCAATGAGGTTCAAAATAGTAGACAAACAATCCACCGATATAGCAAAGAAAATTAGATGTTCTAGCCGCCGAAACGTCGAAAGGTTAGTGAAGAAAGGACCCGATGAACACTTGATTTTCTTGCCGATGCAGATCGGGAGTTTAGTCGATTTGCCTGCCAAAATGCCAGAGAGTTAGTAGGGAAGAGACCTGATCTGAAAAAGAAATCTGGGTTTTTCAAGTGTATTTCTCAGCAATTTCTAAATGTTATCAGTGGATTTTTCAGCAGTTTCAGGGCTAAAAAGGAAGGAAATACTAAGTGGCTTAAGTTAGCAATTCAGACCAAAATATAGTTGTGTGATTTGCCTAAATTTGATGAAAATCATCATTTTAGAAGTAGGTGTGGTTTTCACACCCAAGGTCAAAATGAAGCATGTGGATAGGCATTGGAAAGCTTATTCGGCAAGGAACAAGGAGGAATCCTTAGAGTTCGAATGTGGTGCTGCAAAGTACTAGTGGCTATCAGTATGGACAAATCTGGGAATCACATGCCTAGACATAGAAATACCATGAAGTCAAACTAGCTATTGTGTGGAAGAGGAGTTCCATGCAAAGATGAGGGACTTGAAAAGGGAAATTTCCTTAAACCATGTCTTGCTCATTATAATACATTTTATAAGTTTCGTACATGAAATGTATGAGGATATGCATTGCATGCATAGGATATTACATGTTGGTAAGAGTAGTGAGAATTATACACTTATAATGAACCACTAATGGTAAATATTTCATTGGTGTTGGCATTAGTGGAAAAACCAACGACAACCTAGACATGGCTGAATATGTTGCTGATGCTGATGAATGTGACCAGCAACCCGATGAAGAAAGGGATAAGGCAACAAAAAACACCAGGATCAAAAGTGGGTGAGCAACTTCTGCAATCTCCTGCAAGAGACCAACCAAACTGGTAATGTCTAGGGTGTAAGTAGGACCCATGAAGGTAAGGGTTCGATTATGACAATTACATGGAGTGGTAAAAGCAAGAGATCTCATGCCGTGTGGGCATTTAAAATTTAGGCTGCATTCATACAAAAATGTGTCGTGTCTGTATGTGTTGTTATGAGCTTAATAGCCCAAAGAAAGTAAGTACTAATGGTCTTGATTATAGCAATGCATCCTACATGAAGTAGTCATGGTTAGGCCATGCATGGTATGTTTGAATGCAAAAGTATTCCTGAATCAATGCAAGGTAGCATTGAGTGGATATGCATTAAAATATTTCATAAATCTTGTGGTTATGCATTGAATAGATGCATATGAAAAGTATGAGTCAATATTGTAGATATGAATACATAAGTATGGGTGCAAATGTTGTGATGCATTGCATGAATGCATAGAGATAGTGCATGTGTCATTATGAATAACTAATAGCTGAAATGATGAATTGATGACAATTCTAGAACCATTTCAAGAGCTGATGTGAATGCAAGATAGTAAGTGCATGAAGAGGGTATTCATGATCAATTGGCTGCCGGAAATGCTCTATGGAAGAGCAAGGGGGTACAAATGATACGCTTGTGAAGTAAGGAGTATCTAAACATTTCATTTAAATTGCATAAATGATGTGATTATACCCTGTAATTTAAAGTATGATAATGATTGCGTGAAGTAAATGGGTTTTGGGTAATATTGATATGCTAACAGCTGGAAGTATTTGAATTTTATAATTTTGCAAATGCTTCAGTGATTTTTTCAGCAATGGAAAAAGTTATATGCATCAAGACTTACCAAGTGTTTGGCTGATTGAAGTTCAGGTTTCAGGTAGATTGTTTGGAGCATGGAAATGAGAGTAAGACCATGACAAATGTAGGAATCTACCATGGGAAAGAGCCAAACCTTATGAGAAGAGTCTCACGGCTGTGAAAATAGTTTGTATACATAATGAGTTGTTAAATTTGAATTTGTGAATTTCAGATTTAAGAAATTACTGACAACTACTAATCACTATTGGCTTGCATAAGATTGTGTCAGGAGGACGCATTGTAAGTGGGTGTTCATGATATGCTAGTAAGCATAAGATCATAATGGGCATAGTGGTGTTTCTTACAAGAGACCCACAATTGAGGATCATCTCATTGCCAATAAAATCCATTTCTATAGTAAACAGAGTTGCAAATTCTCATTGAATTGCTTGGTTATGGAACAATAAAATTTGGATTGTATTATCAGATAATGATTGATTGTTTGGCTACTTGATAAATGTACTAGGGATACACATTGCAGGAATACCATGGGTGATGGCCTAAAGGAGCCAAACTTCATGGGGAGGTTTTCCCCTATCTTGGAAATGGGTTTCAGGTGAAACTCCATTGGACATTTTGGAAATGTCTCATCTGCACTACATGTTTGGTAAGCAACATGAGTGAAATGGTATGGATTATGTCAGTAAGACGTGTGAATATGAAATGTAAAAATGAGTTGGGATGGAAAATCGAGGGACTGTCAACTTAGAGAAGGGAGCCCCCATTCCTCCTTAATGAAGGAATACTGCTTCGACAAATGGATAAGTGTTATGTGACCCTAGCTAAGAATATGCATGTCAAATTGTTAAATTCAATATGCAGAGCATGTTTTGATTTTATTTCCATTATGGCAGATTGCATGAGCATGAATAGGGCCTATATGGCACACACCGGAAAAGGGTGCACACTTTCCCGATGTCAGATCATGAAACGGTTTTCAATATTGATTACACCCTAAGGAGTGGACCGACTCCTGGTGTCTCAATACTCGATAGAGAATGATATGAAACATGATTACGGTTTTTAGAGAAATAATGCGGATGAGTTTGCTTGTATTGCTTGTGTTGTCAGGCTAAACAGTTGCAGTCTAGTGTCACACGCTAAAGAGAAAAGGGTAAATATTTGTTACAGTATTGGCTTGGTTACCTATAGCCAGATAAACCCAACTATGTATTGGCTTGGCTGGACAGTCTAATAAACCCAACTAAAGGTTGGCTTGAATGTGCTTGATATGTATAAAAGATGTGGTGAAGCTGTCACCGAAATAGGGTTGTTATATGCCTAGGGATCCATAGTAGATCCCGGACCTAGAAATGGTTGTTTATTGTTGATATAAGTGCATGGTTGATATAAGTGTATTGTTGATATAAGTGCATTGCTGATATAAGTGCATGGCCTGATAAACCCAACTGTGTTGGCTTGGATTATTTGTTCCTTCCCAGTCGATGCGAAGGTGTACTGGATGGACATTAATTATTTGGTGTTGAGGAGCAGCCTGCATGCTGACCTAGCATCCAAGTCCATAGGTGATCCTGAGGCTTGCAAAGCAAAGCAGGATCCTATGGACCAACGAGGAAACGCACAATATAGATAAGTATTGGATTATTTTGCAATTCTTGCTTATGAATATGCATGTGTATATGATTTGGTTATGATGATTTAAGCTCTTGTTTAAGAGATAAAAATTGATGAGAGTAAACTAAACATGTGAATTTATTCAATGTTTGAATATAGGTATCGCTGGAAGCGAGGACTACGAGAGTATCCTAGGGGTGCATGTGGACATGTGACTGTCTTGAAGAGCTCAGAATGAGTAGTAATGAAAAAGGTGCTAGTGATACTGTGAAGTTCCTAGCAGTCAAGATAAACCATGTGGGGAGGCTCCATGGTTGAGAGGTCTGAAATAGACTGAAGACACTAAGTGTCATGACCAATAGGGATTGGTCCAGCATTCACGGTAAAGTGAAAGAGGCTGAGAGCATGAAAATCCACAGCAGTGGTGTGGGTTCCAGGATGGAACAAAACAAAGAGGGAAAAAATAAAAAACACTTGTTGCTCTCTCTTGCCCTTTTGATTATATATATATATATGCATTGTGAAAACAAAAGATTGTTGAATGCATGTATGACTGAAAATGGAATGTGTGTATTTGCTTAAAGTAAATTGTGAATGCTGGAATAGTTAATTCCCTACCCAAGAATGGACATGAATGAGCTCATGTGCCTGTTGGGAAGGCATGAAAAGTATGAAAGTCTCCTTGATGAGACTTGGACTGCCATGCCAATTTGGAAATTAATTGATTGATTTTAATGCCTACATTATGCTTGGTCTAACATAATTTCAATGATGCATTTCACATGTGAGAAAAGTGAAATCCAGTGGTGCACAATGACCATGGAAGTAGAACAAAAGCTGTTGGACTTGGCTGGAAGTCTCCTTCAAATGATTTCCAGGAACCAAGAGAATCTTGGAGAGATGCTCAAGATATAGAAAAGGCGGAATGAGATGAACCACCAGATTTTGCAAGACTCTATTAGTTTGCAAAGGGAGGTAAAAATCCTTCTGGGGGAAATCCACAAAGGCAAGGAAAGTGGATCAATGATGGGACATTTGTCCAAGAAATCTGTTAAGAAACGATCGAGACATGAAGGCTCAAGGGAAATTGAGCAGGTAAAGATGAAGCAGCCAGCAAAATGTTGGAAATGCGGAGGACATCATTTACGTTGGGACTGCTCAGTGAGGGAACATAAAGAGGGTAGCAACCACAAAGTTCCTAGACTTGGGATGAGCCGAAAGCTGAGAAGCTCATGGAAGCCAAGGGGCTTGGTCCTGAAAGTTCAAAGTAAATAATTGAACATGGGACAAATCTGCAAAATTTTGAAGTCTTGATGTGCAAATTGTATATGTATTCCTATGTATTGGAACACCGAGGACGGTGTTATTCCAAGGGGGAGGGGATTGTGATGTCCCTGGTTTTGACCCTGGTTACATTAAAATGTACATGATGTATATATTGTAATTAATCATGGTGAGGAGCTAAAGGCAAAATCTCCACCATCGATTTGGTTGTGTATGTTTCGATAATAGGGATCGTTGCCGATGGTATATCGTGTTATCCAACACATTATAGTTTTGGAATCATGTAAATACGCACGTTAATTAAAATAAACCTACATCCAGCTACGACGGTGTAATGTTGAATGAAAAGGGCATGATTCCTAAGGTTAATGGGGGGTGTTGTCCAACCCGTGGGGGTCATTGGGAATTTTCCATGTGTCGACCAACCATTTAAACTTCTGTTGTCTGTTAGTTGGGAGTAGTACTTATTAGTGAGTAGTGGTAGGTGTGGAAGGACTGTCAGTCCTTGCCCACGTGCCCACTCCACCAATTAATGCTTCCTCTTCACATCGCATGGGGCAGAAGAAAAACACTCACTCAACTTTTCCACGATTCCACTTCTTCACGATTTTGGTCTTGCCCACTCTCAAGCAGGGGCGGTTCTAGTTTTTCCTCCCACCACGAGTCGTTCTGGACAATCCTCACGCAGAGAGAGATTCTTCTTCCTCACACAAACTATTTGGGGGATTCTCCATCGTTTGTTCATCCTCACACAAAGGGTCATTCCGTTCACTCTTCTCATGATTTCCCCATCGTTTTCTTTAATCCTCATGCATAGACCGGAAATCGGATGGTTCTTACCTCACGCAGGGGTTGGGGAATTGTGATATCATGCGGCAAGCTGGAAGAGCGGCCTGAGGGGCATGACTCTGTTGTGTGTATGCTTTCCCTTCCAATGCTGGGAATCCGTCTTCTTCCCCACCTACGGACTGTGTAAGGTTCCCGTTGTTTCACTATGGGATTGGGCTATTGATCTCTCCGTGGGTTTTGGTTGTTACATGTGCACAATGTCTTGTGGGGTTGCTGATGTGTTGTTTTGGCCATGCTAGGGCCAAGAACAAATTCGAGTCGTCTTGTTGACTTGAGCTATGTTCACCCTTTCGTTTGGGTTGTCACCTTGTTATCTTTATTTTCCTCACAGAGCTGTGAGCTATTTATTTTACTGCGGTATGCAGTGGTTGGTCTTCAAACTATTGAGAGTAGGATTAGAGGCTGGGTATGCTTGAGAAAACTGGTGTTTGGAGCCACTCAGATAGATTTAGACTACTCGCTTTCTTCTCCACAACCCTTGAAGAGTATTAGAAAGGGAAGTCAGGGCCTGAGGGACTCTGAAGCAGAGAAAGGACTGATTCCTGTTGATGGGTGTGTGGATGTCTTAGAATTCTGATTAACTCTAGTGTAGGAGTCCTTAGCTCTCCATTGAGGCCACCAGTTTAGAATTTAGCCTTTCCTAACTCCTTGATGGCCTGATAAACCCTACTGCATGGGCTTGTTTGATTTGTGTACCTTGGCTATGTGTAAGCCTACTTTGACCCTTATTCCTTGAGGAATCATGCCCAGCTTGGGGGTGGCAATGTTGATGAGAGATTGATGAGCATGCTGGCCTATGGTTGGGTGGAATGTTGTAGCGACGTAGCTGGTTGCATGACGAATTCTTTTTAAGATGAGTATTCTTGACTATTCCGTCTCTGCATTTATATTTACTAATTAATAAGTATGATGAACATGTGGTATGCTTGAATGAATGTATGTTTGCTTCCGCTATGTATATTAAGGATTATGCATCTTAGTATGGTTTATGTTTAAGCTTTATATTTCAACATTATATGCCTGTCCATGTTCATGGAGCTATCTTCCCGGAGGTTTTTGATGGTTTGGTAGAGTCCTCCTCGCTGGTCAGAGGGTCAGGGACGTTACACTCCCCCTTTGGCATCAATGGCAAAGGGTGTCCACATACCTGTGTATGAAATCTCTGATCACTACTCACTGCTCCCCCTGTCAATATGCATGATCCTAGGACCTATCTGTATGCCTAGAGTAGCCATCCTTTCTCCTTTGAGTTCATTCTCTAGCATTATGAACTCAAGGTGTGTTAAGGTATTTGAGAGACCTTACACTTGGCTTGCCATATGGAAGCCATCCTCCTTGCTCTGATCAGCCTCTCCTATCTACAACTGCTCGGTCTTCCTCATCCATACTTGCTTCCTGGAATCTGTGCTTTGAGCATTTGATCTTTCATCTATACTGGTTTTCCTTGATGAGCTATATAGGAAACTTCTCATGTGTTGTTTCTGGGTATTCCAACAATCTTGAGCTTTATGCCCAAGTCCATTGCAACTATAACACCTCATCGTGCGACAATATGCAGCAATGTGACCAACATTGTTGCATGTCCAACACCTGACTGAGCTGTTGGAACTTCCAACACTTCTTTGATCAAATTCATTTCTCCATGCCTGAGAGTGTCCCTGATTGTAGGAATTTGTCTTATGATCTTCAAATCTTCTTGTTGATGTATATGAAGTACTCCTTCTTGGTTGACTTCTTTGACTTGCACATTCTTGGGCTTTGTGGCTAAACCCACTGCATGTGTAGCATCTCAATGTGTGACATGTGGAAGCAATATGTCCAACATCTAATTGAGTCATTGGGGCTTCCACCACTTCTTCTTTCATAGAGTCTACAATCCATAGCTTTATGACCAAATTTAGAACAAAAATAACAATAACCATTAAAGCCACTTTCATACCTGGGTCTTGGAATTGTTTCTTTTATGAGGTTGCTTTGAGGAATAGACCTAACTCCTTGTTTCATTTTTGAACTTCCAAATTCCTTGTTGTCATGTGCAAGTGTATGGGGAGCAGCTTTGGACGTTGATGGACCTTGTTTCCTTCTTGGAGTTGAATATTTTCTTTGAGGAATGAGGTCAGTTTCTTGATGTGTTCTTGAACATTCACCATCCTTGTTATCATGTGCAGGTACATAGGATACATCCTTGGTCATTGATGGACCAGCATTTGGGGTCTTTGGAGACCACTTTCCTTCTTCTAGATTGTCTTCTACCTTTCTAAACCCAAGACTAGATTTGTCAAAGGGAGACCTTTGGAAATACAATAATTTATCCAACTTGACAAAGCTACTGTTGAACTTCTCATGATGCTTTGATTTTTCAATCTTCTTTCTGAGATTGACAATATCAAACTCATGCTTCTGATTTGTCACTTCTTTTTCTTCCAATTGATCTCTTAATGCTTCTTCTATTCTCTTGGCTTCTTCTAGCTGATTTTTCAGATCAAGATTTTCCTCTCTTGCTTCTTCAAGTATTTTTGAATCTTTAACATGGTTCTTTTGTTCTAGGGTTAGATCGATCAAATCAATCTTTAGCTTTTCTTTTTCTTCTTCCTTTTCCTTCAGCAATTTTAGCCAACCTACTCCTTCATGCTTAAGTTTCTTAAGCAACTCCTTTAGTTCAACATTCTTATTTTGGAGATTATCCATATAATCAATGGTTGTCATCCTAAACATCTTGTAATCAGATTGATTAAGATCAACTTTGTTCAAGTACCAATCAGCTCTGAGATCTATGTTGCATACATAGTTTATAATTCTCTGTTTAGCTTTCAACATTGCTTCATCATCATCTACAAGAACCTTATCAATTTCATCACACAAGCTATCATTATAATGACAAGAGTTCATACCTTTACTGGAGTCCTCTTCTTATTTGTCTTCTTCTTGATTGAGTTCTTCTGGGGGTTTGTCTTCTGATTCTCCATCTGTCTTTCTGGGTTCTGGTCTTGCCTTTTGATACTCACTCTCCAACTTGAACCATAGGTATTTTGTTGAAGTGTACTCTCCTACATTTTCCTTCACTGAGCTGGGAATTCCATCCATGAGGAACTTCAAGGCTGTAGGGTTGTCCTTCTTTGCTTCCTTCTGTGCAATTGATTTTCTTTTCTTGTTTGATAGAGCGGGTGGATTAATAACAATTTCCCAAATACTAAACTTCTTCAGATCAGCCTTGATTTTGCTCCTCCAACTGAAATAATCTGTAATATCAAGTATAGGCACATCATTTCATGATGACTCTTTCTTTTCCTCCATTGTGTGTAAGGATCTCCTTCAAGCTTGCTAGGCTTGTGACGAAGGTCGGCTTTGATACCAATTGTTAGACACTAAGAGGGGGGGTGAATCAGTGTAAAGCAATTTTAACACTTTTATTAGATTGTCACAATTAACTACCAATTCATCATTCCAGTATCATTTCATAAACATATTTCACTTCATCATTCACATATCATAAGCATTTGAATCATCAAGAACCATAACACAAAAGAACACAACACCATATAATTTTGTAATATTTTTGCATTAGTTTTGGACCGGCTACAACCATGAGGTAAAATCAGCACCTACTGATACAAAGAGCACCTACTCTTCATCCAGGACCCTGCCTGGTTTTCTTAGACCTTGATAAGAAGGGTTTGAGGTATCCTAACCTCAAAAGCAAGACAAGATTAATTTTACAATTAAAGCTCGCTATCACATCATTTCATCAATCACATCAACATCACCTATCTCTTCAATTTGTTCTGCTGCTGCTCATTCTTTTCTCTGATCATCATTATTCACATCCATACTCAAGCATATCATTGTCAAGGTAACACAATCAAGCATTCACTGTGTAAACATGGGCAGCTACTGTTATCAACATTGCTCATCTAGTCATCAATCACCAAGGTCTGGTCATCTCTGTTGTTCACTGTTAAGTCATAATACAGATCCTATCACTGATCATCAATCTCTGCTCTTTATCAACACTACTGTTGCCATTCTATGCTTGTCAACCTCTGCTGCTCAAGTATATCAGAAACACTGCTACTCTCATTAATCATCTCCATCTTCAAGATCTACAACATCAACCTTTCATCGAATGCACATCATAACTTTGGACTCCCTACCTGGGATATGTATGACTATCATAGAAGAATTCAAACCATTCTTCATATCATCACTTCATCATGTACTAGAACTGCCTTGTCTTTGGCTGTTAGTCTTAGACCAGTCATACTTCACAACCTCATGAACTGGGGCTATGTATATGCTTCAAAGGACTATCATCATCATCATTGGACTGTGTATATTCTTTACACAATGTCATGCTATCAACTTCCGACTTGTGTCAACTATGGAGTATCAATACTGACTGTGTAGAAGAATCCAATCTCAGATAAAAACAAGACTTGGACTGTCTTTACAGGTTCGGGACTATGCTTTCAAATCAAACATGTGTTTACTGTGTCATTGTCATACTGTTGTCATGACGTTTCAAGTCATCAAGAATTTTTCCCAAGCATCAATGCTACTCATGTCTTCATAAGGTTCTTAGTATGCACTCCTTATCTAACATAACCAACAGTCTAAGGTCTGTCCACCAATCAACTAGAAGTATTCTCACATGAAGTCTTCTCACATGTTGCTCATCAAAGGTCTGCTCATGCCCATCCAAACAACTACTATTGGTTGTCTCTATCATCATTTGGTCATTGTCATCATGGCTGCTAAAATAATACTGCCAAGCAAGTAATCACTGTCATGTAAGCCAATTTCAATCACTCGCACATGTCACTGTCAGGTTGTCACTCCTTTATCGTCTCTATCATCTTTTGGTCTTCAATTATCTCTGTCATTAATTCACATTCTCAGACTGATCCAAATTTCAGATCTCTCATCTCTAGCTAATTTCTTCGGTTCATTCCACCGATATCATTAGGACAGTTATCAAACTTGGGTCCTTTGTTGCCCATGCAAATACACCATAGGACTGCTCCTCGGTCATCTCTAAAGCAAAGAGATACCTGAGTGTGCCATCTGAATCTCAGTAAAAAAAACTTGGACTGTTCAGGTGCTAGAGAAGACCTAAATCGGGATTGTTTGAAAGCTTGTGAAAACCCCAGGACATGTCCAAGAGTGGACCGTCGATTTGCAGCAAGGAGATAAGTGTAAAAATCCTCCAACATCTGAATCTAATAGCAAAGATCAACCCAAAAATATATACCTCAGTGAAGGCTCAAGTTTGCTTCAATCTTCCATGAATTCTGTTGTTGTAAACAAATTCAGACTGATTGAAAAGTCTATCTGCTGCCAACTCAGACTTTAAGAATTAGACTTCAAAACTTTACCGTTGAACCACTGAATTCTTCAGAATTTGGACTGTGGATGTGTGCTGTAGAAGACCTCAATGTCTGTCAATTTCGAACTGTGTCTAGGGAAGCAAAAATAAATCAAACAAAAGATAAGAACAAAAAAATCATCCTTCAAAAATTCAGGACTGAGGCTACTACTCCTGAAATTCCTCAGTCCAAACGAGGTTCAGAGTTGTCTTAAACTTCACCGAATTCTACATCCAAATTAAAAACATAAAACTCTATTAATACTGGTTTTCCATCATAAAATTTCTTTGAGCCGACCTACAATTTGTGTTTATTTATTTATTTTTAAATTAAAAAAAAATAATTTCTTTAGTTGGCCGACTTCAAGTCAAGATGGGATTTTAATTTCAATTAAATCCTCTAATTTTGGTCTTGTTTATTTCTTATTCTTCAAGAATCTATCAAAAAGTAAGGGTTGTTTAGGGCTGTTAGAATAATCAACCCATAGTTAGCTACCTTAGACATTAAATTAATCATTTTTGTCTTATTTGCCTAGTTTCATGATTCCACCTTATGCAAGTTGTCATCTACCTATCCATAGTGGTCAAACTTGCCTATTTTGACTCATGGAGCGCTTGGGAAACCTCAAGGAATCAAATCTACTTTATTCCTAGCCTCCTAGGCGCCCTTCTGCTTTTTCAGTGCTTTAAGGCAATTGGGAAAGTTTGACTAGGTGAGGTTAACTAGTTTTTTGTCCTCCACGTCCTCCACTCTTTTCTCCTATGAAAAGCATGTATGAGTTGTTCTTCCATCACCTTTTAGTTTTCCTAAGTGATTTTTCCAATTCGTGAGCTCCTTCACTGATTTGGAAACTACTTTATGCACCTATAGGGGAATTGCTTAATTTTAGTAAGCCTGCTTTTGACTAGATTTGAATTTCCTCCTCATGCATTCAAATCCCTTATGTAATTATTTAATGCAGTAGCCTATGTTATTACAAGGTTGGCTATTGTACACTGAGTTAATACAGTTTAGTGTTCAGCTCCATATTCAGTCTCTTTTGTGAGTGATTTTGAATGTACAATTGATAATTGTTGTGAGTGTTATTGTTCTATCACTGGGTTCAATTTCCACATGGTATCAGAGCCATTGTAGATCAATTTCTCTCCTTCAAATTTTTTTTTCAGGTTCGACATCAGTGAGTGGGAGCCTTCTACTGACAGCCGGGACAATTTCTGAGCTATGGATCAATCTCAGAAGATCATCTTGACTCCCTTCAATTTCTTTGAATGGAAAGCAGAGATGGAGATACTGTTGAGAGAGAAAGGCCTCTACAGGGTGACTATGGCAATAGAAATAGATCCCAATGCAGCTGCAGAGAAGATAAAATGGCACAATAGGAGGGATGAGGCCTATGGTCTCTTGTGTCTGAGTATTTCCAGAGACCTCCTTTTCCATCTTGATGGATTGACATCAACGAATGAAGTATGGGAGAAGCTTGTTGATATTTTTGGAAAGAAAAATGAGATGAGGGGACATCAAATTGAAAATGAACTGATCTCCCTGAGTCCAAATAGATTTGAATCCCTGCAACTCTATTTCTCCAAGTTCAAAGCACTTGTTTTGCAGCTAAAACAATGTGGGATCGAAAAGAAGGATGATCAGCTGGTCTTGGCCATACTCTCGAAGCTTGGCCCTGACTATTCAATGTTTTTTTTGACCTTCTATGCCACAAAGTTGACAGCTCGAACCTGGAAGATGCCTAGCCTTGCAGATTTCATGGAATCTCTCACACAAGAACAAGACAAACTGGTGATGATGGGCACCATCAAACCATCAAAAGACCAATATATGGTTGCTAGAGATTCGAGGGTGGATTCAAAAAGAAAAAAGAAAGCTAAAAAGCTACCTGAGCAAAAGAGAGACAAGAACAAGTCTCCGAAGGAGCCACAAGGTTCCAAGAAGAACTACCAGAAGAAGAAGAATAAAGGAGAAATGAGCAAGTGTGCATACTGCAATAAGGGCAATCATACTGAGAGATCCTGCATGAAGAAGAAAATAGACATGCTGACCCAACTCTTGGAGAAGAATGGCATCTCCCTTCTAGACAACTCAAAGAAGAGAGAAGGAGGATCAAGTTCAGAAGACAAAGAGAGAGTTCATGCATTGGTTGCTGGCACATCAAGCTCACATAGTTTCATCATTGATTCTAGGGCTTCAAGACATATGGTTTCGACCAAGGAGGCATTCTCCTCACTTGACATGTCGAAAGGTGAACCAATAGTACTGAGAGATGACTCTCTCACTGAAAGTTTGGGAAAAGGGAGGATTGATCTTGATCATGGTCAGTTCAGTAATGTGTTGTATGTTCCTGGTCTTGCCTCCAACCTCTTATCAGTGTATCAGATGACCCACACTGGGTCTGCAAACAAGGTCATATTATCCCCTGATGAAGTTGAGATCACAGAGATCTCAAGTGGTAAAATCATTTCAAAAGGAGTTGCAAATCATACTTCAAAGGTATACATGTTCTCACACTTCCTACCCTACTCAAACCCCTCTGATCTTCTGATTCATGCTAATGAGGCAAGCAAGCTTTGGCATGAAATATTTGGCCACCTAAATTACAAGTATCTTTTTGATATTAGTGAAAAAGAGATGGTCATAGGGTTACCAAAGATAAAATTTTCCAAAGGATTCTGCCAAGGTTGTATCCTAGGAAAACACCCAGAGCATAAATTTGAGAGAGCTAGTCATGAGAGAACCTCTGCACCCCTCGTGTTGATCCATGGTGATGTTGCTGGCCCATTCCCTCATATTTCCATGAGTCATGCCAAATATGCATTGACTTTCATAGATGAATTTTCCAGGTATTGCTGGGTTTACTTCCTGAAACACAAGTCTGAAGTTTTTGGCCTCTTCAAAGTCTTTAAGGATTTGGTTGAAAACCAGTCTGGGAGGAAACTCAAGGTCCTCAGATCTAACAATGGTGGTGAGTATGTCAATTCTGAGTTTATTCAATATTGTGCATATGCAGGTATTCAGATGTAGCATTCTATCCCTTACACACCACAACAAAATGGTGTTGCTGAGAGGAAGAACAGATCACTGAAGGAGATGGCAACATGCATGATGGAGGCCAAAACTTTGCCACCAAAGTACTGGTACGAAGATATCAACTGTGCAGCATATATCCAGAATAGGGTGCCTCATAAAAAGCTTGATGGTATGACTCCTTTCGAAGCATGGAGTGGGCACAAGCAAGATGTGACGCATTTCAGGATTTTTGGCTCAAGGGCTTGGGCTAGAATTCCAACAGAAAAGAGGAAGGATTTGTAGCCCCAAAGCCAAGAGTGTCTATTTATTGGGTACTCTAAAGATTCAAAAGGGTACAAGCTGGTAAATTTGAGCACAAACAAATCCTTCATTGAAAGGTGTGTTCAGTTTCAAGAAGAACCCCTAGCAGCAGTGGAAGTTGGAGAAGCCTCTTCACCACCAGATCCTCTAAAAGTAAGTGAAGAGATTGTTGAACATGCTGATTCTGATATGTCTGATAGTGATGAGTTTATTGCAGATCCTAACATCCCTACAAGTCCAAAATGGGCATCCAATACCATTCATGCAGCAGGAGAGCTAGTTGGGAATCCCAATGACCCTAGGAGGACTAGATCTCAATTTGAGAGTGCTTTGTGCATGAAGGATCCTATGTTTGCTGAGAAATGATATCTGATGGTGGAATTAGATCCTCAGACATATGAATATGCATTAGGAGATCCAATATGGCAATCATCCATGAAGGAAGAGTTCATCTCACTCCAGAAGAGAAACACTTGGGAGCTAGTGGATCTTCCCCCAGGGAGGAAGCTATTTCAGTGTAAGTGGGTGTACAAGAAAAAATTTGCTGCTGATGGTTCACCTCTGAAGTACAAGGCCAGATTGGTATCCAAGGGATACTCATAGGTTCATGGCATAGATTACAATGAGACCTTTGCACCAGTGGCAAAGATGGACTCCATCAGGCTAGCCTTAGCCATTGCAGCTTCAAAGCAATGGGAGGTACATCACATGGATGTAAAGTGTGCCTTCCTGAATGGAGATCTCACTGAAGAGATATATATGCATCAGCCTCAAGTATTTGCTACTAACCCATATTTTGTGTGCAGGTTGAGAAAGTCATTGTATGGGCTAAAGCAAGCCCCCAGGGCTTGGTATGCCAAGATTGATAGCTTCTTGTTATCACTGAATTTTTTTCGGTGCAAATCAGATCCAAATGTATATTTGAAGTTAATTAATGGTTCATTAATGATCATTGTGTTATATGTTGATGACCTTCTCATTACAGGAAGCTTAAAGGATGAGATTGCTTCCTTGAAGGGTGCAATGAACCAAGCCTTCTCCATGACAGATTTGGGGCTCTTAAGCCAATTCTTGGGGCTTGAGATTGCTCAAACCAAATCGGGAATCAAGGTGCACCAGTCCAAGTATGCCTTTTATTTTCTAAACAAATTCAAAATGAAGGATTGCAAGCCAAGCAAGACTCCTTTCCTTTCAGGAGTGAAGCTGGAAGAAGCTGATTCCTCACCTATGGTAAACAATACACTGTATAGGCAATTGATTGGATGTTCATTGTATCTTACACATACTAGACCTGATATTTCTTATGCAGTAAGTGTGGCTTCTAGATACATGGATCAGCCTCATGAGATCCATTGGAAAGCAGCCAAAAGGATCCTTAACTTTGTTCAGGGAACAAGGACACATGGGATCTTCTATAAAGCAAAATCTGATCTTGATTTGATTGGGTTTACTGACAGTGATTGGGCAGGTGATAGCACAGACAGAAATTCCACATCAGGATATGTGTTCATGCTTACAGAAGGGCCAATCAGCTGGTCAAGCAAGAAACAGAGTGTGATTGCACTCTGATCTACAGAAGCAGAGTACATAGGAGTTGTAAATGCAGCAACTCAATGTTTATGGTTGCAGGGATTACTTGGAGAGTGTGGCTTCGAATCAGAGTACTCAACTACCATCTACTGTGATAACCAGAGTACCATTCGAATATGCAATGATCCAGTTCAGAAGCAAAGAACCAAACACATTGAGATCCATATGCACTACATCAGAGAGCTTGTGCATGATGGCACCATTCACCTACTCTTCTGTTCATCTTCAGAACAAGTAGCTGATATATTCACCAAAGAATTTTTTGAGAAGACCTTCAGAAATCTCAAATCACTGCTGGGGATTTCTGATCATGCTGTGAAGCATGAGTGAAGACAATATTTCCAAATTTTGTTTTACAGCCCATCTTTAAGGGGGGATTTTCCCATGTGGTTGTTGCCTCTTTCCTTGTTTAAATGGACATGCAGTATGTAAAGGGTGACTAAGACTTGTTGCTAGGCCCTATAATTTTATGATATATTACTCATAATTCAGGCTTGAGGGGGGGTGTTAGAATAATCAACCCATAGTTAGCTACCTTAGACATTAAATTAATCATTTTTGTCTTATTTGCCTAGTTTCATGATTCCACCTTATGCAAGTTGTCATCTACCTATCCATAGTGGTAAAAATTGCCTATTTTGACTCATGGAGTGCTTGGGAAACCTCAAGGAATCAAATCTACTTTATTCCTAGCCTCCTAGGCGCCCTTCTGCTTTTTCTGCTTTATTGCCTGCTTTTTCAGTGCTTTAAGGCAATTGGGAAAGTTTGACTAGGTGAGGTTAACTAGTTTTTTGTCCTCCACATCCTCCACTCTTTTCTCTTATAAAAAGAATGTATGAGTTGTACTTCCATCACCTTTTAGCTTTCCTAAGTACTTTTTCCAATTCGTGAGCTCCTTAGCTTATTTGGAAACTACTTTATGCACCTATGGGGGAATTGCTTAATTTTAGTAAGTCGGCTTTTGACTAGATTCGAATTGCCTCCTCATGCATTCAAATCCGTTATGTAATTATTTAATGCAGTAGCCTATGTTATTATAGGGTTGGCTATTGTACACTGAGTTAATACAGTTTAGTGTTCAGCTCCATATTCAGTCTCTTTTGTGAGTGATTTTGCATGTACAATTGATAATTGTTGTGAGTGTTATTTTTCTATCAGTACTGGTTTCAATTTCCACAAGGGCTCATGGACCTCAAAGAATCTAATTGTGGTCTTTCTTGAGCTTCTTTTACACATTTGTGGGCACATTGAATCCTTTTAGGAGCTACCTTATTTTAGGGCTTGTTCCATACTTGGGAAGGTCTTTGTCCATTCAATATTCTAGTACATGAAATGCCATATTACATTATAGGTTCCAATTGGGGTTCCATAAGCATAAACGTTTGACATATGGGCTTCAAACATGAGCTTTATAAAGCTTGTGGGTAGAAGCACTTCTTCAATGCTTCTTCAATTGATTCAAGAGCTTCTTCATCAAACAGACGGCATTTGCATGGGTTCCAAAACATGCCAATAGCCACGAATTCCACCAAGGGTATTAAGGTCATCATTAATCAAATAAGGGTCTCCATCCACACATCAGGGGCTCCACACACATCAGGGACACCATGAGTCCTCCAAGGTCCAAAGTCCATCGTGCCATCACTTGTGGGGTAGATGGGCCTTCTTCTCGGGTACCATGAAACCATGAGAGCATAAATGACAACAGAATTTAGGGCTTCTCCATCATCTACTAAGGCTTCAGGAACATCTCCAAGGTCTTCAATGTCTTCAGCAAGGTGGATGCTTCAAGATTCATCCTTGTGGGTACAAGGACCTTGTCAAAGTCAACTGGGTACAAGATGCTTCAAGGCACAAACCCACTCTGTAAGGCACTGCAGGTGGGACTTAGTGGCATCAATGACATCCCATGGGGCCACTGCAAGTCCATGTTTGCATCAATGACAATTTCATCAACAGGATCATTTATCACTCCATGTTTTTCGACAAATAACTACAGAATTATCCTAGTTAGAGGAGGGCTAGTCGAGTATTTCACATGACGATGACCACATTTCCGATCTCATACAACTAGGTTCAACTATTATGTTGATATCTTTGAAATGTTTGATGGCTAGTTGTGTTTAGTTAGATGACTCCTAGGTCTACACTTTATTTTATTCAGGGCACATATACACAGTGGTTGCCCCAAGAGACAATGAATGGCACACTGACTACTAGATAGAATGTTGCTTGGATGGGAATCAGACCCTCATTGTCTCATTAAGCGACTCTAAGGGAAACGATTTTCCCAATGGGTCGATGGTTATCAAAAGAGAATATTTGACACAGGTTGCCCAAGTACAAAAGAAAAAACGTTATGTATTTGAATATTATAGACCAGGTCAAATTGTATACCATTATACAAATTTAGTTATTGGCACAAACCTCCAGCTGCAAATAATGCCATTGGCAAGAACTCATCAAAGTCACGATACTTGTTGCCTTACTCCAAGCATAAGAGGCTAAAGGATACCATTTCTACTAGAGGTGATCCTGATGGTCTAGTTGAATGACCACAGGTAGGTAGTCAGGTATGTGGTAGTCAGATATTTTTCTTTCATGGTCTAATTTATTATTTACAGTTTGATAAATTGAGTGCTTGAAAGATTGATAAATTCAAGACTTCTACAACTTGATAACTTGCACCTGAGCTTCATCATGGATTTTTTGTATTATATTGATACTTACATGAAACATTCCTTATAACCCAAGACCATTATCTACCACTATATCTGGTATATGTCTATTGCATTTTCCTTGAATCTTGAAGTTGATCCTATAAGGACATATCCTTGAATCCGATAATTATCCCCTTGACTCCAATAATTTGTTTCTCCATAGGAGTTGTGACATTGAGGAGTGGTAATCCTATCCTAATAACCATTTCCTATCCTAGTTTAAAAACCCTATAGCCAATCCTATTAACTCAAGTTTGCACCGTAAAACATATTTTGCATTCTAAACCATAGAAACCATAGTTTGGTTAGTAATGGAATGTCAAATTTTTGCACATGGGGGTCAACTTCGCATATTGCTTGACCATGAATGTGTGTCTAGTGTTCCCACATGTGACCTACTTAAACATGCTTGCATGACCCACCAGAACCTCGTTTTGATGCACGGTTTCCATTCTATGCCCCAGTTAGGGATTCAACAAGTGTCTCTGAAAGACTGTAGGAGGTGGGATTCAACGTGCGATAGAATGATGGACATTGCAAGGATTGAAAAATAGTTGACTTTGTTGGATTCAAGACATCGGGATAGTGCTAGGGATGGCCCTCTACTCTGGGTCCATGGACAAGGGATCATTTTTTTGGTCAATTTTGGAAACTAGGGTTTTGCTTAGTAAGGGAATGTCAATTTTTTGCACATGGGGGTCAACTTCGCATATTTCTCGACCGTGAACATGTGGCTAGTGTTCCCAAATGGAACATGCCTAGACACTCTTACATTACCTACATGAATCCCATTTTGATACAGTTTCCATTCTATGCCCCGAGTAGGGATTCAACAGGTGTCCATGAAAGCCTGTAGGAGGTGGGATTCAACGTGCGATAAAATGATGGTCGTTGCTCGGATAAAAAAGAAGTAGACTGCTTTGGAATCAGGAAATTGGGATAGTGCTATGTGTGGCCCTCTACTCTGGGTCCATGGATAAGGGATAATTTTTTCAGTCAATTTTGGAAACTAGGGTTTTTCTCAGTAAGTGAATGTCCAATTTTTGCACATAAGGGTCAGCTTTGCAAATTACTCAACCATGAACGTGTGGATAGAATTCCCACATGGAACCTGCCTAAAAACACTTGCATGACACACCAAAAGCCCATTTTGATGCACGCTTTCCATTCTATGCCCCGGGTAGGGATTAAACAGGTGTCCCTGAAAGCCTGTAGGAGGTGGGATTCAACATACGATAGAATGATGGTCGTTGCTCGGATCAACGAATTGTCAGCTCTGTTGGATTCAGGACATCAAGATAGTGATATGGGAGTCCCTTTAAACTAGTTCCATGGACAAGAGATCATTTTTTTGGTCAATTTTGGAAACTAGGGTTTTGCTTAGTAAGGGAATGTCAAATTTTTGCACATGGGGGTCAACTTCACATATTTCTTGACCTTGAACATGTGGCTCATCCTTTGCATGCTTAAGCTCCAGTATGCATTTGTCAGGTAAATTGTCCTTTGGTAAATTGTCCTCTAGGCTGGTGGGTTCCTCCCCACTTTCAATTCGTGATAAGTGGTCAGGCCCAACATTTAGTCGTCCTGGCTTCAAGATGACTTCAAAGTCAAATTATTGAAATAGGAGGAGCCACCAACAAATCCCCCCCCCCCCCAACACTGGCTTATTAACTAGGTACTTTAGCACAGAATGGTCAGTGAACATTTTGAAGTGTCCACCCAATAGATAATGTCTGAATTTTTTTAGTGCATAGACCATTGCAAGCCCTTCTCTTTTAGTTCTGGTATAATTTTTCTCTGTCGTTGATAGTTTCCTACTTGCAAATGCGATCGGGTGGTCAATTGCACCATCTCCTGGTTGGGTTGAAACTATGCCAAGTGCAACCGAGGATGCATCAATATGTACATGGAATTATTTTTTCCTATCTGGAAATATTAATATTGGTGCAGTAGCCATTTTACCCTTCAGTTTATCCAGACTCTCCTAGCAGTTTTCATTCCACTCGAACTCCAGCATCAGTTTTTAGTAGCTTCTCCATTGGGGCAGTTATCTCTGCATACCCTCTTATGAATTTCTGATAATACCTAGTATGTACCAATGTGGACCTGAGTTGCATGATGGATGTGGGCAGAGGCAAGTCCAGGATAATTGCTACCTTTGGCGAGTCAACCAGGATCCCATCGCGGCATACTACATGGCCCAGCAGTACACCAAATGATGCTCAGAATATACATTTTCTCAAGTTCAACACAATTTGATACTGGTGACACCTCTCAAGCATCATGCATAAATTTTCAATATTGTCTCTTGCTAGACCAAAGACCGTCCAGTCATCAAAGTATACTTCAAGAAACTTATGAATGAAATCTTTGAAAGTAGATACTACTATTCTAGAAAAAATAGCTGGGGCATTTTTAAGGCCAAAGTGAATTATCGTGTATTGGTAGCATCCCCAGTCTATTACAAAGGTTGTCTGGTGTCGATCTTCTTGTGCGATTCGGACTTGATGGTATCCTGAGAACCCGTCTGTGAATGAGTACATTTATTTTCCACCAACGCTTTCCAAAACCTCATCCATGAAGGGTGTAGGGAATGGATCATGCAAGTAGGAATCATTTAGTTTCCTCAGGTCGACACAGATTCTGACTTCACCGGTTGCCTTCAAATTCTAAATTCACCTGTCACCTTCTTGTCCTGGATGACTATGGGGCTTATCCATTCTGATTCTTCAACTTGTTCAATAATTCCTACCTCCAACATGCGATCCAGTTCTGCTTTTAATTTTTTCTTATAACATGGGTTTAATCTGTATGGCCACTGTTTCACTGGTCTTGCGTCAGGTTTGAGTGGAATTTTCATTTCACCCAAATCCCCTACTATCCCCCTTCATTTCCCTGAATTTTGTCGGGAATAGGTATTGAAATTCATGTAATAAATCGGTGATTTTGGCTACTTTTCTTAATCCCAATGGTCTCCAATGTTGGAAAATTTTGGATTGTCCTCTAATCCAATGTTAACGTTTTTCATATTTAGTGGCTTAATGAACTATCACTGGAAATGTCGCTTCCTTCTACCTCGCACGATCCTTCCGATTATGGAATATTGATGTTGGTCGGATCATCATCTGAGTCCCCAGAGAGATTATAGCATGTCATACAATGTTGGACTGTCTCACAACATTGGTGGGAGTGTGCAGCACAAGGTTGAGAATACACAATCTCTAGTGGGATCTCAGTGAATATTTTCTCCTTAATAGTTTTCAGTGCAATATCCATTGTAGGTTGTCCATCTGAAAAATAGAATGTGTAAGTGAATTTCTGTGCAACTTCTTCACATTCCCTTGTTTCCTGGCACAACTCCATAGATGCATACCAACCTCATGGTGTTGTCTCAATATTATGGATCAAATGGTGAACCCATTCCATGGTAGCTCGAGAATGTTGTGGAACATTGTTCTAAGTGTTCGACAGGATCTGATAACCCTATATATATTTGGGTTATAGTTGTAATTTATTTCCCAAACCTTACTTCTAGCAGCCTTCTACACTGTGGCCATTCATTTATGGTGTTCTTATGCATGCCCCACCATCATGCAGGCGTAGCTTTCAATGCAAAGTCTAGTGCAGATAGTCGTTATGGCTCTGTTACCAGTTCTTCAAATTCAGTCAATAACATTTCCAAGTTAGGCAGTCCTTCATATGTGGGAAGTGGTTGCGACTGAGTTCCTACTCGTCTGACAGACTTAGTTATCCTAGCACATTTTCTCAACAAGACTTCATGCAATCGGTTCTTCCACTTATCCAATGCCTCTCCTGAGTCTGATGTACATGAACTCTCACATTTCCAACTTAGGTTACCGTCTATAGTAGGATTAATATAGTCTTTCCAAAGGGTGGTTATATTGTAGATGGTGTTAAGGTGGTCACCATGACCTTCATTGAACACTGGTTCAACGTACCTTGGTCCTTCTAGCGGGTCAAGGGGTGCAACGACCCACATCTCATCATCTTCAAATGATAGGATTCTTCTTTTGAAATTTATGATCGTTTGGTTTTCCATTTCCCAATCAATCCCAAGCAGTGCGGGGTATGGGGTGGTATCGTCTACTATATCTATGACTTCGAAGTCCGCAAAAGTGCGTAATCCTTCGATATCCACTTGAACTTGACCTAGCCTACCAACAGGGAGGAACTTTGCTTGATTTGTAAAACTTAGTTGAATGGGGGACCATTCTAAGGGTGGCTTGCCCATTCTTTCCCATATATGGCGTGTTAAAATGTTGACATCAGATCCCAAGTCGAGGATGATATAGTCCATATCATAATCACCAATTTGCACGGTCATCCTAAATTCGCATCCTTTCTTGAGATTGGTCTTGATACTGTTAACCTTCTTTGGCAGAGGGTCTCCCTTTGAAAGTGTTTCAATGATTGCTTCTAGTTCTGTAAGCACTTCCTTATCCTTTATTAGCGCTAAACAACTTGACAAGAAAGGTTTAAGTTTACTAGCCTTATCTGGAGTTTTGTCTGTACTTCGTTGTTTAAATATATTCTGGAATCTTTCAGGCATATCTTTCACTTGGCTTGAGGTACATGGTTTCTCTACACCAATGAACTCTGGGAACACATCCATGAATATTCGCTTTTGTTCTTGAATTTCAATTGGCGCTTTCTTCTTTGCAGCAGGTCGCACTTGAGGTTGCACGTGCGTCATAGGGTCTGTCTGCGTAGCTTGGTCCACTCTTGTCATAGCACCTCATCTCATGACCAGTGCCACATTTGGTTCTCATGGTTCAGTGACTATCATCTGTATATTGATATTGGCTTTCGGGTTGGGAACATTCGGCGCAAGATTTGGTGCAGGGTTTGGTACCGGGTTGGCTGCTCCAAGCGTCCGTGCTTTCCATCGAGTGATGAGTTGTGGGAATTGCTCCACATTGTGATCCTGCTTGCAATACGAGAAAGTCCTTGCAGGTTCTAGGAAGTCCCTAGAATAATGCCCTGGTACTCCACAATTGTAACATACAACTGACCCTCTTCCTCAACCAAATCCTCCTCCTCCACGACCCCTATAACTACCACCCCCCCTTTGAGGTTGTTGTAATAGGTATTGAGGTTGCTGGTACTATTGTTGATACAGGTTATACGAGGCTGTATTCTGAAATTGTGGTGCCATCTGAAACTGATGCGGAGATGGGAATTGAGGTGCACCCTAAAACTGGTGAGTATCCTGGAACTGAGGTGGGGTCTATTCAATCTTTACTTGCTCTTCAGTCTTCATCAAATATGCATCTACCATTTTCTCCCTCATGAGTTGGTAGGCCCTACAACCCTTTTCATCATGGCCTATATATTTACAAAATTTACAATATAGACTGGTTGGTGTACATACCATCTTGTGCATGAATAGGCAATCAGCGTCCTGGTGTCCTCTTGTTTGGCATATATTACACCAAGGTAATCTTGGGATATTCAATGGGTTTGGCCCACCAGACAAGATGTAGTTCATATATGTTAGGAATTCATCTTTGGTATGTCTGTTGGTCTGGCATTGGGTACACCAGAGGTCTTCATGTGCTTCATTTCCCCTTTTCATATCTTAGAGTTGAATAGTCAGATTATCCAAATAAGACTGAACTTGTATCATTCGTGTGGCATTGTCCCCATTGGGTGAAGCATATAGCTTCATTGCTAACTCCAATGCCTCCGTCTATGTTGTGATCTTTTTCTGCATGAGTGGTCCTCTTATATGTGGAAGTAGCACAACAATAAACCAATCTTTATGTTGTACGCTCGACATCTAGAAACTAACCTTGGCCATCAGCGTTTTGAACCGTTGGTCGAAGTCCCATACCGTTACTGCTAGAGCCTACTGAATTTCCTTGATCTCGGTAATACATTGGGACTCTGATTGGGGTTTTGGAAAATCCAAGATCATTGCTCATCAAATCTCCTCAAGAGTCTTATGTGGGGTTCCTGCTGGTGCAGCACAAAATTTCATGAACTAATTCAGGGCACGACCCCTTAAAGTTATGATCATCTGTGCCTTGTTTATATCGGCATTACATACTAATTGTACCATCCAGAAAGCTTCACAAAGGAACCAATGTTGTTTTGGGTCTTCTGTTCCATTCCCATTAAAGGTGGGTAGTCTAAAATCTGTCCCTGCCATTATGGTGGCACTGGGATTGTTCATTGGACTTCTTGAATTTACAGGATTTATGGGGATCACTGGTGGGATTCCTTGTGCACCAGTCCTGACACTAGGACTGCTAGTGTTCACAAGGGGTTCAGGTGAGGGGCTTCTAGGTATTTCTCTAGGTGATCTCCCTGGAATACTGTAGTCACATCCTATTCTTGGTGATTCTGTAGACCCTCCCGTTTCTTCTCTCTCAGAAACCAGGATATACTCCTCCTCTTCGTCGCAGGATCCTTCGTCTAGGTATGACTCACATCCATATTCACCCTCCCTGGGAAATCTATAGGCCCTCCTTCCTCCTGTCACTTTTCTCCTCTTTCCTGACCGGAACCTCCTTTCACTTCTCAAGAATTCAGTGCCTAACTCATCCTCAGAACTTCCCAAGAACATCTCTTCTTACTACCTTCCATATTACTCCTTGCTCTTACACAGCATCCGCTCCACAAACTGCATGACTCAATCACTACGACATTCCCCCTATCCATTGCCTTGCGCTCACCCATCTTTCATCGACCTCTTCTTGCACTAACATCGAAGTTTTAGCATCCAGCCAATCTTCTATCTCCTCCTTCATTGGGTTCCATAACATCTCCCCAATTTAATCAAGAGGGTCCCTGTAACGAAACCATTTGTTGGCCACTTTTCCCCACTCACGTGACCCAACTTCTGCACAGCCTGTCGATCCAACAACTACCCGAGATACCGGCCCGACAGAGAAAGCCCCATTGGCAACACCTACGAAGCAAACGTAGTCTCACTCGAGATATCTCATAGATGGGTAACCGCCGGAACCATGTTTTCACGATTGTCGAGGAAGTATATTCCCTTGGCTTGTAGCCAAGGAGCTCAACGAAGGCAGTAGGATGGCTAGACAGAGAAGTCAGTTCTGCGCGACTAAGCATCACTGTATTTCATCGCGCGTGACCTGAATTTCCTTTCCACCTCGCAGCTCGCGCAATTCATGCGACGCAGTTGATTCATGTCAATCGGCTCTATGACTTAAGTCGGGATTCATAATAGGAATTATACAGAATGATATATGTATAGTTTTAAGTCAGCAAGGCATTTTTTTCATCCATTTACCAATTGCAAGAAACTAACAGAGACTGAAACACATTTAACAATATACAGAAAGCAACTAGTAATCAATGACATAAACATTCACCACATCAACCATTCATTCAGACACAAGAAATAACGTGGAAACCCGTTTGGGAAAAACCACCAAGGTGCTCTTCATCTGGCATGAGAAAGGATATAGCACCTTGCAGTCTGCGATATGCAGGCTAATATTGAGATATGTCTTTAAGTTCAAACTCATATTTCTCATGCTCTTTTTGTTGGGGCCTGCACCATAACGGTCCTTAACTTTGGTAACTCCACGGTTTTTGTGGGAGCTTGTAAGTAGAGTTACGACTCAAAATAGTCTTAGGGGTGTCGGGGTTAAGTCAAAGCCCTCTTTTTGTAATTAACCCATGGTTTAAGTCCATGGTTTAGGGTTCAGGGTGCCCATGGTTTTGTAATAAGTGCACTGTATAAATAAGCACTCTTGTAAAGAAGTCATTTTAGGATTTTGATGTAAGATGAACTGATGCGAAGCTAAGGCTTGATTGTAAGAAAGGTTAAGTCCTAGATGTGTGCGTGGATGACCTCTGCAGCTATGTGCGCAGAGGGTTTTTGGGTGATTAAGAAGATCTACAGCTGTGTGCGTAGAGGCTTGCAGCTGTGTGCGCGGCTTTGAGGACTTGAAGGGATCTGCAGCTGAGTGCACAGATCAAAACTGTGGTTTTTGTAAAGAGTTGAATAAAACACAGTTCTGTGGACGTAACCCCTACACTGGGGGTGAACCACGTTATATCTTGTGTTGTGGTTCTTTTGTGTTGTTTTTGTTATGTTCTTTATGCATTGATAAGTAAATATCTGATAAGTAAAGATCACTGCTAAATAATAACTTCGCTGTGAATTCCCAATTAAGGGTTAAGCAAGTAATTGTTTGTTATCTAATTGCGAAGTTATATAAGTATCGTCGAAGCTCTGTATTGTATGATTATAACTTGTTAAAGGCTAAAGGTACAGTAATATCCCTCTTCTGCTTGCAGAAACCTGATTTTGCGGCACCCCATAGCTGTTTCGGGTGAGACTGCAACCTGTTCGTAGGTTGTTGCCGAAAGGGCCAACACTGTGGGTCTTTTGTTGGTGCGAAGTTAATCGTATAAAACCCGGGTCTGCCCTATAGCCCAAAAAATTGGTTCCGTTGCCAGTTGAACTCAGTATCTGCTCAAGAGGGGTTTACGCCGTACCTAGAGGGCTATGTTTTGGAGACCCTCAATGCAAGAAATCGGTGATTGGATTGAGAAGACTTATCTAAACTTTGCTGAGCAAGAGAACAAAGATCTGCGTTGCAGTGCAAGCGACTTTTTACAAAGGTACATTTTTTCTGATGTTTACAAAATTTTCTTTGGTAGTATCCACATAGAGTTGCACCAGTGGTTATCCAGGTTGACGGAGAGAAGGACGAACTTCCAAGAAGGTCAGTTTCCTGCTTGGACCCCCGCAAGAATTAATATATTGAAAAGGGTGAACAACGAGATATCCCGAGCTGTTGATTTTTGGACAACGCGAACCCTCGAAGCATTTGTGATGGAGTTCGCCATTGACACAAGTACGTCCTTCAGCGAAGCCGAGTGGAAGTTTTTCAAAGGTCCAAGGGGTAAGTATTTGAATTAGATTAGTTTGAGAATTAAAATGCTATTGGATTAAAAAGGTATATTTCTTATTGAATCAGACTGTTAGATTTAGTATTACTAACCTATGTTTGCAAGTGAAAGTACCTTCGACGAGCAAAGTGGTTTGCTGCGAAGTGGCAAAAGGTACAAGAGAAATTTTGAGTCCTATACCCTAGGTCAGAATACCGAGTCTACCCCCACAATTCCAGCACCCTTAGAGCCCAAAGAATCCCCTTCTGTTGGAAACCCTCCGGTAACCCTGCAGCATAGGCCTGTTATCCCTGAGAACCCGTTGCCATCTGAAAGTAACCCTAGCCTGAGTATTCCTGTCACAGGTCAGTCTACCCCACTAAGTTCCCCTCCACCTACTACCAGTCCCCCTCCCTCCCCCCATAGATCCACGATGGCCCATATGAATGACGACATTAAGCTCCCTGTTTTCAAAGGAACTGGATCAGAGGATCCAGAATAGTTCTAGTTCTTATGTGAAGCAGTGTGGACTGCTAAGAACATTATGGATCAAGATACGAGAAGAGCATAGCTGGTTACTTCTTTTAGAGACCGCACCTTGACCTGGTTCGTGAAGTTCTCTAGTACTCAGAACCATGTCTTGGAAGATATAAAAGCAACAATGATAAAGGAATTTAAGAAGCCGAAATTAGAGTCGCAGTGTATCACTAAACTAAAATAAATCCAGCAGAGGCGAGGAGAATCAATGTGGGACTTTGATCAAAGGTTTAAAGTTCTGCTAGATCAAGTCAATTTCACTATTGGACCAGCGCAGCATAAGGAATGGTTCATTGCAGCTTTGTTACCACATATCCAGACTCCACTCATGCAACAGAAGGTTGCTAATTAGCAGGAGGCTCTGGAAATTAGTATGAAGCTTGAAACAGCCCTTGTCGAAGATAATTCTGGTATAGCCCAAATACAAGCGCAGTTGGCAGCGATGGCTCTGGAGCTTCGCGACATGAAGAAAGGAAAAGCTATTTGAGAAGAGGTCTGGTGTACACGATGTCGGACAGAGGGTCATGACAAGGAATAGTGTCCGATGGTAAGGAATTTCCTGAATTCTGGTGCACCAAACCCATTCAACCCTAGTGTTCTATATTGTGAAATCTGTAGGACAACTAGCCAGCATCGACCTGAAGACTACTATCTCCTACAGAGGTATGTGAAAGTCACTAAAAACCCTTATTGCAAGTTCTGTAAGTCAGTGGGACACAATGAAGATGAGTGTCGCAGCTTGGACTTCATGAGAGAACGAACTTGTGATGCGTATCGGGTACAAAACGATGGACAAGGAAATGATGGATATGGCTACTGTGGTAGTACATCAGGTCATGGAACTTTTGGAGGTCATGGTCGTGGTGATATGGATGGCAGAGGACGAGGCCAGGTTGTGTGCTATAACTGTAACCAGGCAGGACATCTATCTTGAGACTGTCGGAACCCAACTACGACATGTCGATATTGCATAGCTGTCGACCATGTGATTGAGCAATGCCCGCAGCTGATAGCCAAGATTCACGAAAGAAATAGTGCCCCTACTTAGAATATTCAGCTGATTGCGGTGGAGCAAGGACCTGTCCCAGCCATTAATGTTGTTACCAAGAGTGGAGTTATGACGGAAGTGCAGAACAAGGAAAACTAGCCTGCCGAGGCTTGGGTTCGTAAGGCCCCAGATAAAATCCCAGCATTTGATGTCGAAAGAGAAAAAGAGACATTTATGGAAGCCAAGAGAGACTTTGCTGACCCCAACACATCAGTAGCACCTACGCAACAAACTCAGCAGTAGTCGCAGCCACAAGAAGCTTCGACAGATAAAGTAAGTACACAGTCCTCCTTTTTGCAGAGTTGTATGAAGCTCTTAAGAAATCAGAATGCTTTAAATGAGTTGTAGAAAGTTATTACTTCCTGAAAACCTCAGCGCAGTTCTAGTAAGGAAAAAACTGTTAATAGAGTCAGAAGAACTGGCAGGGAGATGAGATTGAATGCTCAGATAGGAGACTATGTGTATATCGACGCATCAGGAATAGCAATTGGAGCAATCCTGACTCAACCAGGAGATGATGGGATGGATTACCCTATAGTTTATAGCAGTCGAAAATTAAATAAGGCTGAAAAGAACTATTCGACCACAGAAAGGGAAGCCCTAGGAATGGTATTTGCACTTCAGAAGTATCGACACTACCTATTAGCTAACCCCTTCATATTTTACACCGACCATCAAGCTTTGAAGTATCTCATAAACAAACCTCTTCACCATGGGAGAATTTGTCGATGGCTACTTCTCTTTCAAGAGTTTGAGTTTGAAGTAGTGGTCCGACCAGGAAAGCTCAATGTCGGACCTGATCACCTATCCCGAATCAACACAGGCGAAGAACCGACCGGAGTCGACGACGACTTGCCGGATGCACATCTATTTCGTATCGAAGCCATACCAGAAGAACTGGAGGAGATTGCTCAGTTCTTAGAGACAGGTCAGGCACCAGAAGGTTTGAACACTAAGAAGAAGCAAATCCTAGCTATGAAGGCTACACCATACAGCCTCATCAACGGATTTCTATACAAAATGGGGTTAGACGATGTTCTTAGAAGATGTGTACTTGACCATGAACGAGACCAAATTATGCACGAAGCACATTATGGACCAGCAGGAGGGCATTTTCAGGCCGACACAACTGCCAAGAAAATCCAACAGTCTGGATTATGGTGGCCGACACTTCATAGAGATTGTAAAAACTTTGTCAGTCGATGTGATAGATGTCAACGACTCGGTCGACCACTGCCAAGCACAGAAATGCCCCTGATCTCTGTAAATCCTAGTCTCACATTTGAAATTTGGGTTATAGACTTCATAGGACCATTCCCTGTCCCAGCCCGACGATCAGGTGCAAGATATATCATCACTGCAGTGGAATATGTTACTAAATGGGCAGAAGCAGGACCTGTCGAGACCTGTTCAAGTGAGGTAGCTGCTAAATTCATCTACGAAAACATCATCACTCGATTTGGATGTCCACTCACCTTGATCAGTGACCAAGGGTCACACTTCGTTAACAAAACAATCAAAAATCTAACCGACAAGTTTCACATCGACCACCGACGTAGTACAGCATACCACCCCCAGTCGAATGGTGCAATTGAAGCCTTTAATAAAACACTGACAAAAGGATTGACTAAAATATGCAGTGCCGACAAGGATGACTGGGATGAGAAAATTCCTGCAGTCTTATGGGCATACAGGACAGCCTACAAACGGTCGACTAATCAAACCCCCTTTCGGCTGGTATATGGACAAGAAGCAGTCATCCCCCTACATTTCCGACAGCAGACACCTATTGTAGCTCAAATACTACATATCGATGTCGAACAGGCAAGGAAGGATCGACTCTTTCAACTTAATAAACTAGAAGAACATAGACTTATGGCCATCTGACACCAGGAAATACAAAAACAACAGCAGAAAGCATGGCACGACCGTAACATCAAGAACAAAAACTTGTCGGTCGGTGACCTTGCCCTACTATATAACAGTCGAGTCAAAGGCAAACCTAAGAAACTGCACACAGAATGGATGGGACCCTATGTTTTCGAAGAAATACACCCCAATGGTTCAGTCCGACTAAAAACATTGCAGGGTCTAGTATTTCGGAAACTTGTCAATGGAGCCCGACTTAAACGGTACAGGCACTAAAAACAATAAAATAAAATAAAAAAATAAAAAAAAAATCATATAATGACCGTAACCGTCACCAAAAACCTATAAAAAAGTTCGAAAATTCCAAAAATCAAAACCGTACACTCCTAAACAATCAGCATGACCGCAACTCACCCCTTCGACAACCAACACCATTTTCATCGACCATCGTCATCGACCAGTCATGCCAACCATTTTCACCACCGACACCGCCCGTCGACCTCGAGAGTCCCATCACATATTAATGGCCTCGAGCGTCGAACCAGATCCCCTAGATTGCACTCAAGTATTGCAGTTGGACTGTCAAGTCCGCCATTAATACATCCAGTTCAACACTCCACCATTCCCACGCCTATAAATAATGGACCGCCGAAGGTTCATTCACCACACCCCTTACACACAGAGCACTCGCATTCCCCATCGACTAAACCCCACGAACCCTGTTACCAGTCCGACCAGTCTGATATCATGGCACCTAAGATTACCCACGCCGCGGCCAAGGCAAAAGAGTTACAGGAGGAGGACACACCCTTGGTCCAAAGATTGAAACATATCCAAAACGCCAAAGTCCAGGAGGGTCCTTTCCAGAAACTCTGGACAGAAATCCAAGAGTGGGCCTTTGTCGATAGTAAAATGACCCAGGCCGCTGAGAAAATACGAAATAGCTCTATCCTCCAGTACCCTAACTCACCACTGATGGCAAGCTTCGGTGGGACGAAGGAGGCAGCGGTTAAATTTATTATCAGTCGTTACCACAACGGCTGATTCTATTTCGACCAACCGATTGACATCACTGGGGATGTTATTTCGGCGCTTACAGGTCTGTCAAACAGAGGCGACCCTGTCCCAATTGGGATTAAGGAAGGACTCGTCCAAGAACTCACAGGCACACCGACTGGAAAAAACTCGAAGGGACTGATGATAGGCCAGATCGCGACAAGAACGCCACAAATTGTGGCTAAAATCATCGCCGTCACCCTTACCTTGGCTGGTCGGAGCAGCGACCTAAAAATGGAAATGTTGGAGGCGATCGACACAATTGCAACAGACGGACGTATTTACAGATGGGGCGACTATGTGGCCGACATGGTCAAAACCATCTGTGAACGTTGCCAGGAAACGGGAGGTATTATCAAATTTCCCTCCCTTATTATATGGATTGTTATGTACCATATCTGTCCGGAAGGCAGTGTAGTATTTCGGGAGCCCACAAGGTTTGAAATGCACAGGTTCAAACCCTTTTCACAGAGAGGAACCCTGCATGAGCTGGCACAAGGCAAAGTCTTTCTAGAGACTTGGTTCCAGCAGCTGAAGGTCCAAACGACGAGGTGGAGGGTGCCACAAAACATCCGACGAAACCTCCCAGCTCAGTCTCACATCCAGTTAGCTCTCGACCATACATTAGTATGGTATATGCGAGGTCAAGACCCCAAAGCAAAGGACCTCGACTACTACCCAACAGTTGAACAGATCTTTCAGGAGTTGAGTCGACAGGCAGGCACAAAGGTACCCATTCCAGCAACTGCCAAAGAGGTCGACTTCTCTATCGTCGAGCCTCTTACAAACCAAGAAAAGGAGGAGGATTATGAGATAAATTTGTACATCAGCACTTTCGTGTCAGAGGATACTCCGACTGTGCCCACTACTTGGGTGCACTTAACAGTGAAGCATCCGACTGAACCCGTAGTGGACCCCCCGTCGACAGAACAACAACAACAAACACCACCACTAGCACAACAAACAGTACAGCAGTCAGTTCCTCTGACTCCAGCAGTTGTCGACCCACTGTAGGTACCGACAGGAGAAGTCGAGGAAGACAACCCTGAATATGCTGTGTCTCGGAGCATTATAAAAAAATTGGCAAAGGAGATAGCCATCGCCAGAAGGAAGATCAAGCTACAGAAAAGACAGCAAGGCAAGGGTAAGCGTAAGCTTGTCCTTGCTGACTCCACCGACGACGACGAAGAACTAGCAGCAGCAGCACTCGACATTGTCGAAGATGCCCGTGCTAATAAGGTATCTGTTGAAACCCAGTTTCAACGCTTTATTGAAGCAGGAGCTCCAGAGGGTCGGCCCAAGAAAGACAAAACTCAGTCGACCCCTGAAAATGTGGTCGACCTTGTGTCAACCCCGCCACCTCCATCTCTGACACCTGTAGTCGAAGAACAAGTACCAGTAGAACATATGGAGGCATATGAGCAAGCAATCCTAGAAGGACTCAGATCCAGGGCCAGCACGGACGCGGAACTCAAATCCTTCTTTCAAACGCTACCTAGACTATTCAAGTCGGTACAAACAATACGGACAACAACACCACTGAAAGCAAGCAAAAAGATATATGCCCAGCAAACAACAGTATTTACAAGGGTCCACGACAGTGGCAACATATCAGGGCATGAACAGACCTTCACCGACTACCAACTCCCACCGGAAGAAGACATTATGTCTTCCGACCAAAGTTCACAACACACTTCTCCATCACCACCAGGATCAGGAAACCCTCCATCCCCACCTTCACCACCATCACCTCCACCACCCCCTGATTCACAGCCAAAACCACCATCATCTTCACAGCTGGAAGTGGACATACCACCTCCTCAACCACAAAAACCCCCGACCAATGAACCACCCCTTCAGACACAAGCACCTTCGACCTCTGTTCCACCTTCCACTTCTGCAAGTCCTCAAGACAAACCAACAGAACAAGAAAAGGAGACCACAGAACTGACCTCTACTACTGCAGGTACTCAGGAGCAAGATGCGGACAAACAAAAGAAACAGACAGACCAGCATCGACCATCCAGGCTACGGATATGTTTAAAGGATGCAAGTACGTTAACCGACACAGAGGTCGGCCAACTACTAAACACCCTAGCAAAAGAAGTAAAGAAGAGGACAAAAACAGTAAGGAAACAACTCAGGGATAACGAGGTTGAACAGGTCGAGTTTCTCGGCAAGTGTAGGTCTCTTGCACAAACTGTCACCCCAGGACCGGTCGAAACTGCTACGGACCGACCACTCGAAAGGGCATATCAGCTGTTTGAAGGCTTGGTGTCGACTATCCAGACACATATCCAAGGGACTAGAGCCGAACAAAAGGAAGAGACTGCTCGACTGCTCCTAACCCAGCATACTGCCTTTTCGGAGGCTTACAAACTTTTACAGGACCATATCGAGGAATCCATTGTTACCGAAGAAGTGCTAAGAGATTGGCCGACTCATTATGGGCAGGTCTATCATCAGAGTAGGCAGACACGACAAGGCATTCAGGCCTTGGAAAGTCGGAAAATGACAGAGGGAGAGATAAGGCAGACCCTTGAAGAGCAGATTGTGATGGAGAGTAGCAAGCTGTAAAAACTCGAACGAGAAGCTCATCAGTGGGTACAGCAAGCCTTACCAAACTTGGAGAAGGTTGACAACATCTGTCTGCAGATGAAAAGACTCCTTAATGCTGCCGACAAACAAACCCAACTATTGGGCCCTAGCATGGAAAATATTGCAGAAATGCCCATGACCGAAAAGATGTCGGTATTATCAAGTGTAACAACTCTAACAATCGACATCCAGAAATCCTTGCAGACATGGAAAGATTTCCAGCGTCGACTTGCCATCACAGCTCCCGCCATCGTCGAAGTGTGCGTTCAGAGATGACCGACCATCCGACTACATAGTCCTCACCCGGAGCAAGTCTGAACCGTTCAACGGGACTTCATTTTTGTACTTCCCTTTTTCTTCGGGACGAAGAAATGTTTTGTTTGTGGGGGAGATGTAGAAGGAGCAAGTCGACATAAGTCGACTTGAAAGAAGACCGACTTAGTCGATCAACCGACTAAGTCGATGGACCGACCTAGTCGGTCAGCCGAGTAAACACAGTAATTAAGTCTGCTAACTAATAGTTGTGTCGGTTCACCGAACTGACAGGTATTTATCTTGTAACTGTTTGTAATCTGTATATATTAGGCTGTTGAGCCTCACAAGAACCGAGTTCAGTTCTTGGCTTTGTACGATCTATTGAGAATAATATAATCTGTTCATCCTATCTGTTCTTGTCTCTTGTATTTATGTATATTTCTGTATATTTTTGTATGTATTATTGGTAACCTTATGTGATCTGAGAGATTACACTATGACATGACTAATGTCATCTTGGATCTAGGCTCAGAAGTAAATGTCTTAACTAAGTAGACATGCGAACAAATGGGAAAACCTACTCTCGAATGGTCCCCTATAAAGTTGAGATTAGCCAATCAACAGAAGATTGTGCCCCTAGGAAGACTCCCTAGTGTATCAGATATTGAAGAGTCAATACCTTAGCAGACTTTGAGGTAATTGAAATCATTGATGACAGCAACCCCTATCCAGCACTGCTAGGCATTGAATGGGAAATAGATAATGATGCAGTAATCAACCTGAAGAAGAGGTAGATGACTTTCGAAGGGAAAGGACTAAGAGTCATAGTACCACTGGACCCCTCTCAAGGAGAGAGATACACTGAGCCAGTAAGAGATGAAGACCAGGATGTTTTGGACCATATCTACAATATCGCAGTGAAAGAAGAATATTATGTCAATCCTACTGCCAAAGGTATCATGGATTGGAAGTGTGACAGCTCCTGCATGACGGATTTAGATGACGGCCTAGAGAACTAGCGAATAGACTGTATGAGCTACATGGACATTGATGTGCAAGAATTACCAAGTCTCTCAGATGGCTTAGCTCACAAACATGAGCCTTACCTATCTTTGATGGTTCAACAGACCCAGAAGAGTTTATTGTGCAATTCTTAGCGCAAATACCAGACTCACAGAAAATGGAGACTTTGGATTTAACATTCAAAGCCACAGCAGCCAGATGGTGGAATGGCCACAAAAAGTACATTCATAGTTGGGAAGTTTGTCAACTGTCCCTTCGCCTGAGATTCATGGATCGACCACAGGAGGTGCAAAGCAGGTTTAGTGGTAAGACTAATCCTCAGAAGCATTTGGAGAAATACTGCGAAGCCTGGAAGCATGTACCTCGTGCAGAGTGGGTACATAGGTTTGTGCACACCCTGGAACCTATCGCAAAGAACTAGTATGCGGAGGTCGAGCTTCGCCACGGTACTGTAAGTTGGGATAGTCTTATTGATAGTTTTCTGCTAACATTTTCTATTATTGAGGTTTGTCCTGCTTTGGACGCAGCTGTTAGGTTGATACATACTAAAGTATTTGATGATCAAGAAATAGCAGAATACCAACCTGATTGGAAGGAACAAGAAGCCAATGCAATAGAATGTTATAACCTCGCAATTGACGAGGATGACAATCTGCGCAATATTAATATTCCTGAATTGGAAGGACACTACGAAGTACATGGACCAGGAGTCGAAGCACCTGAAGTGACTCAGCCCCTGAAGACGCGGACCGTAAACATTGGGTCAGAAGAAAACCCTAAGTATGCTACCATTGGAGATTATTGGGATGACGAAATGGTGAGCAAAGTGACCCAACTTCTCCATGAATATCCGGACCTATCTCTGACAGGGCTCTCAAAAATGAAAGGAATCATTGAGGTGGTGGAAGACAATCTGTTATGGGTTGAAGCTCGAATCCAGGCTGAAGCTGGCATCAGGAAATGTTGACTGTCCTTCATTTGGTGCAGCCAGAGTCACTACTTGTGCCGAAGCAGGAAAGATTTGTCGAAGCTTAAAATACGACCGTTGGAAGAAATCAAAATTGGCGGCGTTGGTACGCTACCTGTATTAACTGCCTGTATTAATGAGATCTTGGAAAATCTACCGCCGTTTGGACAAAATCTCTGTCAGATTTGGTGTCTTCAATGCATAGTTAGGATAGATCGGATCGATGGATTCTATACGAAGACACCCAGGCCTATGGAAGTTGCATTATGCATTTCCTTATGTTTTACAATTGAGCCCATGAAAGCTAAGCGCAAGCTTCAGGATTTAGTGAGAGAGTTTGAACAAGGGGGTCTGCCGAAACTTTTCAGTCGCCCACCTACCCCTGCACCGTGCGAAGAAACTTCCCCGGCACTGACTCAGCCAATGCAGACATGCTCTACCAAGAAAAAAATTAAGCCTGAAGTTCGTTCTAAGCGGAACGAAGATAGACAGAAGCAATCAGGGAAAAAGCCAGAGGATCCCGAGATGAATCCATCCAGCTCAGCAGAGCTCCCACTTGAAAAGGATGAGAACATTGCACCGCAGCATCCACCGTATCTTCCACCAGTTCGACCAGGAGTTCAGCTCCCTCAGCGGACGAAGAAGTTCACATTACGCACCCCTTTGCTGCCACCGGGTGTGCAGCTGGTCAGGACAATGACAGGGAAAATAGACCGGCTCAAGTACGCCGACCATGATACAAATGATCAGGGGAAATTTCCACAGTTCACACCTAGGACATACTTACACTCTGTTCGCTATCAGGAGACTGGAGCAACATTATTAGAAGTGAAAAAGTGGGCTGCTGGCTTGGACAAAGCTTGTTTGTTGAAGATGCTCGATGCGCCCCACTTCAGTCGTAGCACACAGGTAACCATGGTGGTCAAACAACTATTGGAGTTGGTGCATTATGGGTACCTATGGATCAGAAACCAGAAAATTGCTATCAATGGAGAACTCATTCACCGGATTATGGGCCTGCCGAAGGAAGGGCCTGACCCTAGCATTGAGTTTTTGGGAAAACATGAAGATGTGAAGCTAGCCCATAGCATGAAGGAATGCTTTGGGTTGATGAAAGGGAAGTGAGGGTATCAAACCTCGGCCATTCAGCATCATAACATTCGATTCCCTGCAGAGCTCTTAGCCTGCAAGCTAATGCAGAAGTGCAGACCAAACGAAGTACCTTCCCCGATTGTCAGTATTGCTGCGAACTATGCGGAAGGCTACATTTACAACTGGGCAGCATACATCGCTAAGGAATTTCTTGAAGATTCCCACGACGCATAGGAGAAAGGTAGACCCTTTCACTATTCATGGCTGATCATGCTTATCGCCTTGATCGGGTGGAAAGAACCCACCGAGGTGCAGTTTATTGACGTACCTCCAAGCATGCCAGATGCAGCGAGGTACGCATCACTCTGGGTGTCACAGGACAAAGTATCCCAACAGATGACGAACACTGTGTTCGCCTTTTACGCCATGAGTATCTCATATGAGATTGTAAAGAACCTACGGCTCAGTAATGAGTTGTTCTCTCAATATGATGGAGTGGCCAACTTCAAGGCCGACATGCACAATGTCTTTATCCAGGCCCGCACAGATGAGAAAAAGGCATACTGGAAGTTACCATACCAAGTGACTAAGGAAGACATTGTCGCAGTAGTTCAGCAATGGCCGGCTGAATGGCTCAAGGACGCAGGGATAAAGCCAAACATTCCAGTCCCCCCAGTCACCAATGTGGGTGCAGGCCCTAGTCAGACGCAGCAGCAAAGCCCACTAGAGGACAGTATAGAACAAAGTGAGTCACAACAGAGTGAAGGTGACCAGGGTGGAGATAGTGGAGCTAACGAAGAAGAAGAAGATTCAGTCAAAACCGTTTCAGACCCTAATCGGCCAGACAAGCGCAAGTCTCCAAAAGTAGCAGAAGTGATCAAGCCCCATTCTAGGAAGAAAGTAAAGGCATCAAAGGACAAAGATATTGATGAAGAGCCTGCCCTGACAAGTGAGGAGTTTAATTAGGCTCTGTCGAAGACCACAACAGTTCTCACCAAGAAATGGTCCGAGTTTGTAGCTACGCACCTTAATGCAATTACCAGTGTAGCTCGGGGACTTTCAGAGCCAAGGGAACTCGCAGAAAAATCAGTGACTGGTGCTACAACAAGCAATGCCCCAACAAGCACGCAGCCAGATACAAGGCAATGGCCAGCTAGGGAAAATAAAGGACAAGTATTAAGCACAGCTCTCCTAATAACCAACGCAGCATCTCGCTCACAGATGAGCATGATAGTGGGAATAGACTACACCAAGATGACTATGACGGAGCTGTATCTTTGTCAGTTTGCCATCATGAAGAAGATTCAAGCATGAGACAATTACT
Source organism: Pseudotsuga menziesii (assembly GCA_001517045.1). Classification (NCBI taxonomy): domain Eukaryota; kingdom Viridiplantae; phylum Streptophyta; class Pinopsida; order Pinales; family Pinaceae; genus Pseudotsuga; species Pseudotsuga menziesii. The sequence continues at coordinate 313,079 of LPNX010001995.1, read as the reverse complement.
CACACGCGCAGCTACAAAAGGCCATAGAGTAGAGTGAGCACCTTGCAGCATAGCTGCAGGAAGCAGATCAGAGGAAGAATGCAGCAGAAAGTAAGCAGGCCACACTAGTGCAAGTAGTGGATGAGGCATGTCGAAGTCTCGATGACTTCGACATACAGGCCGAAGAAGAACTAGAGTGAAGGATAGTTAAGTTGAAAGACTATGCACTACAGTCAAGGAACCAGGTAGAGACGCTGAGAGCAGAACATGAGGCCCAGATTACAGAGCTTCAACTTCACATCAAACCAGAAATTCCCCTAGAGGTTAGGGAGCAGCGTCGCAGGGACATCCAAGCTTCAGCAACAAAAATCTCTGACCTTGTGAGCAGTGCAGCAAAGCTGCTAGAGGACAGTGTCAAGGCCTAGACAACTTTACAGGAAAATCCTAAAGTCGAAGAACTGCAAGCGGTAATCAAGCAGCGACAGACAGAGCTGGATGTAGTAAAGGTAGAAATTAAGACTCTGCCTCCTATGCAGAAAATGCTCAAGGTAAAACAAAGCAAGGAACTCCAACAGGAAATCGAGTCATGCAGAGTGAAAGCAACACTGTTGGAAAATTCTATGCAGCCCCTTATCAATGAAGCCTTGGAGTTGAGCACTGCTGTGGACAACCAGCTCAAAGTTCTGAAGTACTATGATGCATTTGCACAAGAAAAATCCAGTGAAGCATCAGCAGTCGCACTACAGGAGTTAGTCAAGAAGGAGCAGGCAGACGAGGATATTATGCGCGGCCTAAACAAACAGTTTACCATATTTTCCAACCGGGTTCATCTACCAGAAGAGCAACAGAGTGTCCCGAGACGGGACACTAGTGAGTCTTAGGGGCCTGTTGGTGTGCGCACCTTAACGGTCCTTAACTTTGGTAACTCCGTGGTTTTTGTGGGAGCTTGTAAGCGGAGCTATGACTCAAAATAGTCTTAGGGGTGTCGGGGTTAAGTTAAAGCCCTGTTTTTGTAATTAACCCATGGTTTAAGTCCAGGGTTTAGGGTTCGGGGTGCCCATGGTTTCAACCCATGGTTTTGTAATAAGTGCACTGTATAAATAAGCACTCTTGTAAAGAAGTCAGTTTAGGATTTTGATGTAAGATGAACTGATGCGAAGCTAAGGCTTGATTGTAAGAAAGTTTAAGTCTCAGCTGTGTGCGTGGACGACCTCTGCAGCTGTGTGCACAAAGGCCTGCAGCTGTGTGCGTGGCTTTGAGGACTTGAAGGGATCTGCAGCTGAGTGCGCAGAGGCCTGCAGCTGTGTGCGTGGCTTTGAGGACTTGAAGGGATTTGCAGCTGAGTGCGCAGATTAGAACTGTGGTTTTTGTAAAGAGTTGAATAAAACACAGTTCTGTGGACGTAACCCCTACACTGGGGGTGAACCACATTATATCTTGTGTTGTGGTTCTTTTGTGTTGTTTTTGTTATGTTCTTTATGCATTGATAAGTAAATATCTGATAAGTAAAGATCACTGCTAAATAATAACTTCGCTATGAATTCTCAGTTAAGTGTTAAGCAAGTAACTGTTTGTTTATCTAATTGCGAAGTTATATAAGTATTGTCAAAGATCTGTATTGTATGATTATAACTTGTTAAAGGCTAAAGGTACAATAATATCCCTCTTCTGCTTGCAGAAACCTGATTCTGCGGCACCCCATAGCTGTTTCGGGTGAGACTACAACCTGTTCGCAGGTTGTTGCCGAAAGGGCCAACACTGTGGGTCTTTTGTTGGTGCGAATTTAATGGTATAAAACCTGGGTCTGCCCTATAGCCCAACACTTTGTCTTATTCCCCCTAATCTACTGCTACTACCTACAAATCCACACACATCCTGGATCGACTTTCCTATCATTTGCATAGCTATGCATCGCTCTAGCAGATTCCTGATTTCCTTTCTCTTAGACCCGTTCTCTGTAACTGTATACAAATCTCATCTATCAAACCTATTCCGTAATTACGACTAACAAAAAGCAACCTTCTAACTATTAAATCTCTCCTATTTATATTATTTTACATGACCACACTGGGTCAACGTCTTACAGGAAGTTTGTTATCCGTCACCCTTAGCCACCCCCTAGGCTATAGTTGTGGTGATAATGACTTGACACAAGGCACTAACAGCCTTAATTATAGTGTGCTTCCACTCATGTGGCATCTGCTGACTTAAGCCGACTTTCGTACCCACGACTGCCCTGTCACTTTCGACCATTTATTAGTTGTGCGCTTTCTATGCTTACCTTTCCTACGTCGCGCACCTCTCTGATCTTTCTTCGCAGGTCCTCTGGTACCTTCGTGATCTTCCCTTGCTTCCATCGTACACGCAACATATCTTCTTTAGTTGCGTGCACAAGTTTCTTTCCTATTCTCCTTTCCCAGGCCAACATCCATGGACAAGGGATCATTTTTTTGGTCAATTTTGGAAACTAGGGTTTTGCTCAGTAAGTGAATGTCCAATTTTTGCACATAGGGGTCAGCTTTGAAAATTCCTTGACCGTGAACAAGTGGCTAGTGTTCCCACATGGAACCTGCCTAAACATGCTTGCATGATCCACTGAAAGCCCATTTTGATGCACGGTTTCCATTCTATGCCCCAGGTAGGGATTCAACAGGTGTCCCTGAACGCCTGTAGGAGGTGGGATTCAACGTGCAATAAAATGATGCTCATTTCTCAGATCGATGAACCATCGACTCCATTGGATTCATGACATCGTGATAGTGCTAAGGTGTCCCTCTAATCTAGGTCCATGGACAAGGGATCATTTTTTTTCAATTTTGGAAACTAGGGTTTTGCTCAGTAAGTGAATGTGAAACTTTTGCACATAGAGGTCAGCTTGAAGGTGATTTTAGATCTTCCCCTCTTGAAAAAATACTTGTTGCAAACTATTATTCCATGTGTATCTGTTGAGAATTCATTTACCTATTGTGAGGTGTTGAACTTGACTTATTTCCCATCATTGTTAAGAAAGAAATATTCTTTGCTTTTGTTTTAATCAAGCCGAAAGGATTTGTCAATCTCTATGTGGAGGTGAATTGATCTTAGGATCTTGAATATCATTTGTGAGACTGGAAATTCGAAGGAAGGTTGTTTCCCATATTAATTTAGCTTCGTCATCCAAGAGATGTGAGCATTTGTATGATGAAATGCAGGAGGAGACAATGCCATTACGTCAGTAACCATGTAATGGAACATGTTTATTTTTAGAAACAAGTGGCCAACCTATTACGCCATTATTACAAAATATATATATCTTCACACTACAAATGTTTTGAATAATACTCCATAAACATAAATTTATAAAACAATATTTAAAATAGTACTTCTCTAATCAATTTAAACTATAATAAAATCACACATAATTTTCGTCTCTTCCAAATTTGTTCCTCGAGGCCATTCATCAAATGCCATGTACATTAACAAAATGATAAAATAATGTGCAGGATATACATAATGTGTAGGATATAGTCATAACAATTATTTTGAATCAACCTTATAATACTCAGATACTTTTAGGTTTAATGTGAATCCCTTGTATTCATTAGATGAAAGACTATAATGTCCCAATTCAAATAATTTCATAGCAGGAAAATTCCATCAATCCTACTAGTTCCCTAGGTTGGGTGGAAACATTGGGAAGTTAATAAAGGAGCTAATAAATGGTGTTTAGACATTAGAAGGAATAAATATTTATTTAATGTAGTTAATTAAATGAATGCAAGTGAAAAATGAAATGGCTATGGAGAATGGAGACACATGGAGACTATGGGGCCCACTCAAGCTAGAATTCCTATGTTAAATGGCATCCTCCACTTGCAATCTCGAATATATGGGAATCCTAATGTTTTTGGATGGATTATAAGCTTAATATACTTGTCCATATACTTCATAGATATAATTTGGGATTAATTGTAACTTACATGGGGAGAGGAAGATCCAAATGGGAGTTTCATGGACACTTGGCTAGATTCCCCTTACATTTATGACATCTATGACACCAATGATGGAGATTCTATGACAGTTATGACACAATTCAGATATGAAGGATGGAATCTAACATATTTTACATGTTATGCCTGAATAGAGAATCTTATAGGGCTCTCGTGTGAGTTGGAGAATGCCAAGAGGCTCCTACTTGAATTTGGGAGAAGAGGGAAGGTGAAGAGAGAGGCCACATGGCATAGCATGAGCAGCCACACCAATTCAACTTGGATTTGGTTTATGGATGGAATTGGAACCTTAGAATACCAATAATTTTTATAAAATGCAGGTATCATCCATTAGAATTCCCTTTTGATCATTTGTGAAAATTGTTATTGTGAAGAGAGAGAGCTAATGGATGACTAGTTCATGCCTTAGCCAATTTCGAGGGTGAAAAATTTCCATCCTAGTTGGTGTTTGGAGAGGCCACTCAGGTATTTCAAGGAGATTCAATGGAGTCATAAGTTACAGGTGCAAGCTACATCAGCTCGTGGACATATCAAGTTCATCTTGTTCTTCCTTTGATCTCAAGTTTTCTCACCATATTTCAGCTCTATAGAGGTGCACTTGGTGAGCTATTCACCTCTTTAAGGGAGATTATATTGCTCCATTATTTTGTATTCTGATGTAAATTATCTGATATTTAATTTCAGAAATATATCAGGTTTAAATTCCAAGAAATCTCATGTATTATTGCTCAATAATGAAGAAACACTGCCATTTCCCCACTACCTTGTTGTAAACTCTTGTAATCTTGATGGATTCGAATGGATGTATAAAATATTGATGATTTATGAATGAATGGACTGTAATTAAATTATATTATGGGTTTCATGTTCATTAATGGATAATTTTTGGCCATTGGGTCGAATTTCATAGCAATTGGAGCAAACTACACCTCATTTCCCCAAGGGTCCAAAATTAGTCTTTTATATCTGATTGAAAGAAGTGATAACAGCCATGGGAAGTCAATTGGTTATGCATATGAGTCTCTGATAATGTATTATACACATCCCCTGCTAAAATTTAATCATTCTAGTGGTTTTATGCACATTTGGGAAGCCATTTCTACCACTTACCCCGGGGGCGATTTGAGCCCAAAATTGCCAGTAAAATCATATATCTTGTTCAGAATTTAGTACAGACTTTCAGAAGTTATTGGAGGGCCATAATACATCCCTGAACATAATAATTAAGTTATTATATCATTCATACACCTTATCTGAATATTTGGGAGCAATTGGGCTGATTTGGGGACCAAGACACTAAAACTAGTCAAGAGCCAAATTGTGAAAAAATTGGAAAATTGCTCATTTTGGTAAAAAATTAAAAAAGAGACATTAAAATTGGTATCATAGAATGGTATTGGAACCTGATGGTGTTAATAAGGATTCAAATCAATAAACCATCACCCTTAGAATCTGAATTGGAAGGTTCTCGGCTTGTAGAAGAAGAACTAGAAGAAAAAAAGGTATCTTTGACTGAAGCTATGGCTCACGAGGGAGAATACTACACTAAGGAGAAAATGGAGTATCTCAAACTTTTAAAACTCCTGTTTGAATAAATATCCAAGGACATGACCCAACATATGGCAGACATGACCCAACAGATAGCATAAGGATTCGAATTGATGGCCATTCAAATGGGAAGCAAAGGGATAATAGGAGATAGTGGTAGTTCACAATCGGAAAAAAAGAGGACAATGGGTGAGCACATTTTCTCATGAACAGGACCTCATAATAGACCCCATGAATTTCTGAGCACACCAAGGCCTACTGCACCTAAATTTCTTATTCCCAAACAAGAGACTAACATTCAATTTGAAATTGATACAATAACAAAAGAATGGGCTAAATTGGATGAAGAGTGTAGGAGAAGTATATCATTTGAGCAGTACTTCACGATGGAAAACAAACTAAAAAATAAGGAGGAAAATAGGTCTCTACACCAAAATAAAGAATTGAATTGTGCCACAATTAAAGTTCCACTTCCTACTTTTTATGGTTCATCTCAAAGTTCTGCTAACACTTGGGTGCAAAAATTGGATGTGTATTTTCAGTTGAATCCAATGGTGGAAGAAGATGCTTTAAAAATGGCTATTTTGCACTTGGATGGAGATTCCAATGAATGGTGGTTCCATGGCCTAAACACCTTGGGTCATGATCAGGTTAAAACATATGGGGAATTTTTTGACAGGGTATTAGAAAGGTTTGAGAAAAAAGATCCAGAATTGTCTTTCAAAGAACTAGCACAATTGAAGCAGGTAGGGACTCCTATTGAGTATATGTTGGAATTCCAAAGATTATCAATTAAGGTGGCTAATGTATCTATGGCAAGGTTAGTATTTATGTTCAATGAATTTTTTTCAGAGCCCTTAAAATGTTTGGTCAAATCCCACAAGCCTACTAACTTAAATGATGCAATTAGCTTGACTAGAGATCTTCAAAATGTGCTTCCTAAAACAAGATTTTTTCCCAAGCCTAACTTCATATTTGAAAGAAAGACTTGGAAAAAGGATGCACCTGATAAGAAGTTTTGTCAAAGAGATACATCTAAAAAGAATAATAAATAAGGACAAAACAGGGATGAAATTCGAAGGAAAAAATTGTGCTTCACATGCTTCCAACCATGGACACCGAGGCATAAATGTGCTAAAGGAAAATCTCAATACATCGAAGTATTTTCTGATAATGATGAGTATGAATGGGGTATGGATGAAGAAGAGAACATTTCAGATCAAGATGAGGCATATGAGACAGCAGCTGAAGAAAAAAAGAAGAAGAAAATCATCCTTCACTGGACAAAGCAAGAATGGCAGTACTTTCAACAGTGCCTCGCTATCACATTATTCGATGCAAGGGTGTGGTATTGGTACAAAGAGCTTCATTTTTGGTAGATGGAGGAGATACAAAGAATTTCATTGATGTAGATATGGTGCATAAAATAAATATACCAAGTGAACCATTCGATGTCTTCACAGTTTTCATTCCAGGTCACAACACAATGCAATGCAACACATAGGTTCCAAAGTTGCAAGTCACCATAGGTAACTATAATTTTATTGATAGTTTTTATGTGGTTGATGTTTCTGATAATAATGTAGTATTTGTAGTGCAATGGTTGTATTATATAGGAGAGCATTCAGTAAGTTATCAAATTCCTAAAATGAAATTTCAAGATTCAACGGGTGTACTAAGGGTTGTGAGAGGGCAACACACTTACCCAAAATAGGTAGTAAATTGCAATAGTATGATATCTATATTGAGGCATGGTGATATAGAATGGGATGCTGAATGTTATATCACCTCTCCCAAGCCAAAAATCATAATTTTTAAACACCCAAAGGATATAGAGACACTTTTGCACAAATATGAAAAAGTTTCCAGAGATCTTCCACATGGTACACCACCTGATAGGGGGGTTGAGAATAACATTGTTTTGGAGGAGGGTAATTCACCCATTTAGATACCACCTTATAAACATCCAAATAAGTTCAGAGATGATATTTAGAAGGCCATTCAAGAACTCTTAGAGTTGGTACTTAGTATACCAAGCTCTAGCCCTTACGCTTCTTCATTAGTGTTGGTAAAGAAAAAAGATGGAACTTTGAGGATGTGTATAGACTTTAGAGCTTTGAACAAGAAGACCATCAAGAATATATATCCTATTCCTAGGATTTATGAGCTCATGGATGAGATATTTGGAGCTAACTACTTTTCCAAAATTGACTTTAGATCTGGTTATCACCAAATTCGGATGAAGGAGGAAGATGTGCAAAAGACTGCTTTTCGATGTCATTATGGTCACTTTGAGTTTCTTGTTATGCCATTTAGGTTTACTAATACTCCAGCTACATTTCAAGCATGTATGAATAGAATATTTTGAAATCATATTAGAAGGTTTTCTTTAGTCTTCTTTGATAATATTCTCATTTACAGTAAAAGTTGGGAAGAGCACTTGCAACACCTAGAGATTGTGTTGAAAACTTTGCAAGAACAGTCTTTGTATGCTAAGATGTCTAAATGTGAATCTGGGATGAAATAACTATTATATATTAGGCACATTATTGGGAAATATGGAGTGAAATTGAACATGGAAAACATCAGGGCTATCTTAGAATGTCCATCACCAAAAAACATCACAGAATTAAGAGGCTTCGTTGGAATATGTACATACTAGAGGAAGTTTGTGAAAGGGTTCTCCAAGTTGACTTCTCCACTCACTGATTTGAATAAGAAGGATTCTTTCAAGTGGAATGAATAGGATGAAAAGGCCTTCCAAAAAATGAAATAGGTAATGAGTAGTTGTCCCATACTTGCATTACTTGATTTTTCTAAGCCTTTTATTGTTGAATGTGATACCTCAAGTGGAGGAGTAGGGGTTGTCCTAAAGCAAGTCCAACACCCTATATCCTTTGAGAGTAGAAATTTGCAGCCTCATGAAAAGCTTTACTCGATATATTACAAATATATGTTGGCCATCATGCATGCCTTGGCCAAATTTCGACAATACTTGGTAGGCAACAAGTTTGTGGTGAAAACTGACCACAATAGTCTAAGACACTTCCTTACCCAAAAGGATCTAAATGAAAGGAAACAAAAGTGGGTAATAAAGATCCAAGCTTATGATTTTGATATTCAATATTTTAAAGGAAAGAATAACATTGTAGCAGATGCATTATCTTGAAGACCTTCTTTTTCTCTCATGGACATTGCTAAAAATTGGAAAGACATGCTACTAGTTAAATATGCCAAAGATAAGTTTGCTTGTGATGTATTAGATGGACTCATGGGAGATGATAAATACATAATTTTGAATGGGATGATATAATATAAGGGAAGAATTTATTTGGTTCAAGATTCAGATCTTAAGTACAAAGTTTTGCAGAGGGCACATGATTCCCCACTAGCATGCCATCTGAGGATCTTCAAAACCTATAGGAAACTAAGGAAAATTTTATATTGGAAGGGGTTGAAGGAATATGTTCAGAAGTACGTAAATGAATGTAAGGTACTTCAGAAAAACAAATCAGAACTCACATATCCAGCTGGTTTATTACAACCATTGCCCATTCCAAAGCAAAAATGGGATAGTATAGCGATGGATTTCATCACCGGTTTGCCCAAATCTTTGGGCAAGGATTGCATATATGTGGTATTGGATAGATTGACTAATTTTTCTCATTTCTTTGTTGTTACATCATATTTTAGTGTTTCACAAGTGGCTGACCTTTTTTTCAAAGAAATCTTCAGATTACATGGGCTCCCCAAGAGCATTGTGAGTGATAGAGATGGTAGATTCATGAGTGCTTTTTGGCAAGAAATTTTCAGATTGGTGGGCACTCAGTTGACTCCAAGTACATGCTACCATCCCCAAACTTATGGACAAATAGAGAGTGTGAATAAATGGTTGGAAGGGTACCTCTGAAACTATGTGGGAGAACATCAAAAATCTTGGACAAAATGGCTACACTTGGGTGAGTTTTTCTACAAAACCACCTTTCACATGTCAATAGGGATGTTTCCTTTCAAAGAATTATATGGTTATGATGCACTTACATTTTTTGATTTGATATTTGGTGATAGTAGAGCTCCAAAAGCTAAATATTGGGTGGAAGAAAGCTAAGAAATTTTAAAGCTTTTAAAAGACAATTTGAAGGTTTCCCAAAATCAGCAAAAACAATATGCAGATAAACATAGAGAGGAAAGGACATTTCATGTTGATAATTTAGTGTATTTGAGGTTGCAGTCATACAAACAAACATCTCTCAAAAGGAGTGTAGCAGAAAAGCTAAATCCAAGATACTATGGGCCCTACAAGGTAATCCGGAAGATTGGAGAAGTAGCATATGAGTTGGAACTTCTGGAAGGGAGTAAAATTCATAATGTATTCCATGTTTATTGTCTCGAGAAAGCTATTGGTTAGAAAAATTTCATTTTAGATACACTCCCTCTTTTGGATGATGAAGGACAGATCACATTTATTTCGGAAAAGGTTTTGAAGACAAGGGAGAGAAGATTGAGGAGCAGAACAATCAAAGAATACTTGGTGCAATGGAAGGATCTACCAAGTGAAGATGCCACATGGGAAGAGGAGAATATTTTGCAGCATCAAACTATGAAATTTCTTTAGGACAAGAAACATTGGGTGGGGAGGACTGTAATGTCCCCATTCAAATAATTGCATAACAGGAAAATTCCATCAATCCTACTAGTTCCCTAGGTTGGGTGGAAACATTGGCAAGGTAATAAGGGAGCTAATAAAAGGTTTTTAGACATTAGAAGGAATAAATATTTATTTAATGGATTTAATTAAATGAATTCAAGTGAAAAATGAAATGGATATGGAGAATGGAGACACATGGAGACTATGGGGCCCACTCAAGCTAGAACTCCTATGTTAAATGGCATCCTCATCTTGCAATCTCGAATCTATGGGAAGCCTAATGTTTTTCAATGGATTATAAGGTTAATATACTTCTCCATATACTTAATAGGTCTAATTTGGGATGAATTTTAACTTACATGGGGAGAGGAAGAGCCAAATGGGAGTTTCATGGACACTTGGCTAGATTCCCCTTACATTTATGACATCTATGACACCAATGATGGAGATTCTATGACATTTATGACACAATTCACATATGAAGGCTGAAATATAACATATCTGATATGTCATGCCTGAATATAGAATCTTATAGGATGCTCATGGGAGTTGGAGAAGGCCAAGAGGCTCCTACTCAAATTTGGGAGAAGAGGGAAGGTGAAGAGAGAGGCCACATGGCATAGCATGAGCAGCCACACAATTCCACTTGGATTTGGTTTATGGATGGATTTGGAACCTTAAAAGACCAATAATGTTTATAAAATGAAGGTATCATCCATGAGAAGGCCCTTTTGATCATTTTTGAAAATTGTTATTGTGAAGAGAGAGAGCTAGTGGTGAAAGATTCCCATCCTAGTTGGTGTTTGGAGAGTCCATTCAGGTATTTAAAGGAGCTTAAATGGATTCATAATTTACAGGTGCAAGATACAGAAGCTCGTGGACATATCAATTTCAGCTTGTTCTTCCTTTCATTTCAAGTTTTCTCACCATATTTAAGCTCTATGGAGTGAGGTGCACTTGGTGAGATATTTATCTCTTTAAGGGAGATTCTCTTGCTCCAGTATTTTGTATTCTGATGTAAATTATCTTATATTTAATTTCAGAAATATCTCAGTTCAAAATTCCAATAAATTTCATGTATTATTGCTCAATAATGAAGAAACAGTGACATTTCCCCACTACCTTGTTCTAAACTCTTGTAATCTTAATGGATTCGAATGGATGTATAAAATATTGATGATTTATGAATGAATGAAATTTAATTAAAGTATATTATGGGTATCATTTTCATTAACTGATAATTTGTGGCCATTGGGTCGAATTTCATAGCAATTGGAGTAAACTACACCTCATTTCCCCAAGGGTCCAAAACTAGTTTTTTATATCTGATTGAAAGAAGTGATAACAGCCATGGGATGTCAATTTGTTATGCATATGAGTCTATGATAATTTATTATACACATAACCTTCTTCAATTTAAGAATTCTAGCGGGTTTCTGCACATTTGGGAAGCCATTTCTACCACTTACCCCAGGGGCGATTTGAGCCCAAAATTGCCAGTAAAATCATCTATCTTGTTCATAATTTAGTACAGACTTGCATAAGTGATTGGAGGTCCATAATACATCCATGAACCTAATAATTAATTTATTATACCATTCATACACCTTCTCTGAATATTTGGGATCAATTGGGCTTATTTGGAGACCAAGACACTAAAACTAGTCAAGAGCCAAAATTGTGAAAAAATTGGAAAATTGGGCATTTTGGTAAAAATTTAAAAAAGGGACATCACAAAGACATCATGCCAAACACTAATTTTTTTAATGTAGACCACACAGGTGTATCACTTAGGTGTTTCAACTTCGTGCATCCTTTAAAAGTTTGTTAGGTTGTTATGTGGGTAAGGTGCTTCTGTATTCCACTTAGTTGGATTAGTTGCTTAGCTGTGTTGGGTGCTTTTGTGTATTAGGTGTGTTCTATATTTGTGAATACAATTTAAAATTGTATATGCAATTGGATCATGGTAAAAACAATTGAAATGTACATTTTTGTCATTACGTAATATCGTAATTGTGCATTATTGTCAAATTTATAACTGATATCTCCATGCAATCGTAAAATATATAAAAAACTTGGGAACGTTACACATAGAAACATTCTTGGCCACACGTGTATAATCACACTTAAAATACTGAACCATGAAGATCTCAAGAGCCTTGATATGAAATATTCTTTATATCATGAAATTTATAATACAAAAATAGAAGGCCCATCTATGGCTTGTCAATGTACATGTATCAAAAACATATTTGATGTACATGTGCAAACAAAAGTACATTTGTCCTGGGCCACGCCCCTATACTCTAACTCTAGATTGTACATAAAAATACATATTTTTCCTGGACTAACACATCAAAAATCTAACTTTCTTTTTTTTTCCCGGACCCTGATGCTTGTTTCCTCTTTCGATGACCACTATGCATCTCTGGCGACTGCAAATCAATGACAATATTTCTTGATTAGGTAATTGAACTAGTACTTTCCAGCAATAACAAAGTTTGAAAATTTAAAATATTACTCAATTGTACATAAAGCAAATACTCACTACATCCTTCGGGGGTATAGGTTCCTCTGGTGTCCTCTTCCTTTCAGAGAGTCTCTCTGGAATGCTTCTCTGTGAATAAAAAAAATATGTCAATTATCTCAAGAATTATCAACATGTACATGAATGAGAAAGTACTACTCAATTATGTAAAAAATGAACATCTCACCGAAAAAACCATTTATAGGGGAAGAGGCTAGGACTCTTCAGTAGGAAGAGGATACGTAGGTTGAACATCAACCTCATTTGTGTGCACTATTGGACCAGCATGTGGCTACATTCACCAAATGATAAAAAAGTTAGACATCGTGCATGTCCATAAAAAATACAAATGAAATGTACAATTACAAATATTCAAGTAGATGTACCTCAGTGTGACTTATACATATTTGTAGATGCAGCATTGACCGTAGCATCAACAACCCCACTAAGGTCTGTCACAGATGACTCTACATCCTGATGCTGTAAACATGCAAAAATAACATTAAGAAAAACTAGTTGTGAAGTGAATTCAAAACTAACCAGCAACTTCCATTGGAAGTGTTTACATTACTGTGGGATGAGTAGGTTGATCCTCATGCACACCCGCTCTTTTCAAGGAATAGGGTCGTCTGATGTAAACAACCCCCTTATCTACGTTTGGACTACAGGGAGATCCAAACCAAAGAGGCGGTGCAGGGATTTGCGATAATGTCTGCAGTAATAAAGAGTTGCCATAGTTAGACATGGAGTTGAATGGATGGAATAATATGTACTGAAAAACTAACATGTTGTAATATACTTACCCCTGCCTGGGACATATCTCCCCCATGGGAGTGACTTCTTCCATCAATTTCTTTCCCCTCTTCAGATGTTGACAGCATCTGCAAGTTTAAAAATTATAAATATTAGCAATCTTTAAAGGAGTGTACAGTAAGAAATTTAAATAATTCGAACAAGATTCAGTCATTAACCATCTACTTACATTCTTCAAGTAATCGTAAATTCCACCTTGGAGTATTTCGCTGAGATCAATGTCTCTAGCATCACGTTCTAAGTGGGGTTCCTACAACTTCAAAAATTGTAAATATTAGACAATTTAACAAATTAATCAAGACTAACACATGCATTAAAAAAATGATATGTATTAACAAAATGACAAATGTTTAAATATTACCTCAATGGTGGTTGTTTGGGCCTCGAGTACAACCACACTGGGTGCAGTACCACCCCCTTGAGAGCCATCAATCTCCTACAAGAGTAAATATTGCATATATTACGAATCATTTAATATGTTACATACAGTACGGAAATATTAAAAATTGAACAATAATATAGTTTTAACAATGTCCTTACCTGACCACCAGTCATCATGGACGTACCATGTCTTGGTCTAGGACCATAACAGGGTCGACCACACGATGTGCAAATGTGTGGCTCACTCTGAGGCACATGGGATGTCGGTATATCCCCACCAATAGATGTTCTTGTACCACCAGAAGCTGGTGGTTGTACCCAAGCAGAGGAAGAGGGCGTTGTTTGGTCAATAATGGTCATGTGTCGAGAGACCATCTCAGCTAGAGTAAAAAATGGCTCCTGTGTTTGGGAAACCATGTCATGTACAATAGGGATATCTGCCCTTGGTAGCTGGGAACAGGGTGCAAGTATTTGTGGATTGGAATCTCTATTCCTAGCATTGGGTCAGTGTTGGGTAATCCCCCTACCAACTCCCTAGAATCCCAACATGTCAAAATAGTTGACATGTTTCCCCATCACAAACTATGCATACACCGTTTAGAGGAAGTATAATGGTACTTCCCTATTGTTGTGCGGGGGAATGTCAAAAACCATGTACCACCTATCCATCCAATGGTCTCTAATGGGTGGAAAGGTGCACCACTCAATAGAAATATGTGACCTGGTGATCTCCAGAATGTCATCCGTACCAGACATTCTAAACAATGTATAGATGTGTTCTTTTGTTATTTTCAGCTTCTTTACCTCGTTGTAGCTCAACCCATCAGCGTATTGTTGTCTTTGCCTCTCCCTGTACGATGCAATGACAAAGCATCATTCGATCTTGCGATCGTATCAACAACAGTCAACAATGAATCTGACAAGGAGTGGCGGAGCTCATCTCCACCCCTCCAAGCAAAACCAAACTCTCTCAGATGGTCAACAACCCTCAGTATCTCAGCATTGTTATCCATAGTAGCCACTGCAATCATAAATACAAATAAAATATCATTAGAAATATAAACACATGATATAATGATATCTCTAAGCACTGAAAACTGTATAACTAATGTAATAAAAATAACAACATAAACTAAATCTATTATGAAAATTTAAACATTGATCTTGAATTTTACAGTAAAGAATAAACATTTAACATTTTTTCATTTTAAATTTATGTGATAAATTCAAGTATTAATTCCAATTTCCATATGCATGTGTACATAAAATGTCTTATGTGCATATTTTGATTGTGAAGCTCCTCTAGCTTATTTTAAGGCTTGGATTATGAAGTTTCATTGAAATTGTGAGGTGCTGACTAATTCCCTTGCGGGACTAGCTCCCAGATTGTGGGTAGAGGCAACGACTAGACCCTAGAATAGGTGACATAATGTGCTATCGATGAATAAAATCCCATTGTAGGCAACGATTTTGTTAGAAATGTAATTATTTGTTGTAGCATGATGTTTTTGGGACTCCAAAGTCTATTTAGCATATCTTTGTTTATATGTAATTTGGGCCATGTATGGATTCCACTTGATGTTATTTTAGTTCTATGCCCTCTTTCTATATACCCAAGAGAGACTTTAAATGCACAATTGTGTATAGTGTATTTTATGGTTGCAAGGTTTCCACTGGATTATATCATGTATGATAGAATGTGATTGGCAAGTTTAATCAAACACATCAACCTACCTAGTTATCTTCATGTTCGTAGAGCCTATTGTTGAACTTCGTTGTCTTGACCTTAACCAAAAAGTACCCTTCAGTCAAGAGGAAATATTTTTTTTAAACATGGGAAGCTTCTATACCATATTTTAACACTTGGATTAGGAAGTTTCATCAAAACTATAAGGTGTTTATTGATGTTCTTGGATGACCAACTTCGATATTTCAGATAGAGGCAAGGGATTTACCATGTTTGTTTATGTATTTTGGGGAATATATGAATTCTACTTGAATTTTTTTTAGTTGTATGCAAGCTTGCAATATAATTGGCAAACTTTGCATATTTGTTAATTTTGGTTTGGATTCAGAATGATGCTTGTGAATATACATATATGCAAATAGTGAAGTTTGTTTGTTTTTTATGAGTTAATTGGGGTTTTGGTTTACATTGGGCATGTAAATTACTTATGCAAACTTGCAATGTGCTTGACAAACTTTGCATATTTGTGAATTTGGGTATGGATTCACAAGGATGCTTGTGAATATGCATATGGAAATATTGAAATTGATTTGTTTTTTATGAGTTAAATGGGTTTTTTTTTTCCATTGGGCATGTGAATATTGGGTATGAATTTTGGTAAATAATCAAAATTATTTGATTTTTATGATTAAATTGGGGTTTTGTTTCCATTGGGGTTTTGGTTTCCATTGGCCATAAATTAATTTATTTTGGTTTAATTTTTCAAATTAGGGAAAATAAATTAAAGAATTTAGGAAAAAAATCATGAGAAGAATTGAGGAAAATACCTCACGAAGATGAGGTTGATCCAAAGGTGGAGGTGGATGGCTTTGGCACACCCAAAACACGTTCTCCCACTCGTGTTCTACTCCGTCCAACTGCAACAGCACTGCGATGTGGCGAAAATTACGGGCTCGGCCTGTTTTAATCAAAAAAACAAGTTCTACAAAACGGGGGAATGATTTTATTCAATAAAACGGAGGCATGTTTTGCTCTACTATCCTACTTGTCATACCTGTTGGCAGCCTTGGGACTAGCCTTGGTAGGTTCGGGTTTGCTTGGGATGTTTTCTATTTTATGGATTAAGAGTGATTGACTTCACTCCACCATTGCATCTAAAAAACGGGGGAATGATTTTATTCAATAAAACGGAGGCATGTTTTGCTCTACTATCCTACTTGTCATACCTGTTGGCAGCCTTGGGACTAGCCTTGGTAGGTTCGGGTTTGCTTGGGATGTTTTATATTTTATGGATTAAGAGTGATTGACTTCACTCCACCATTGCATCTAAAAGGTCCCTCAACTTTGTGCACTCACCCTGGTTCATTCTTCATATTTGGACTTTCATCACAATGACTATTGGAAATATATTTGGTCCATCAACTAATCCCCATGTATGGAAGATTCTTTTTTTTTTATCTTTGACCTTGATCAATTTTAGGCTACGGGCACACCTATCACCCTCGTTACCTCTAGCGGTGGCCTATTCCACAACTTGACAAAACAACCTCTCTAAGAGAGTATCAATTCTTGTGATATCATGTGCCTTAGCTCTACAAGCATGCATAATGAGCAAGCATACAACAAACAGCCTTACAACAAAAATGGGGACACAAACATGGCTATGACAAGGCATTACAACATGGAAAAAAAATCGAAAAACTCGAAAGTATCATATATAATTGATCATGCAACTCATTACAACATATGCCCAATTACATCATGACCATTACATTATTCATGCATATTTTATGTTGCAAAAAGCAACAAATTGTCATATATGTACCTACTGGGAACCAACCGTACCTTTGGGCCAAACATTGGTACATAGATTGAATTACTACGACCCTATGGACATACTTCCATCTACCAAAACATCTAGGTAGCACCGACGATGCTTGAGAGTTTGCTAGGAAAGTACTCTAGCTATGGGGTTTATCTAAATCAATCCAACACGGTCCTATATTAACACAATGTAAGGATGGTAATTTACAACATATAAGGCACCTGAGTGGGCCCAATGGTTAAGAGCTTGTGTTATCTCCGAGGAGGTCACAGGTTCAAAACCGGCGGGGGGTAGGGATGCCTATTTAGCCCGTTGTGACAAGGCTCGAAGGGTAGGCGACCCCTGGGATAGAGGTTCACTCCAGGTAATTTCCTCGATGGGCTTCGGGATGTCTCGGCCCTTGCTGAGTCACAAGTTTTTGGTATATCTGGCTTGTGGGCTGTTGGATATACCCTTGAGAGGTTGTTATTCCCATGGCTAAAAAAAATAAAAAATTTACAACATATATAAATTACTTGTGCCACATGTGGCAATATTGATGCATTCACAAACAACAAAGATATGAATATAGTCACTCTTTTGTTTCAAGGAATTCAAATTTCTTCCACAAAGACTTCAACCTTTAATAAAATTGATCTTCTTCACGAATTTGAATTTCCTCAACAAAGACTTCAATCTTTAATAAAGTTGATCTTCTTCTTCACAATTAAAAAAATAAAAAATCGATGGAGTGATTTTCAGAATATTTTAAACAACAACCTTCCCTTTTAAATCGCAGCCTTCATGACTAAGCATATTTTGATATAAAAAAATGATGACAACTCTTCCAATACATGGAAATGGTGTGGTTTTTACCCTTAGATCATTCTCAATCAATTCCCTTATCACAATCTTAGTCAAAACCCTTTCTTTTGAATATAATATGTATTTTTAAATAAACATCGATGCTCAAAAACCAAGATTTTATCAATTAGCTTACAACTTACTCAATATTTCAATATTCCAACAGATCGGCCGCCGCTTCTCTAATTTTTAGGATTATTTTTATGCGATAATATGCAGTAATTTCGGATTTCTATCGTTTTATGAATGGAGTTCCTTGTATGCATGAGATTATTTCTTATTGTTTTTCCTTCCACAGGCTTACTAACCTTTTCACTCGGACGAATTCAGGACAGCCTGGTCTCTCCAACGATTTTAAGACACAACCTTCATGTGATTTCTTCACATAAACACTTTTAATCGTTGATGTGGATACAAACTGTTTGGATGCTACCTTCTGTTCCATACCTTGGATTCTTCAATGGAATTCTTCATGATTTGATTTTTGGTGACTCCACTTTTGATTTTCACAAATTTCATGGAAGCATAGGCTCTATCAATAAGTTGTAGGCTCAATTGGGCTTCTTTGATCTTGGAAACGCCCATCTCCTTTCGGAAAGATTCCATGCTCGTCAAAATATCTTGAATACAACCACACTTCAAGCATGCTTCAATAGATAATTTCCTTCACGACTCCATGCTACAAAATTCAATACATCCCTTCTATCAAGCAATTGTTTTTCTCTCAATGATTCTCGTCTCATAACTCTAACATTCAAGCTTCACCGTAATTGGCATTTTTGAAACAACGTCTGTCTTGATGGCTTCAATAGGAAAAGTGTGACAATAATAGAAAATAACACACACAGATATATATATATATATAGCAGGAGTGATTCAATATAATAATTGCTAAAAAGACTACACTCTAATATTTTCACATTTACAGACGGTAGGCTTAGCGATAGCACGGTTTTGATTTTTGAACAAATTTCTTTCGTAACATGGGTGGTGACTTCTTTCCAGACGACAAATCCATTTTAATTTAGCGTGAGTGGGTTGCAATCCCGTTACTCTATTTCGAATCATAGACGGTGCGATTTAAACTTCACATATAACGAATTCTTGTCATCAGAAATTACTATATCCTCTAGGGATTATATATCCTCTTAGGAGTGATATATGTAGGTGGCCCTCAATAAAAACAAGACTCGTAATTTTTCCGCTTGCTAACCCTAATGGTGGCATCTCTCTTCTTATCATGGCTAGGGCACGATCTTCATCCCCTCTAAATGTTCACGCAACGACTCTTCTATCCTCTTATCGATGGGTCAAACCTCCACACGGGTTTATCTTCCTCTTCTCTAACACAATTCAGAGGAGAAAGAAATCAGTTACAAATAAGAATGGCTAAATTGTTATGTATTATTGTACAATAGTATATATATGTTATATATATGTTACATAATTGATGGTTCAAGCCAATACATAGATTATGGTTGTATAATTGACTATAACTAGATTTAATTAACCAGATTACTACTAAATTACAATAGATACATCATCTTCTCAATTTACTCACCCAACCTAATTATATGAGAGGCTAATGTAATATTTATTTGGGTCTGTACAAATCTTAATTGGTGGGGTTTACAATTTCTTTTTTCAAATGCTTCTTACAAATCCTAATGGTGTAGGGTTTACAATATCAAATTTCAAATGTGCCTTCCATTAATGATGACTGAATTGGTCTTCCATTAGCACATTTGGATGGGATTCTGTTCACTATATTGTTTTTTTGGTAAATAAAAGGCGTTGCCATTAATATCTTGCCAACAAGTTAGTGTAGAAAACTTGGGCTATCCAAGGACAAATAACCCATTTTTTCTGGTTGAAATATCTATGTCTCCCTCAAACCCTTTAGCCATAAATAAAGATACTTTTTATATTGCATAAAAGTTTTTCATGGTTACCTGTAAATAACATAGTTTAGTTTTCTATATTGCATAATCTTTTTTAACAGTTTATGGTTCCATTATTTTTTTATTAATATTATAAGTAGGACAATTATAACAATTAGCATAGGTTTTGTCATAAAGTTTTGCAATCCTAGGTTTTTCAATCCTATATACTCATTATAATAATTATAATAATTAGCATAGGTTTTGCAATCCTATATACTCATTTCTCTAGTTAACATTATATAGGAGCCCAATGTTTGGGTAGACCACTTCATCAAAATCCTTTTCCGTTCTTTTTTGCTACCCCTTCTGGTTTCTAATTATTATTGTGCCATTAGATAATTGAGGTTAGATCAATAACATTCAATCATTATAATCAAAAACCAAGATCACACATTATAGTTATTTGAGGAAAGGAGAAGTGTAATTTAACTATGAAACATAAAGATACCATGAACAAAATGGTTATGAAAATCCATTCATAAAAATAAAAATAAACATAATACAAAGCATGAAAAGAATAAATTTTAATAAAAGGATAAAAATAATTATTAAACATTTACAAAATGATTATGAGAATCCAAAGCATGAAAAGAATAAATTTTAATAAAAAGATAAAAATAACTATTAAACGTTTTAAAAAGGGAAGTTTCAGAAACAAAACCATCATAAAGAAATTTGGTTGATGATTAAGGATACCGGTCAAATTTAAACCCTATGGGGACGCCTAAAATTTATCACCCTGAAATACATACAGACGGAGGGTCACGGATGACAGAATCCTTGCAGCAACATTACACATGTGAACAACATTGGTTGACAAAAATTTGTGTAGATGTGCGACGATTTCGCACTAACGGCGTAATCGTCGGGTGCCCGACGAGAGGCTCTCCGGCAAGGGAAACGACAACGACGACAGATTTGTAGGGCCATCCACCTTCGATGTCCCATCCACCGTTTTACTGTTTTCTGAATTTTGAAATGCCCATGGTACTCCTTAAGATCGATAATTATGGTTTCACTGTGCGAATACAGAGTTGGTTCACGGAGTATTAAGGTCTAAATATGTTAACGATATTTGTGGCAGATGCAATTACAACCGAAGTGATCAGCCATATTCGTGTGCCTGGAATGCTACCCATTTTCAGGATTTTAATGAGAATTATGTTTATTCATGTGCCTGGAATGCCGCCCATTCTGAGGATTTTAATGAGAATTATATTTGGTGCAACGATTACAAGTTCTCGAAATGTTTTAAACCCAAAAATCGAGAAGATAGAGGATTTTTTTTGTCTTAACTATAGAGCAGATTAGTTTGATCAAAACGATTCAAAGAATAGAATGACCACTTAAGAGTGCAATTAATAATTTTAAATTTATTTTCCGCCTCTGGTTGCATCTGGTATCAGTTTTTTCTACATTATTTGACTATTATTTGTATTCAAGCTGCCCTTTTGTAATTATTGTCGGGCGATTTTGACCGTGGGATGCCATTCCTATCTTTTTTTCTTTGGATAAATAATAGTGGCATCCACTCTCATTAGACAGATAGCTACGGGACTTCGAGGAAAGATTTAGAACACATATATATACTCAGAAGATAAATTCATTGGATCAAAGGACGATATGGCGAGCAACAACATTTTGATATTTGGAGGAATAGGATCCATTGGTCGGTATATAGCTAAAGCCAGCATTGCTAATGGCCATCCTACATTTGTTCTTGTCAGAAACTTCACGGCTTCTAATCCTCAGAAAGCACAGCTCCTCGAATATTTTAAGGCATGAGGAATAACCCTAATCCATGTAATCTCATTGAATCTCATCTATCCTATGTGCAAACTTTTTCTCACCCTAGTTATTAATCTTGTTATCATTGACAAAATTTTGTTCCGATACTCGATTTCATAATAAAATTCCAACTTCATATAGGGTCTCAGTTCAACATCATCAACGCTATATTGAAGATGCCACTGATGTTACTACAAATCAACCTAAGTTCGTTCTGGAAGGCTTTTTCGCTGAAATTATTGCATGTATTTTTTGCCAGATAAAAAGACTTATCCTTGAAAAAGACATTACTATTCTCCCTATTGGAATATGTATGAGCAACAAATACATTTTAATCGAACTGATATGCTCCATAGTTAAGAAAAAAAAATCCTCTATCTTCCCGATTTTCAGGTTTATAACATTTTGAGAACTTGCAATCGCTGCACCAAATATAATTCTCATTAAAATCCTGAGAATGGGCAGCATTCCAGGCACACAAATATGGTTTATCACTTCAGTTGTGATTGCATCAGCCACAAATATCATTAACATCTTTCGACCTTAAGACTTCATGATCAACTCTGTTAATTAGACTTCATGATCAATTTTGTATTCAGACATTGAAGCCATAAATACCAATCTTAAGGAGTACCACTGGCATTTCAAAATTCAAAATTCAAAATTCAAAAAATAGTAAACCAATGAAGCTGTGGTACGACTGGTGGATGGGACATTGGTGGTAGATGAATGACATGCGCACGCGGATGGCCATACAAAGCTGTCGCCATTTCCGGAGAGCCTCCTATCGGGCACCTGACGATTTAGCCATCCGGGAGAAATCGTCGCACATCTAGACGACTCCTTTCAAAGGTCCCGACAAAGAAGGATGGTCATACAAAGCTATCGCCATTACAGGCGAGCCTCCCGTCAGGCACCCAACGATTTTGCCATCTAAGAGAAATCGTCACACATCTAGATGACTCCTTTCAGAGGTCTTGACAAGGAAGGATGGCCATATAAAGCTGTCGCCATTGTCCAAGAGCCTCCCCTTAGGCACCCAACGATTTCGTCGTCACGCACATCTAGACTACCCCTTTCAAATGTCCCGACAAGGAAAGGATCTATCACACTTCCCGACAAGGAAAGCATCTTTGCTGAAAATAAAGTTGAATTCGTGCAGTGTGAGTGTCCCGTGTCTCGACAAACATGGGGATCTAATACGAAATTCGGTAAAAATCAATCCTTTAAGAACCAGTACGAATCTAATAGAACTTTTTAAAAAAAAATGAAACCACGAAGAACCAGTCAGTACGATGAATAGAATAGAAGTTTAATGTTTATTATGATGGGGTGATATTATATCTTGATTAGCAGTACGGCACACACCCGT
Source organism: Pseudotsuga menziesii (assembly GCA_001517045.1). Taxonomy (NCBI): domain Eukaryota; kingdom Viridiplantae; phylum Streptophyta; class Pinopsida; order Pinales; family Pinaceae; genus Pseudotsuga; species Pseudotsuga menziesii. The sequence continues at coordinate 289,736 of LPNX010001995.1, read as the reverse complement.
ATCATTCATGGACAAGAAACTCTATATAAACGCAATAAAGTGGGAATGGCTCCTCACGCCTAAATCATATACGCTAGTAGGAATGTCTCTCCTCCTTGTATTACCATTATCTTTGAAATCATGTCTGCACGAGTCGTTCAGCAGTCCTACCCATAAGCTTAATGTTGGAAATATTCATCATTCGCATATCCATACCTGACTCTTAGCCGACTCTGTTAGAGTCAGTATCACCCCAGATTTTGTCAGCCAGTCTGACAAGAGGGAAGAGTCCACGATTCGGCAATGTAAACCAGTATAATTAATTTATGAAGCTAAGTTGTTAGGTAGATAGTTATTGCAATCTTTAATGGTGAGTCGGTCGATTCACGTAGAAGCAATTTTCAGGTTTCCTATAAATAGTAGAAGAAGATTGTAAATCAAGTTAGACAGTAGAGAGAACTCTAAGTGAGAAAAGAGAGAAAGAGAAGTTGAAACTCAAGCTTCTATGTATGTGATTATGTCGAAGAGCCGAAGCTCTATAAAAGGATCAGTCGGTGAGACGACAAGTTTGTAATACCTTTGTTATTTCCGCACAAGTTATATATATGAAATAGTTTATGGTTTAATGCATGTTTATTTAGCCGCACAATATTTCTAGATTTACTTGAGTAAATTTTGTTTACATTTACCCATTTTAGTGAAAGATCAAAGAACCCATATATTTCTCACTCCGTGAAAGTTCCAGGTTTTACGGCAAAGTGGTCGACTCAAGTCTTCCTAAATATTTGGGTATATGTTTTTATAAGTTCTCTAGAATTGTTATGTGTCCATTTTTACTTCATCTTACTCACAAGTGAAAAGCATTTGTAATTTCTTAAGTCTTTTAGACTAAGAAACATACTCTGTAAACTCCAACTAAAACCAGACCAGGGCAAGTGAGTCCAAGTAAATCGGATGAGTGAAATCGACAAGTTATTGAGTGAAACCGACTAGTGGTCGAAGAGGTCAGCCGAATAGTGGTCGAAGTGAAGTAACCGACTAGTGGTCGAAGTGATTAGACAACTATTGGTCAAAGTGAAGTTAACGAGAAGTGGTCGAAGTAACTTTCAGTAGAACCAACAAGTAAGAACTTGTCGAAGTAAATTAGTCGAGTCTAAAAGGCCAACCAAATTTGATAAACTTGTCTAGCCGAGAGTTAGACAAGTTTCACCCGACAAGTGAAAAAGAAAAAGAGGTCAGCGTGTAAAATTAAATTTTATTAACTGAGCAGTAAACTCAAGTTTAGTCGGCTCGGTATCAGAGCAAGGTTTAGGAAAGAAATATTGTCTTAAAAGTTGAAAAGTAATTTTTCTAAGGAAAATTAAAAATTAAAAATGGCTTCCACTTCTGGTTCATTGCAAACTCCAATTTTTACAGGAAAGAATTATGAATATTGGTCTCTAACTATGAAGGCTTTGTTCAGAGGTCAACATGTCTGGGAGATAGTCCAACATGGTTATGCAGAACCAACAGACATGACAGCGTATAACAATCTCACACAAGCTAAGAAATATGTCCTGAGGGAACAGAGGAAGAAAGATGGAAAAGCTCTGTTTTACATACATCAAGCCATGCATGAAAGCATACTCCCAAGAGCAGCAGCAAAAATTAATGCTAAGCAGGCATGGGATACATTGGAGACCGCCTATCAAGGTTTGTATAAGGTAAGGACATCCAAGCTACAAATTCTAAAAAGAGATTTTGAATCTCTGTCCATGAAAGATTCAGAGACTGTAGACACATTCTACACTAGAGTTCTTGGTTTGATAAACCAACTAAAATCTCACGGAGATGACATAGAAGACCAAAGGGTGGTTGAAAAAATTCTCAGAAGTCTTCCCCTAAGATTTGAAAACTTGGTTGTGACCTTGGAAGAACACACAGACATGTCGACATTTACCATTGACGAGCTGTAAGCTTCACTCATCAATCATGAACATAGACTCAGCGGAACACAGACATCATTGGAAGGTGCATTCACAACACAGTCATCCATAAGTCATGGTAGAGGTAGGGGGAGAAACAACTTCAGAAGCAGAGGAAGAATTTCTTCCAGAGGAGGACGAGGCAGATTTCCTGCAAATGTTACAGGTAGAGGAGATAATCAAAATTCAAGTCAGCCAAGTGGCCAGAGGTTTGATAAATAAAAAATTCAATGTCATTATTGTAAGAAATTTGGTCATTATGCATATGAATGTAGGAAGAAGCAATATGACCAAGGAAGGAAAATCCCAAATCAGTCGCCCAACACCATCACTTCGACAAGTGCAATGTTAATGGCATCGACATCTCTAATTGAATGCAATGTTGTTCAATAAAGTCCACATGACATATGGTACTTAGATTCAGGCTGCAGAAATCACATGACTGGTAATTTAAATTTGTTTTCTAGTCTAGACAATTTAGTTCAAGCTGATGTTACACTTGGAAACAATGTCCAAGTTATTGTTTTAGGAAAAGGAACTGTTGATTTTCTAACCAAACAGGGGGAGAGTAAGTATATCCCTGATGTCTATCATGTTGAAGGTATGAAACATAATTTGTTAAACATTGGACAGTTGATACAAAAAGGCTACAGAGTCTACATAGAAGATGATCACTGTGTGATCAAAGACAAGCGTCCAAGCGACCAGCTGATAGCATAAGTGCTAATGACAAGCAATCGCTTGTTTCCATTAAGGATAGTTCCCGACATGAAAGGGAAGACAAATATAGGAGCTGCATCTAAGGTAGAAAGTAAAGAAACAGTCGAGCCCCTTGACAAGAAAGAAAATGGCAGCGCTAATTTGCAAGCTACATTTCAAACAGAAGTTCAGGATGAATCCTGGTTGTGGCATTTCAGATTTGGACATCTGAATTTTGCAAGGCTGAAGCTACTACACACAAAGAATATGGTGAAAGGATTTCCATTGATCGACAGACCAAAAAGGGTTTGTGAAGGTTGTATTTTTGGCAAGCAGCACAGAGAGACTTTTCCAGTCGAAAAGTCTTATAGAGCATGCACACCACTTGAAATTGTGCACTTTGATTATTGTGGTCCAATGGAGACATTGTTATACCAAAATCATGTCACCATCATGTGATAAGACCTTTGACATACCTACTTGCCCTGAAATCCCAGCTTCTGGAGTGAAGACTAAATGGTTTCTTATCAGTCTATCAGACAAATTCCCAGCACCACTCATCCTCCCTTATCCAGGAGCAGTACCCTTGTTCACACCGCTTTTTATCAGTTTTCCACAAGCAGTGCCACCGCCTGTTACCCTTGGTCAATAGGCGGTTATTACCAGAACCACTCTGTCATAGAAGGAGAAGTGCGGTACCCTGGGTAAAAGGGGAGAAAGAGAAGCTTCTCGAGGCTTCTAGATGATAATCCTCAAGATATCCCTTATCCCTACTGTTGTGGGTTGGTTGAGCTCGAGATCCCTCATCCTAGGATCTTAGAGGCCACCTCACCCACTAATTTCTCAACCATCTCCATCCATTAAAGCCCTATAAATATGAGCTCATAGCCATGGTTGATGGGTGAACATTGAAGGTATTGTTATGCTGTTGGACTGATTCTTGGCCCAAGATCATTTGGAGAGAGCATAGAGAGCTAGAGTCAGAGCTTTTGGGGATGAAGAGCTGGTTTCATGGAGATGCATGTCAACACTAAGGCTTGGTTGTAAACTTCTTCATATTTCTAATGCAAGTTGATTTTTTGTCCCATATATATTGTTGATGTTTGATTTCAGATATATATTGCTAGATTTCTTAGTCACTAGCATAGATTAGTAGATCATATTCTGGTTTCTTTGATCTGTTTTGTGTTGAACTCTTTTGCAGGTACACAGGTGAACTATCAAAGCCGTGTATTTCAGATATCTACAGTGTCTAGGGGGAGTTATCAACCTCTGTGATCTATTTGTTCTGGATCTGAACCATTCAGACCAACGGAACACCTTGCTATCCGCAGGAGGTGAAATATTCCGATCAACAAATCTCGCGACTAGGGAGTAGTTGTATTCAGTTGTTCTGATCTTCCTCAGTCTGCAACTCTTGTCCGAATCTAGGCTCCGTTTTCTGCAACTCTTTACAGTTAGATCTACTTTCTGATTTGTATTATTTGGGTTTGAAATTTCCAGATCTGTTCAGATCTGAGTTATCTCGATTTTTTATGCTCTGTTACCATATTCAATTCGACAGTATTCACCTTGATCTAATCTGTTTTTTATCTGATCCATTGTTCTCTTTTTGTTTTGGCCATCTACAGGGAACCGCAGCAATGCTTTGTGCGAGGAGCGGTGCCACTGCTTGAACACAGTGGATAGTAAGTGGTTCCACCGCCTGTATCTGGTTAGCGAGGAGTGGTGCTACTTTGGAAACGCTCTTACAACACCTACGAAGCGTGGTACCAGGTAAGCATTAGTCTAAAACTTTTTTTCCTCATTTTTCTTTCTAAAAATTTGGAATTTTGATTGCTTTCAGTTCTGTTATCAGGCTTGTGTTATTGAATCTGATGTGTGTGGCTTGCTGCTTTGATGGTTCAAGATTGATTTTGAGTGGAATTTCAAAAATTTGTTTAGTCTTTTTTATTGTTCATCCGCTTCTTACTCGTTGGTTGTGTTTACAGAAGGATTTCTTGAATTAAAAGTTAGGGTGCTCATTGAACTCTCTTTTCGTTGCATATACTGAAAGAAGAACATTAGATTAGCTTCTAGATTTCATTTCTTGCTTGCATAGTAAACTCCTTTTTCTTCCCTTCAAAAAAGAAAAGTTTTGCTTGAGATTAGGACATCATATTTGAGCATTGGATTTGGGTTTTCTGATTGGCTTCATAAGCTTTCAGGACCTTTACAATCTTTCATCTCTCATGCATATGGGACTATCTTGATCAAAATAAAAAAAATGGTAGTTTTAAGTTAGATTTGCTTATGTTTTTAAGAAATTTGAAAAGTTAGAGTGCATTGGCATATAGGTGTGATTGGTGTTGTTCTTTTAGAAAAAAAAGATTCTCACCCTTCCCATTTGCTTTCGGAAAGAAGAATCTGGTTTGTAGAAGTATTTGCTTGTCTTTGATTTGATGTTCATGACTGTTGATTGGAATGATTTTTGGTTTTGAAACAAAAATAAAAACACTCTCTTCCCTCCCGTAAGTAGGCATATTGAACAGTAAAGTGAACATTTGCACAAGCATACTGCATGGTTTTACTTTTCTGTTAGAACATCATGCATTCACCTAATCGTACAAGTTAAAATCAATGGTAGTTGTAGGTTAAAATTTATGTAGTAACTTGAGTGATAGGTTAGAGACGTGTTCGGGCATTGTAAAACGTAGGAGCTGTCATTATTTGTCAGCATTACATTCTGGGACTCGCGTGGTTCTTCCATGTACCATCGTTATATTGAACGGCCTTTCACATACCCTTGAGGTATATAGAAAGGTACTTCATGCACTCGATTGTATATCGAAAGGCCCCTTGTGTACAGTTATGCATTAGACAACACTACTACTGATTCGAGCTCCCACATACCTTGAGTATATCGGGAGACCCCACTAGGGTACCTTATCTATCTGAGAAAAGCCCTTTGGCCATCTTATTTGGAGCCATACACTGAAAACAGCATTCGGGGAGATTACTACACACGTACCCTCAAGGTATATCGCGAGTGGCACCGGCTTGACAATCCTAGTGAGAGACCTGACTTTTGAACTCCTCCCGTCATTTTAAGTCTACTTGTTTTGACCTATAGTTTGAGTAGGGAAGTCTTTTGGTGTGTTTTTTCTAGATTTTCAGACCCCGGGTTAGATAGGAACTGTACACACTGGCTGAGTTAAGATAGTCCAGGAGAGTATGGGGCTTGCCACCTGATTTTACTTCTGTTTCAGAAGGAAATCCAATGGAAGTTATCGACCAAGGAGTTGTTACCACCTCCCAAGTGGGAGATCATGTGGTGGCGAAAAATGCAGTACCATATTCTTCACACTCACCTCCCTTGGTCCAATAGCTTCCCTGTGAGGATTCATCACTCCATCCTCCCACGGAAGATCATGTTGATGATACCCGTCCATACTTTGGTTCTAATGCTCCTTTTTGGGAGACACCTATCAGACAGGCCATTGCCTCATTTAGCACCCGGTAAGTTCTCCTGAAAGTGAAGAAGAACGCAGGCAATACCGTGCTGCTATCCTCCGTGCATAGGAGGTAGAAAAGCAGATTGAAAACCTATTTGGCCCTTCACCAGTTCGTTCCACATTCCTTCCTGTGGGATATCGTTCACTAGCCGATTCTATGAGACCCATCAAACCGATTATAGATCGTCCATTAACAACCCACATCCTAGGTCAAATTTCCACCCCTCTCACCTCTTATGTTATGTCCGATCCAAATCCGCCCAGATCTTTTGCATCCAGGGCCCAACCTTCAATTCCTGTGTCTTCGGTACCTTTGAATGCCAGGCAGCAACCCCTGGCACGACCTACGTTATCTAATCCCGGAGTTGTAACTAGTCAAGAGCAGACCTCTAACATAGAAACATCTACAATTTTTGTCCCTCCCACCCACACTAATGTGGTAAATCCCCCATCTAGTTCAGGTCATCCCTTGGGGGCACAACCTATTGCCATTCAGTCTTCTAGTGGTTATGGTTATCAAATACCTATAGGAAATCATCCATCTAATCCTACTAGAATTCCATTCCCTAGCAACACTTTTATGCCATGGGGGAAACCCAACTGGTCTTACATGCCAGCCATGGGAGGGATACCCATACATACTGCAAAAGGTACGGGAGGACTGCCTTATGGAGGTCCTCCCCCTGGGGGACCTAATGGTTTTAGAGGACCTGGCGGTCCTCCTCATGGTCCTGGCAGTCCTAGTGGTCCTGGGGGACCTGGTGGCTTTACTCCTGATGGATCTGGAGGGTCTAGTGGCCCTCCACCTAGTGGTTCTGGTGGCTCCAAAGGTTTTCCACCTCCTGGAGGTTCCGGAGGGTCTGCTGGTCCACCTCCTGGTGGTCCTGGTGATCCTGCTGGTCCTGGTGGTCCCGGTGGTCCTGGTGGTCCCGGTGGCTCTGGCGGTCCTCCTCCTGGAGGCCCTGGTGGTCCTAGTGGTCCTAATTCCAGAAATCAACCCCCCATGGGTGGATTTATTGGTAGTTATTCCTCATAGAAACCTGTTTATCAGTCAACCTATGGCCCTACTGGTAATTTCATGCCATATCAATATTACCGGTATGTGCAGCCCAATAGACAGTTACCTTTCCTTGCAACTTTGGACTTGCCTGATTTGTCCAAGCTGATTAATGATCCCATTCGACACAATCCCTCGTGGCCTCCCATTCCGGTAAAGTTACCATCGGACATTCCAAAATTCGATGGGAAGCAAGGTGAAGATCTGTGGAACCATGTTATGACTTTTCATTTGTGGTGTTCCTTGAACTCCCTCATGGATGATTTCGTCCGGTTACGACTCTTTCAGCGAAATTTGACCGGTACGGCCGTGAAGTGGTATATTGAACTCCCACAACATTCGTTTGTGGATTTTGGTTTGTTGGCAACCATATTTCTTACGCACTTTCAGCTCCCTATTCGTTATGAAACAGGCACTGATCTTTTAACTTCTCTACGACAGAACACCTCCACCCACATTTCTGATCATATTCATGAGTGGAGAAGGTGGAGAAGGATTATTAAGGCCCCTATTCCAGATCAGTTGTTAGTTGATTGGTTCACTATGTCCTTGTTGCCTCCTATTTCCCAAGATGTGGCCATGGGCGCTGCCATTACCGAAGAGCAGGCTATTAGTCAGGCTCAGTACCTAGACTTGGTTTATTCCCAGTCCAGGACTCTTTATGACCTAATTCCTCAAGCTCCTCACCCCAGCACTGACCCTGCCAAGCCATCAGCAGAAGTACCTATTGATGGGATTATTGGTTCAATCCAATCCCCATCCATAGTGAAACCTTCCAAGCAAACCCAGCCTGCTACTCCTTTGACTCCCAAGGTTTCTACCAAGGTCAATTCTATTCAAAGTACTCAAACCTTGGGTAATAAAAAGAAACGTAAAAATCGAAATAAAAAACCTGGAAACCAGCAGGAGGCCCCACAATCAACCCATAATGACAACAACACAGGGAAAAGGAAGGCTAAATACCCTTGTCTGTTATGTGGTGGTGACCACTTCTCCAAGGAGTGTCCCCGTCGGGATGAAATCTCCCAGTTTTTGAAGTCTAATCCCGCACCTGCAGTACTTATGGATCCTTTCCCCTCTCAACAACAACTGGTAGACCACATGTCGAACCAGGGTAACTCTAGTTCATCAGGGAAAATTCATATGATGTCCTCATATACCATCCATCTGTAAAATCAAAGACAGAATTATGATAAACCCGCAGATAAGCAAGAAGATCAATCTTCTTCAGGGAAATCTCCCTCCACTAGTTCTCCGGAATCCTTGTCTACTATTCCCTTGTCTATCGAGAAGCCTACTCTCGACATGATTTTACGCCCACCAAAGAGTACTCTTCGGAAGGTTGTCTTTAATCCCAATGCCTGAGCTGCTCAATTCTATAATGTGGTTGAAGATCTTGCTCAGGAACCTTATGCAATGTCTACCCTAGAAGTACTCCAAAATTTCCCTACACAGCGTAAGAACTTGTTGATTGCATTAGGAGTTGTAGACCCGGATAACACTAACTTGATTCACTTCAATGTTGAGAACTATAAACCTAGATTACCGCATAAAATTTATTTTCAAATCATTACGAAAGTAGTGGGAAAGAAAGTCTTTCGAACAATACTAGATGAAGGAGCTTCGACCTCAGTGTTACCTCTGACTTGTTGGAAAGCTCTTGGGTCTCCCGAGCTTGTTACATCACCTACAACCCTTATAGCCTTTGATGGATGGGGTTTCCAACCCCATGGCCTCATATCAGCCCTCACGGTCAAGCTAGGGGGAAAAACCATTTCCATCCAAGTAGAAGTGGTAGATGCTCCTTTAGATTATAACCTCCTTTTAGAAAAGAATTGGTTCTATGCCATGAATGCTGTTGCTTCAACAGTATTTCGAATGGTCCAATTCCCGCATCTTGGGAGAATTGTTACTATTAACCAGCTTGATTTCTGTACGCCGGATGTTACTACCTCCACGACTAATAACATCCCCATGTTAGGTTCGTCCCCTCCTCCTTACCAGTCGATTGGGGTAGGTATGTTGAAGGATTCATCTCTTATGTGGATTTTTTCCTCTACTCCTCCTAGCACGGATACCGCGACAATACATATGATCACCTCATTTGATATTGAGCCCCAGGGCACAAATGTTGTTGAGTCTGCACGAAGCTATGTATGACACCATTCAAACTTGTTCCAATGATCACACTAATGACATTCATTTAGTGGCTTCGGATCCTTACCATTTACCGTACTGGTTAGAACCTTCTCTTCCGGTTCTAGACTATCTCTCCACGACTTTTCCTTCCGACGAGTCCATTATAGAGATCATGAACATGGGTGAGCCCATTTGGGAGGATCACCATCATAGATCCATGTTCCTCCCCAATACCAGTTCGGGCAGCCATGATTTTGCATCCTTGTTTCCTACTGATATTGTCAATGTTCTGCAAAGTCCTATATTGTTGCAAGATATAGATTCTGAAGGAAACCTTTGCAACATTACTCAGACGAACCCAATTGACATATCATCCAAGCCTGATGTTATTGAGCATGTTCATGTTGGCAGAACTGCTCCACAGATAAATCTGAAGCATATAAGGCACTTTTTAAGGAATCCGTGATATTTTTGCCTGGTCCTATGAAGAGATGCCGGGGATCGACCCTTCCATTATCGTTCGCGAGATTAAAACTTATCCTACAGCTAAACCTGTCAGGCAAAAACTTAGGCAAGTCCATCCTAGGAAGGCCGCAGCTATTAAAGCTGAGATTGAGAAGCTTCTGAAAGCTGGTTTTATTTATCCTGTACCTCTAAGGAATGGGTATCGAACGTTGTCCCTGTCAATAAAAAGCAGGCACCATTAGAGTTTGTATCGAATTTAGGGATTTAAATAAAGATTGTCCCAAAGACAACTTTCCTACCCCACACATCGATCAGATTATCGACAACTGTGCTGGAAGTGTCATCTTTTCATTCATGGATGGCTTCTCTAGCTACAATCAGATTGAGATATTTCCCACCTATCAACATAAGACGGCATTCATTTTCCCATGGGGAACCTTTGTGTATAAGAAGTTACCTTTCGGCTTGAAAAACACTAGCACCACATTCCAGCGTGTGATGTCCTATGCATTTCACGACATTAAAAATATTGTTGAACCATACCTTGATGACCTCCCTGCTCATTTATACCGACGGGAGGACCACCTCGGTCATCTTAGAGACATATTCCTAAGATGTCTTCATTATAATATACGGCTCAATCCGCATAAATGTGTTTTTTGCGTTGAGACGGGATGTCTGCTTGGCTTTGTGGTATCCAAATATGGCATCCGAATCGATCCTTTGAAGATTGCCGCCATCATTAATCTACCAGCCCCAACCACCATCCTTGAACTCCAAAGTTTGCAGGGGAAGGCAAACTTTCTCCGTCGTTTCGTGTGCAATTTTGCTAAGAAAACGCACAATTATATGCGTCTCCTCAAGAAGAACACTCCATTCTTCTGGGATGACCAGGCCCAACGCGCCTTTGATAGTCTTAAGCACGCTCTGACTCATTCACCCATGATACACCCCCCGGACTATTCAAAGGATTTTCTCTTGTATATTGTTGCCTCCGCTACTACCATTGCCATGGTTTTAGTGCAGGACAATCTCCATGGTCAGGAGCATGTGATTTATTATGCCACTAAGAATCTTATTGATTCTGAAACCCGTTATTCACATGTGGAGAAGCTAGCTTTGGCTATGGTCATTGCTGTGCAAAAATTTCGTCACTACATTCTGCTTCGCACTACCACCGTATTGGCAGACCAGAACCCGATGTACTACATTCTGACTCGTTAGGTACTCAGGGGCAAGTACTCTTGTCGGATCGTCATCCTTCAGGAGTTCGATCTTAAGTTTTCCAAGGCTACATCAAAGAAATCCTTGGTTTTTTCCGAGCTTATATGTGACCTTCCCTATGCTACCACGGAATCTGAGCCCAGCGATTCATTTCCGAATGAATTCTTGTTCCTGATTAGCACTACTGATCCTTGGTATGGAGATTTATTGATTTATCTCTAGACCCAATGTTTTCAGCCGCATCTATCTCGCGATGATCGTTGCCGCATTCGTCACCATGTGAAATACTACCTTATCTTGCATGATACCTTGTATAGACGTGGGATTGACTCCATTCTCCGGTGATGCCTCACTCATGAGGAGCCTGAACACGTGCTAAATGATGGCCACTCTGGAGCATATGGTGGTCATTTATCTGGGATGGATACAACCCAGAAAATTCTTCACGCTGGCTATTTCTGGCCTTTTGTCTTCAAATACTGTCATGAGGCTGTTAAGAAATGCCCACCATGCCAACATTTTTATCCAAAAAAGTGCACCCATCCTGCTCCGCTTCACCCCGTCATTGCCCTTAGCCCTTTTTCCAAATGGAGGATTGACTTCATGCATTGTAAACCTACCTCAGCCGGGGGGCATGGTTACATCATCATAGCCGTGGATTATTTTATAAAATGGGCTGAGGCCATGCCTACATATGTAGAAGATGGTAATACTGTCGCTCTCTTCTTGATCAATCATATCATATCTAGATTTGGAGTTTCGCAGTCCATCGTCACTGATCATGGATCCCATTTTTGTAATCAAATGATGGAGGAATTGAGTTCCAAGCTAGGTTTTCTCCATGAAAACTCTACGTTGTATTACCCGCAAGCTAATGGTCAGGTAGAGGCCATTAACAAGGTTTTGAAAACTATGCTTCGTTGGATGGTTGGAGATCATAAATCCAATTGGCATCTTGTTCTTTTTTCCGCTCTTTAGGCTTATCGGACTTCCTGAAAACAGCTACTGGTTTCACGCCATTCCAGCTTGTCTATGAACTTGAAGCTGTATTGCCTATCCAATGTCAAATTCCATCTTTACAACTTGCCGTCGAACTTCTCCCAGACACTTCCGCAGAGGAAGCGAGATTCTTGTACTTGAATAACCTTGATGAGACTCGTAGAGATACTACCTTGGTTAATCAGGCACATAAGAAACGTGTCAAGGCACAGTACGATAAATCCGTCCAACCTCGTGTTTTCAACGAGGGTGACCTAGTTTTGACTTATGACCAGAGATATGACAAGCTAGGAAAGGGTAAGTTTGAGTCTATGTGGTATGGACCTTTCGTTATTTCCAAGGTGTTAGATAAAGGAGCCTATGAGTTGGTAGATTATGATGGAATCCCTTTGGGTCAACCTCGCAATGGGTTGTACCTGAAAAGGTACTATTCCTAGGTCTTCTTGGATGGTATCTTGTATATATGTATATTGATTGACTTTCAGTGTGTTTTCAGTATTTTCAAAATGGTTTTGAGTTTTGGTGCCTGCATTTATTTATACCATGTTTTGGTCATGTAGATGGCTTTCTACGGCTTCACTGATGGTGCTTGCCACCACACCTTGAATCTAGCCTCGATTGCTTGGGTTCTCTATTCCCCAGCTGAATATTTGGTCAGTTCAGGAACGGTTTGCTTAGGTCCCACTACTAATAACATCACCGAGTATGAAGCAGTCATCGGTCTTCGGACTGAAGTTGCCTCCCAAGATGTCTGTGATCTAGTAGTTTTGATGGACTCTCAGCTCGTGGTTTGTCATTTAAACCATGTCTACACCATTAGGAACCCAGTTCTCCTC
>LPNX010001995.1:238522-276798 GCA_001517045.1 Pseudotsuga menziesii | reverse complement strand
TATATATATGAAAAATGTTACAAAAAATAGGTCCCGAGACCTCATCTAAAGCACGTAGGCTTTCAGGAAAAATCATCATACAAAATCCTGAAGCTATCGGCTTTCAATATACATGTCTCATCCACTAGTGGTGCTCATGATATCACATCACTGCTCGAGCCACCCTGCGAAGTAGCCTGCTGAATTGGCCTGGTACTCTTGTCGTAGATCTCTAATATCTAGTCGGGAGGTCATCTATGTCAGCATCTGGGATAGCCAGAGTCAACCTCTCATGGTTCTCCTCCAACTCCCTAGTGATATCATCACCCTATGGCACAAAGCGAGCTCTGGCTCTCCTGTCTAATGGAGATACTCCTCCAGGCCTCGCTGCTCCAACATCTGCATGAAGACAAACAGGTCTCGTCACCTATCATAAAAATATAAAACATAAAAAGCATAAAAACATTTTTTCATCTTTAGGGTTTCTTGTTTCTTAGCAATGTCTCCCCACTGCCCTCCAAGCGGGAGTGGTAGGTCAGGATCACCTGTAAAATCTGTGCCCGCATAGGCATAGTCCTCAACCATGAGCATCTGATCCCGCAGCCATCTAAAGAACACATCACCGAACTTCACTCTGCCCCTACCCTCTCTTGTGCGAGCCATGATCTGGACCCACCTCAGCATGTGGGGGCCCCATGCTCTCAGACTCCGAAAATTCACCTGGGGCCTTATCTGGGGGACCCGCTCAAAGAAGAAACAAGCTAATATGGAACCAAAGTTGAATTGCTTCAGCTCTCCCTGCCGACATTTAGTCAGCTAATCCTTGAAGATTGGAAGCAATGCTTCCACCTAGTTGAACACCGTAGGTGCCATTTCCTCTATGGCATATATCATATGTGCCCTAGAATCCTGATGTAAACCCTGGCTCCCTTCCACCCTCTGCATGGTGAATAGAACGATCCGTAGAGCCCTATCTGTCACTACCCTGATGGGGATTTTCTTCCCCGATGTGCCTGTACCTGGTGCATAGTGTCGATCTATGAGCTCTCTGGTGGTAATGTTCCCACCACGGGAACCTGTCAGTGAGATAGGGGTACCCTGTCTCGATAGGCTAGTCAGGAAGTAGATGTCCTCTACCTCCACTGTAAGTATATGTGCCCCCACCTCGAAATACTGTTGTTCTGGATTCCACATTCTCAGTATGTGTTCCAGTAGTCTCTCGTGGGACACCATGCCTGCTGTCCGAAAGAACTTTAGAATTCCACAGTTTCAGAGTGCAGCAATACAAACTGGATTCCTTTCTACAGTATCATCCTCGTCATCATGTGTTCTTTCCTTCCATATCACCATATTTTGGAAGCCTAGACCTGCCAAAACAACAATGGTATACATCAATATCATCCTTGAATCATTACAAATCAAAAAAATGAGTTAATTTCGTATATATCATTGGTTTAATTTCTCCACAGCTAGCACCACCTGTGCCCCATTGGAGACAGGCAATGGCACCACCTGTCCACCTTGTTCTTGGCGCGGTTCTCGGGTGGTACCGCTTATCCTGCAAGGGGTAGCCGCAGTGCCCGCAAATAGGATTTTAGGGCTTGCCAAATAGGCCTAAAACCCCATCAAATCCAAAAATAAAAGGTATGAAATGAAATAAGAAGGTCTTAGCTGTTACCTGCAACTGACGAGACTGAAAACGGACAATGGAAACTCCCGGTATCAGCTGTGGAAGATCTGGCTAAAAAATGCTCCAAATGCTCTCTGCTAGAGGTAAATAGTGAAATGTTTGGTTTTTTTACTATTTACTTGCCTTGTATAGACCTTTTTTGGGTCTGACTTAGTATAGTTTTGATATTACATCATGTTCTGGTCAAAATTTATTTGTCGTAATCCCTTAATGTTGATTTGGATGCATTTAACACTTGTTTATGAGTCATCTGCAAGTTGAATTTAGTAAAAGATTTGGAAAGTTTGTTTATGGCTTTTTCATACTTTCACAAAATGGAAAAGGTTGTTAGCATTTATTACGACACTTTGTCACGCTCGTTAAAATCTAGTATCAAAGTTTCGAGTCTAGTTCAAGTTTCTTTCCAGGCTCGTAAAATACAACATTGTGTAAAGAAACGTTATGGAGTCTTCTTTTCACAACTTCTTTCATACTCCTTAAACATGAAAAGATAGTCGAGTTTGTTTCCGAATCTTTCCAGGCTCGTAAAAAGTGACATTGTGTAAAGAAACTTCATGGAGTTCTCTTTAAACCCTTTTCAGACTCCCTAAATATGAAAAGATTGTCGAGTGATATTGTCTTCTTCACGCTCATTAAAGTATTTGAAGAGTCGTCTATCCGACAGTAGGTTATCTCTTTCTCGGTTCGGACAGTACTATTTACAAGAAAGGAATGCTCCAGCCAATCATGACTGGAAGAGTTCTCTAAGGTATGATTTTATACTTTTTCGGGCCTTAGAGACTAAATCATATGAAAAAGGACCCCCATGGAGTCTTCTTCCGTATTCGTTCAGACTCTCTAAACGTGAACGATACCGAGTTTTCTTTCAGTGGACTCGTTAAATTAAACATTGAGAGACCCGTTTTGGAAACGAACCCATCCTCTCTCAGGTTTGTAAAACATATGGGACTGGACTTGTCTTCTGACAAGCTATATCGAGTGCTTGTTACCCTCTTTGAACTCGTAAAACCAAAAAGAGGCACTTGTCTGCACAATCATGTCAGTCAATTGGGTATTCAGCTAATCTCCGTGACGATCCACTTTCATGAGTCATGCCAATCCTTTGAGTCTTTCAAAAGAATGCATTGTCCACTGTCACATTGTGTATTTGTCCTATCTAGTCATGCTGCCAAGTCATTTTTTCATGCCACCCGATGTTCAAAGGGGATCTGAAGAAGTCTTACCTTTGCAGTATACACAGCCTTTGTGTCAGTATCTTTGAGTCAGTCATATGGTTACTACATTCACATCATTCCAGAACTATGTTTCGAGTTTCGTGTCGTTGATGTGGGACTCATCATGGCCCTCCTTTGACGAGACTATTCCTGTCGACATCAGCTCATCATCCAAGAAATAGTCTTAGAAACAATATTTAGTACCTTGAGATCTGTATGCCTTAATGACAGATTCTCTCGCTCTTGACATAGATTCACTTTATTGACCTTTGATCGATAGAATCGACAGAGTGTTCAACAACAGGACATCTATTCACACTCAGTAGATTGTACTAGAGTACCTTGGGAATCATTGACATTAATAGTGATCTCCCTCGCACTTGTTAATGGTTCACATCATTGGCTAGTAACCAAGTGGTTTCTACCATGTTCGACTTCAGATCATTGTAATCACATGGATAGAATCGCACTTTGTGGAAGACGAGATGAAGACTTTGGGTATCTGTTTAAAAGCGCTCATTTCTTTTTCCCCAGGTTGCGATGGAGTTTTGTATATCTAGCATGGATCCACAGTTGTATGGTCATGGCTATGCTCAAATTTGTGTCTGTATGGCATAGATCTACGTTGTATTTCTGGTAGCTATGTCCAAGTTTGAGTCCTCTATCACATGGACCTACGCTGTATTCTAGTAGCCATGCTTGTTTATTCCACTCATGGATCTGCCTTGTATTGGTCTACAGCTATGAGTTTGGTTACTTGTGTCTATGAGTCAACATACTGATGTACTACAGGTGCCTACTTGACTGCATGCTCCGATCAAGCCAACATTTTCATCTCCTGGAAACGACTTGTTCTCAAAGCTCTTGTTTATCATATCACTCTAAGACTCATGCTTTGGGGGGCATGTTATACCAAAATCCTGTCACCATCATGTGATAAGACCTTTGACATACCTACTTTCCCTAAAATCCTAGCTTCTGGAGTGAAGACTAAATGGTTTCTTATCAGTCTATCAGACAAATTCCTAGCACCACTCATCCTCCCTTATCCAGGAGCGATACCCCTATTCACACCGCTTTTCATCGGTTGTCCACAAGCGGTGCCACCGCCTGTTACCCTTCATCAATAGGCGGTTATTACTAGAACCGCTCTATCATAGAAGGAGAAGTGTGGTACCCTGGGTAAAAGGGGAAAAAGAGAAGCTTCTTGAGGCTTCTAGATGATAAGCCTCGAGATATCCCTTATCCCTACTATTATGGGTTGGTTGAGCTCGAGATCCCTCATCCTAGGATCTTAGAGGCCACCTCACCCACTAATTTCTCAACCATCTCTATCTATTAAAGCCCTATAAATATGAGCTCATAGCCATGGTTGAGGGGAGAACATTGAAGGTATTGTTATGCTGTTAGACTAATTATTGGCCCATGATCATTTGGAGAGAGCATAGAGAGCTAGAGTCGGAGCTTTTGGGGATGAAGAGCTAGTTTCATGGAGATGCATGTCAACACTAAGGCTTGGTTGTAAACTTCTTCATATTTCTAATGCAAGTTGATTTTCTATCCCATATATATTGTTGATGTTTGATTTCAGATATATATTGCTAGATTCCTCAGTCACTAGCATAGATTAGTATATCATATTCCGGTTTCTTTGATCTGTTTTGTGTTGAACTCTTTTGCAGGTACATAGGTGAACTATCAAAGCCTTGTATTCCAGATATCTACAGCGTCTAGGGGGAGTTATCAACCTCTGTGATCTATTTGTTATGGATCTGAACCATTCAGACCAGTGGAACACCTTGTTGTCCATAGGAGGTGAAATATTCCGATCAATAGACATCATCCATTGGTGGCTACAATTATTTTCTAACTTTTATTGATGACTACTCAAGAAAAACATGGGTATACTTTCTGAAAGATAAATCTCATGCATTTAGTTATTTCAGCAGTTCAAGGCACTCGTGGAGAACCAGAGTGGTCACCGCATCAAGATCTTAAGGAACGCGAGAGGAGGTGAATATATTTCAAATGAATTTCTAATTTTTTTCAAGACCCATGGCATACGAAAACAATTCAGTGCTCGGTATACACCTCAATAGAATGGTATTGCCGAAAGAAAGAATAGAACCATCATGGAGATGGCGCACAACATGTTAACAGCCAAGCATTTTCCAAATGAATATTGGGGTGAAGTACTCGCAACTTCTGTATACATTATGAACGGGTGTCCAACAAAGAGTCTGAAGAACAAAGTTCCTCAAGAAGCATGGACAGGTATGAATCATGGTGTTTCTCATTTAAAATGGTTTGGTTGTGTTGCATTTGCTCATGTTCCAGATGAGCTTAGAAGGAAGCTAGACAAGAAGAGACAAAAATGTATTTTTGTTGACTTTTCTAAAGACACAAAAGCATACAAGTTGTATGATCATCTCACAAGGAAAGTGATAATCAGTATAGATGTTCATTTTGTCGGGAATGAATCATGGGATGGAACCGTCGACACAAATGTCAAGATTGTGTCGAATGTCGACAATGACGATATGGAAGAGGAAGTGGTTCAAACACCACATGTAATTCAATTGGTCGCAGCACCGTCGACTCCCATGACACCACGACATGGTTCAGTGCAAGGACCATTGACACAAGTGGCAGTTCAAGCTACGTCGACAAGCACACCAAGAGGACATCAGACTCCATCAAGCATTTCGTCAAGGTCGACATCAACAGAACCAGTGAAGACAAGAACTCTACGTGAAATATATGAAGCTGGTACACCTAATTCATTCTCTCTCTTTGCATTATTTTCTCCTATATATGATCTGCTAACATTTGAAGAAGCTGTTGAAGAAGAAGTCTAGGCACAAGCCATGGATGAAGAAATAGAATGCATTGAGAAGAACCAGACATGGGAGCTGGTTGATGTACCAAAAGACAAGGATGTAATCAATGTCAAATGGATTTACAAGAAAAAACAAGATGCTAATGGGAATGTGCAAAAGCACAAGGAAATAATGGTAGAAAGAGGGTTCACACAGTAACCTGGCATAGACTTTAATGAAACATTTGCACCGATTTCACGCATGGATACAGTGAGAACAGTTTTGGCCATTGTTGCACAAAACAAATGGCATGTTTATCAAATGGATGTTAAGTCAGCATTTTTGAATGGATATCTAGAAGAGGAAGTATATGTGGAACAGCCACAAGGCTATGAAGTTCCAATTTAAGAGAATAAAGTTTACATGCTTAAAAAGGAATTATATGGTTTGAAGCAAGCTCCTAGGGCTTGGTACAGTCGGATTGATTCCTATCTCACTAAAAATGGATTTCACGGAAGTGAAAGTGAACCGACATTACCCCAAAGTTGATGAGCATGGTAAGATGCTAATTGTCTTCCTGTA
The DNA here is from genome assembly GCA_001517045.1 of Pseudotsuga menziesii. NCBI lineage: Eukaryota > Viridiplantae > Streptophyta > Pinopsida > Pinales > Pinaceae > Pseudotsuga > Pseudotsuga menziesii. The sequence goes on along the minus strand of LPNX010001995.1, from coordinate 270,514 downwards.
TGTAGATGATTTAATATTTACTGGTGATTTTGGCATAGCATATTTTAAATCAGTCATGGAAAGTGAATTTGAAATGACCGATCTGGGGCTCATGAAGTTTTTTCTGGGCATTGAATTTCAGCAGTTTGAAAGTGGTATTTTTGTATCACAGACAAAGTGGTATTAACATGTCTAATTGCAAGAAATCCCCAACACCAGTAATAACAGGTTTAAAATTGAGCAAGGATCATGAAGGATCAACTGTAGATCCTACGTTGTTCAAAAGGCTTGTTGGAACCCTTATGTATCTAATAGCAACAAGACCAGACATTATGTATGGAGTAAGTCTGATCTCAAGATTCATGGAGTCACCAAAGGACTCACATTGGCAAGCAGGTAAAATAATTCTAAGGTATGTAAGTGGCACAAAATACCTTGGAATTATGTATTCAACATCAGAAAATTTTAAACTCATTGGCTACACTGGCAGTGACAATGGAGGCAGCATAGATGACAGAAAGAGCACATCTCGGTACACATTTCATTTTGGTACAAGTGTTGTTTCATGGGCTTCAAAGAAATAACCCATAGTAACTCTGTCTTCAGCAGAAGCAGAGTATGTTGCAGTGACAAGTGTTGCATGTCAAGCTCTTTGGATGAGGAGAGTGTTAAAAGACTTGTCACAAAACCATCAAGAATAGACAACCATCTTCTGTGACAACAAGTCAGCCATTGCATTATCCAAGAATCATGTGTTCCACAAGACAACCAAGCACATCGACATAAGGTTTCATTTCATAAGAGAGTTGGTGAATAACAAGGAAATTTGTTTGGAATTTTGCAGGTCTGAAGATCAACTTGCAGACATCTTTACAAAACCATTGGCAAAGGACACATTCCAGTATTTGCATAGTTATCTTGGAATGACAAGTTCTCCACAGTGAACTCTATCTTGCACAAAGCAAGTCTAAGCTCTAAAACATTTTGTAATTTAAAAAAAAAAATCCCCCATCTGCTCATAATTAAGGGGGATTTTTGGAAATATTAATCATTTGCAGATCCATACCTGACTCTCAACTGACTCTGTCAAAGTCAGTATCAGCCCAGATCTTGTCGGTCAGTCTGACAAGAGGGAAGAGTCCACGATTCGGCAATGTAAACTAGTCGAATTAATTTCCGAAGCTAAGTTGTTAGGTAGATAGTTATTAAAGTCTTTAATGGTGAGTGGGTCAGTTCACATAGAAGCAATTTTCAGGTTTCCTATAAATAGTAGAAGAAGATTGTAAATCAAGTTAGACACTAGAGAGAACTTTCACTGAGAAAAGAGAGAAAGAGAAGTTGAAGCTCAAGCTTTTGTGTATGTGATCCTGTTGAAGAGCCGAAGCTTTTCAGTCGGTGAGCTGACAAGTTTGGATAGACAAGTTTGTAATACCTTTGTTATACATTTACCCATTTTAGCCAAAGATCAAAGAACCCATAAATTTCTCACTTCGTGAAAGTTCCAGGTTTTACGGCAAAGTGGTTGACTCAAGTGGTGGACTCAAGTCTAGTTGATAGCTGACATTATATTAAAAATATATGATATATGGATGTGTAGATGGTGGAAAGATTCATGTTTTCCTAAGCTGACCTTCACTCGGCAGCATCACCTTGAATTCTACACATTGGCCTCTTGCATTGGGATTGAACCCAAACATTCTGCAATCAGACTGGGCTTTACCAAAACGTGTTATCTTGTCACGGTTTTGGACGATATCTACGACACCTTTGGAATCGATGGAAGAGCTCGAACTCTTCACCAAAGCAGTTAGGAGGTGGTGATTAGAATGCAATTCAATATTGTTTGTTTGGTTGTATAATCATGTCTCTATAGTAACTAACTTGACCAATTTTTCTGATTAGATGGAATCCGTCTGAGATAGAGCACCTTCCAAAATATATGAAAGGGGTGTCCATGGTACTCTACAACGCCCTAACTAAAATGGCGCGAGAAGCGGAGAAGACACAAGGATGATACATGCTCAATTATGCTCAAAAGGCTGTATGCAAAACTAATATTAATTCCTACATACAATTTGTTTATTTGTAACAATGTTGTGTTGTGTTGTGTTGGCCAGCTCGTAATTAGTTATTGTGTGCACTTGCAATGGGAGGTTTATCTTGATTTGTTTATACAAGAAGCAAAATGGATAGCGAGTGGTTATCTGCCAAATTTTGAGGAGTACTTCGAAGATGGGAAAGTTAGCTCTGCCTATCGCGCAGCGACATTGACACACATCCTCACATTGGACGTATCGCTTCCTGATTACATCTTGAAGGGAATTGATTTTCCATCAAGATTCAATGATTTGGCATCTTCCTTCCTTCAGCTATGAGGTGACACATGCTGCTACAAGGTACTACCTCTCACTCGCTATAGCAAAAGCAAACTCAAACGCAGATGCAACAAGTTTGCATATTGATTTTCACATTGGTTAGTGATTGATTGATGATAGTGTAATTGGCGTGGCGAATATTGCAGGCCGACAGGGCCCGTGGAGAAGAAGCTTCGTGCATATCATGTTATATGAAAGACAATCCTGGATCAATAGAGGAAGATGCTTTCAACCATATCAACGCCATGATCAATGAAATAATCAAAGAATTAAATTGGGAATGAAATAATCAAAGAATTAAATTAGGAATTTTTTAAACCGGATAGCTATATTCCAATGTCGGCTAGGAAACATGCTTTTGACATAACCAGAACTCTCCACCACCTTGTTGGAAAAATGTAATTACTCGCAGATATGTACCTGACTCTCAGCCGACTCTATCAGAGTCTGTACAAGTCAAGATCTTGTCTGTCAGTCTGACAAGAGGGAAGAGACCACGATTCGGCAATGTAAACCAGTCGAATTTATTTCTGAAGTTAAGTTGTTAGGTAGATAGTTATTACAGTATTTAATGGTGAGTCAGTTGACCCATGTAGAAGCAATTTTCAGGTTTCCTATAAATAGAAGAAGCAAATTGTAATTTAGGTTAGAGACAGAGAGAGTCAAGAGAGATTACAAACATTAGACAGTAGAGAGAACTCTGGGTGAGAAAAGAGAAGTTGAAGCTCAAGCTTCTGTGTAAGTGATTCAGTCGAAGAGTTGAAGCTCTGTAAAAGGAGAAGTCTGGACCGACAAGTTTAGACCGACAAGTTTGTAATACTTTGTTATTTCTACATAGGTAAATATATGAAATAGTTTATGGTTGAATGCATGATTATTTGGCTGCACATATTTCCAGATTTACTTCTGTAAATCTCTTTTACAATTACTGTTAAGTGAAAGATCAAAGAACCCATAAATTTCTCACCGTGTGAAAGTTCCAGAATTTTACGGCACATTGGTCGACTCAAATCTTCCTACATATTTGGGCATATGATTTTATAAGTTCTTTGTATTTGTTAATGTGTCCATTTTTACTCTATCTTACTCACAGGTGAAAATCATTTGTAATTTCTTAAGTCTTTAGACTAAGAAACATACTCTGTAGATTTCGACCAAAGTGAATCGACAAGGTCGGTTGTGTGAGCCGACTTGAGAGGTCAGTTGAGTCAGCCGACTTGAGTGGTCAAAGAGGTCAGCCAACTTGAGTGGTCGGAGAGGTGAGCCGACTTAGAGGTCGAAGTCAGCTGACTTTGAAGTGACAAGTGGTCGAGGTAAAAACCGGTCGGTAGAACTGACAAGTAAGTCGAAGTAAATTTAGTTAAGTAGAAAGACCGACTAAAGACATCCAAGCTGCAGATTCTGAGAAGAGATTTTGAATCTCTGTCCATGAAAGATTCAGATAATGTAGACACATTCTACACCAGAGTTGTTGGGTTGATAAACCAACTGAAATCTCATGGAGATCCCATAGCAGACCAAAGGGCTGTTGAAAAAATTCTCAGAAGTCTTCCCCCAAGATTTGAAAACTTGGTTGTGACCTTAGAGGAACACAGACATGATGACATTTACCATTGATGAGCTGCAAGGTTCACTCATCAATCATGAACACAGACTCAACAGAACACAGACATCATTGGAAGGTGCATTTGTAGCACAGTCATCCATAATCCGTGGTAGAGGCAGGGGGAGAAACAACTTCAGAGGCAGAGAAAGAAGTTCTTCAAGAGGAGGACGAGGCAGAAGTCTTGCAAATGTCGGTGGTAGAGGAGATAACCAGAACCCAAGTCAGCCACGTGGCCAGAGGTTTGATAAATCAAAAATTTAATGTCATTACTATAAGAAGTTTGGTCATTATGCATATGAATGCAGGAAGAAACAATACGACCAAGGAAGGCAAAGCCCAAGTCAGTCGACCAACACTAGCACTTCGACAAGTGCAATGTTAATGGCATCAACATCTCCACTTGAATGCAATGCTGTTCAAGAAAGTCCACATGACATATGGTACTCAGATTCAAGATGCAGCAACCACATGACTAGTAATTTAAATTTGCTTTCCAGTCTAGACAATTCAGTTAAAACTGATGTTAAACTTGGAAACAATGTCCAAGTTACTACTTTAGGAAAAGGCATTGTTGATATTCTAACCAAACAATGGGAGAGTAAGTATATCCATGATATCTATCATGTCGAAGGTCTAAAACATAATCTGTTAAGCATTGGACAGTTGTTACAAAAAGGCTACAGAGTCTACATGGAAGATGAACACTGTGTGATCAAAGACAAGCGTCCAAGAGACCAGCTGATAGCAAAAGTGCCAATGACAAGAAATCACTTGTTTCCATTGAGAATAGTTCCCGACATAATAGGGAAGACAAAGACAGGAGCTGCATTCAAGGCAGAAAGTGAAGAAACAATCGAGCTCCTCGACAAGAGAGAAAATTGCAGTGCTAATTTGCAACCTGCATTTCAGACAGAAGTTCAGGATGAATGCTGGTTGTGGCATTTCAGATTTGGACATCTGAATTTTGGTGGGCTGAAGCTAATGCACACAAAGAATATGGTAAAGGGATTACCATTGATCGACAGACCAGAGAGGGTTTGTGAAGGCTGTATTTTTGGCAAGCAGTACAGAGAGATTTTTCCAGTCGAAAAGTCCTATAGAACACACACACCACTTGAAATTGTGCACTCTGACATTTGTGGTCCAATGCAGACATCATCCATTGGTGGTAGCAAGTATTTTCTAACTTTTATTGATGACTACTCAAGAAAAACATGGGTATATTTCTTGAAACATAAATCTGATGCGTTTGGTTATTTTCAGCAATTTAAGGCACTCGTGGAGAACCAGAGTGGACATCGCATCAAGATCTTAAGGACCGATAGAGGAGGTGAATATGTTTCAAATGAATTTCTGAATTTTTGCAAGACCCATGGCATACAAAAGCAATTCACTGCACGGTATACACCTCAGCCGAATGGTATAGCCGAAAGAAAGAACATAACCATCATGGAGATGGCTTGCAGCATGTTGGCAGCCAAGCATTTTCCAAATGAGTATTGGGGTGAAGCAATCGCAACTGCCATATACATTATGAACTGATGTCCGACAAAGAGTGTGAAGAACAAAGTTCCCCAAGAAGCATGGACAGGTATGAATCATAGTGTTTCCCATTTAAAAATTTTTGGTTGTGTTGCATATGCTCATGTTCCAGATGAGCTGAGAAGGAAGCTAGACAAGAAGGGACATAAATGTATTTTTGTCGGCTATTCAGAAGACACAAAAGCATACAAGTTGTATGATCCCGTCACAAGGAAAGTGATAATCAGTCGAGATGTTCAATTTGTCGAGAATGAATCATGGGATGGAACTGTCGACATAAATGTCAACATTGTGTTGAATGTCGACAATGATGATATGGAAGAAGAAGTGGTTCAAACACCACATGTAAGTCAACCGGTCGGAGCACCGTCGACTCCCATGACACCAAGACATGGTTTACCACAAGGAACATTGACACAAGTATCAGCTCAAGCTACACCGACAAGTACACCAAGAGGATAGCAGACTCCATCAAGCATTTCATCGAGGTCGACATCGACAGAACCGGTGAAGACAAGAAGTCTGCGGGAGATATATGAAGCTGGTACACCTAATTCATTCTCTCTCTTTGCATTATTTTCCCCTATATATGATCCATTGACATTTGAAGAAGCTGTTGAAGAAGAAGTATGGGCACAAGCCATGGATGAAGAAATAGAATGCATTCAGAAAAACCAGACATGGGAACTGGTTGATGTACCAAAAGACAAAGATGTAATCAGTGTCAAATGGATTTATAAGACAAAGCAAGATGCTGATGGGAATGTGCAAAAGAACAAGGCAAGAATGGTAGCAAGAGGGTTCGCACAGCAACCTCACATTGACTTCAATGAAACGTTTGCACCTGTTGCACGCATGGATACAGTCAGAACAGTTTTGGCCATTGCTACACAAAACAAATGGCATGTTCATCAAATGGATGTCAAGTCGGCATTCTTAAATGGATATCTAGAAGAGGAAGTATATGTGGAACAACCACAAGGGTATGAAGTTCCAGGGCAAGAGCATAAAGTGTACAGGATGAAAAAGGCATTATATGGTTTGAAGCAAGCTCCTATAGCTTGGTACAGTCGGATTGATTCCTATCTCACTGAAAATGGATTTCACAGAAGTGAAAGTGAACCGACTTTGTACACCAAATTCGATGAGCAAGGTAATATGTTAATTGTCTGCCTGTATGTAGATGATTTAATATTTACTGGTGATTATGGCATAGCAGATTTTAAAACATTCATGGAAAGTGAATTTGAAATGACTGATCTGGGGCTTATGAAGTTTTTTCTGGGCATTGAAGTTCAGCAGTCTGAAAGTGGTATTTTTATATCACAGACAAAGTATGCAAGTGAAGTTTTAAAAATATTTAACATGTCTAATTGCAAGACAGCCCCAACACCAGTGATAACAGGTTTAAAATTGAGCAAAGATGATGAAGGATCCACTGTCGATCCTACATTGTTCAAAAGGCTTGTTGGCAGCCTTATGTATTTGACAGCAACAAGACCAGACATCATGTATGGAGTAAGTCTGATCTCAAGGTTCATGGAGTCACCAAAAGACTCACATTGGCAAGTAGGTAAAAGAATTTTGAGGTATGTAAGTGGCACAAAAGACCTTGGTATTATGTATTCAACCTCATAAAATTTTAAACTCATTGGTTACACTGACAGTGACAATGGAGGCAGCATAGATGATAGGAAAAGCACATCTGGGTACACATTTCATTTTGGTACAGGTGTTGTTTCATGGGCTTCAAAGAAACAGCCCATAGTAACTTTGTCTTCAGCTGAAGCAGAGTATGTTGTAGCAACAAGTGCTACATGTCAAGTTGTCTGGATGAGAAGAGTCTTAAAAGACTTGTCACATAACCATCAAGAACCAACAACAATCTTCTGCGACAACAATTCAGCCATAGCATTATCAAAGAATCATGTGTTTCACAAGAGAACCAAGCACATCGACATAAGGTTTCATTTTATAAGAGAGTTGGTGAACGACAAGGAAATTTGTTTGGAATTTTGCAGGTCTGAAGACCAACTTGCCGACATCTTCACAAAGCCATTGGCAAATGATACTTTTCAGTATCTGCGTAGTTATCTTGGAATGACAAGTTCTCCACAGTGAACTCTGTCATAAATAGAGCATGTCTAAGCTATGAAACATTTTGTAAATTTTGTTTTAAAAATCCCCATCTACTTATAATTAAGGGGGAGTGTTGGAAAAATGTAATTACTCGCAAATATGTACCCGACTCTCAGCCGACTCTGTCAGAGTCTGTACAAGTCAAGATCTTGTCTGTCAGTCTGACAAGAGGGAAGAGTCCACGATTCGGCAATGTAAACCAGTCGAATTTATTTCTGAAGTTAAGTTGTTAGGTATATAGTTATTACAGTCTTTAATGGTGAGTCATTCGACCCATGTAGAAGCAATTTTCAGGTTGCCTATAAACAGAAGAAGCAAATTGTAATTTAGGTTAGAGATAGAGAGAGTCAAGAGAGATTACAGACATTAGACAGTAGAGAGAACTCCGGGTGAGAAAAGAGAAGTTAAAACTCAAGCTTCTGTGTAAGTGATTCAGTCAAAGAGTTGAAGCTCTGTAAAAGGACAAGTCTGGACCGACAAGTTTAGACCGACAAGTATGGACCGACAAGTTTGTAATACTTTGTTATTTCTACATAGGTAAATATATGAAATAGTTTATGGTTGAATGCATGATTATTTGGCCGCACATATTTCCAGATTTACTTCTGTAAATGTCTTTTACAATTACTGTTAAGTGAAAGATCAAAGAACCCATAAATTTCTCACCGCGTGAAAGTTCCAGGATTTTACGGCACATTGGTTGACTCAAGTCTTCCTACATATTTGGGCATATGTTTTTATAAGTTCTTTGGATTTGTTAATGTGTCCATTTTTACTCTATCTTACTCATAGGTGAAAAGCATTTGTAATTTCTTAAGTCTTTAGACTAAGAAACATACTCTGTAGATTTCGACCAAAGTGAATCGACAAGGTCGGTTGTGTGAACCGACTTGAGAGGTCGGTTGAGTCAGCCGACTGAGGTCAACCGACTTGAGTGGTCGAAGAGGTCAGCCGACTTGAGTGGTCGGAGAGGTGAGCCAACTTGGAGGTTGAAGTCAGCCGACTTCAAACTGACAAGTGTTCGAGGTAAAAACCGGTCGGTAGAACTGACAAGTAAGTCAAAGTAAATTTAGTCGAGTAGAAAGACCGACTAAAATTTATAAACTTGTCTAGTTGGGAGATAGACAAGTTTCACCCGACAAGTGAAAAAGAACAAGTGGTTGGCGTGAAAAGTTAAAATTAAATTTCAATATCGACTGAGCCCTAAACTCAAGTTTAGTCGGCTTGGTTTTGGCTAACACACCTTTACAAGTACCGAGATGGCTTCAGCGTTGCCACTCACGAAACCAAAAATTTAGTAACGAGAACAGTACTTGAATCTGTGCCTTCGTAAAACCTTAATATCCCATCTACAATAACTTTGATATATCGCGTACATATGGTAATAAAGGGGACCAGATGCTTCTATTTATGTACGTTCCTCGGTGATGTATAAGCTATCGTTACTTGGTTAGCTAAATGGTAATAGGATTTACACTATTATGAGGTTGTTAAGAAGTGGCAAAGCCCAAGGATCTCGCAATTTGGAATTTCAGAACTAAATAGGAGCCATTTGCTATTTTATAGGTTAAAATACTTTTATTTCATAAAATTAATTTTTTTTAATAAATTCTGAATTTTAATTTTGAAATACATTTTTATATTTACAAATCTTTAATATTTATATCCCAGCTTTTCAAGCTTGGATAAATTTGGTAAATAAAAGCTCATTAAATTTATTGAAAAAGTTCTTTAAACAATTTTGTAATTTTTTAATTGTAATTAGTTTATAATTATATATAATATTATTATTATAAACTAATAATAATTTTGAATTTTGTTCTTTATAATATAATATTAACCTTTAAAGTTTTGAATTTAAATATTAAATATCAAATGATGGTCAATGCTGCATGAAGACAAGTACATTAGAGTATACTTAAAAATTTGTCTTATTTCAATAATAAAAATGAAGTTTGCAAAAGTCTAAGTTGCATTAAGAAATACACTTATATTATTATGAATTATATTTTGTAAACTTTTTATTTAAAGCATTTTTGTATTGCAAAAGTATTACTTGTTATATTATACTATGTTGAATTATATTTTTCTAAACTTTTTATTTTTGTATTATATGATACAAGATATGTAAATTCAATGTTTCATATAGTTATTATAAATGTTAATGAAAGACAATGTTATAATTAAAATGTTATATAAAAAGTTCTTGATGTTGAAGGTAAAACACCAAATTTCAATTGTCTAATGGCACTATAAACTCCACAAATTGGAGAAAAATAAGATTCTTGTTTTATATGTTTTTTTATCAAATTATAATTTAATATTTTAATTAATACAATTAATGTTTTTTTATCAAGGTATAAATTAGTATTTTAATTAATATGATTAATTATAAAAAATATAAACTGTTATTTTTAATAAAATTTAAAATGATGATGATGATGATGGTTAATGTGAGACAAAACTTTGGTCTATTAGACCTAAAAAAACAAATTATTTAGTTTGTTTTAAAATTGTCTTCCTATCCTCAAAGAGCTTGGAGAGAAGCATCCCAAGCTCACTATAATTTTGACATGTTAAAAGGCTAGGAAGGTTGGTATTGCAACAAAGATTATGAAACTGAGATATAATGTGGGTGTACGCAAGGCACTCCAACAGGGAGTGATTTTGATCTTCAATGTTCATATTCTCACAAAGATGGAAGATCCTTTCCACCCATGGTGTTTTAGGAACTTCCCAACAACCTATTTCACTATGAAGCTCATGAGAGTTCGTTCTTATCTTGGCTATCTTAATTTTTTCCTTTGAACTAGTTAAAGCAAAGAGATACTTTTGATCTTCTAGAGTAGGGTTGATGACTTCCTTATAATATCATATTTTTCTTTTAACCTCTAAATATTTCTCACACCACATTTTCTCTTCGAACTTACTAAGTAACATTATTTTTAATGTTATTAATATTTTGCAATTCAACATTTTCGTTGATCTCCCAATGGTTTAACCAAGCCCTGGTATCTTTATACCAACCTCGCTTGAGCCTTAGGTGGTTTTGGATGGAATTTAAAGCTAGCTTAGGAGGTCTATGGTCTCCCATGTTATTGATTTTGTGCTTGTACAACAATTTCCTAGTCATAGCTAGGCTCTTGATAGGGGAAATACCCACTTCTATAAGGAGAATAGGATAGGGTGTATTGATTTTAATTTTGAGCTTGTACATTATAAAATGTTTCTAGATTTGCTCAATCTTTCTCCAAGATTCTGTAGAGATGCTGCAACCCCAAACCTCACATCCATACAAGATAAGAGGAGTGACTAAATATTCAAAGATGAGCTTCTTTTTATCCCACGTCACAAGGTTTGTTGCTTTACAACTATTTTCAAGGCCAAAATAAGCTTTCCACCCTCCATTAATCCTTTTCTCAATGCTATAGTTCAAGTTGAGCTTGTGATGCATATCAATTCCTAGGTATTTGTAAGAAGACACTTCCTCCAAGTTGTTATTGTCATACACAAAATTAGCGTAAGTGTCCTTCTTGGATTTGATAATCATAACTTTTGTTTTGTCAGTGTTAACAGTCATACCCATGGTAGAGAAAAAATCCTTAAGAATTCTTAGTTTCTTATCAAGATCATATGGACGCCTTTCCAGAAGAACAATATGGTCAGCATAGAGAAGAAGGATGATGACTATTCCAGCTAAGATCGTGCCAGCACAACCTGCTTCCTCTAAACAACCTTCTAGCTTATTGATGTAAATGCCAAATAGGGTAGGGGAGAGGGGGCAACCTTGTTTAACTCTGATATTAGACTTAATATCTTTCGACCACCCCTCGTTGCTCTTAAACTTGGCAATGTCATTCTCATAAAACCTTATTACAGTAGATCTCAACTCGAAAGGGACATTTAGCTCTTCTAATCTATTCCATAGGTTATTTATAGGCACCGTATCGAAATTTTTTCTAAAGTCCACAAAGCAACAAAAGAGATCGGATTTATCATTACGAAATTCCTCCACAATGATCCTAGTGTAACGAGGTGGTCCGTTGTTGAATGATGCCTTCTAAAACCCTCTTGGCCTTTAGCTCTCTTACCTTCACTTTCAAGCCAAATGTTGATCTTCTTTTCCAAAATAATACCATATAACTTGGCTAAGAGAGGGCTACTCATAATTGTCCGATAACTAGAGAAGCTATTTATATACCCTCTTTTAAGCATAGGGATAATGAGGCTAGCTAAATTATCTTATAAAGATTAGCTAAATTTGACATTATAATTTTAATTATTAATAATAACTAAAATTTTATTTTTAATTAAAATGTTAAAATATTTAACTCTTCAACTAAATTTCATAAATAAATTATTATTTTAATATTTTAATTATCAATAATAATTAAAATTTTATTTTATTAAATTAAAATATTTAATTCAAATTTTAAAATTGAATAATTTTGATTTTTCAAGTTTACTATAGAAAAAATGTTTTTCTTACTATTAATAAGAATTAAAAAAAATATCTATTAACCTCCAAATATTTTTTCCTTACTGTTTATCACAATTAAAAAAATAAATAAAACATCTATTATACAAATTTTAACATCCATACTTCATCTTAAAAAAAAGTTTACTTATTTATATAAATTTAATACTTTATATACCTGATCATTATATCTCATTTCCTTAATTGTTTGTGGACAAGGTACGCCTTGTGTACCACATTTTATTACCTTATAAGAGTTAAACATACTTCAATACACCATCAAACACTCGACTTTCCACATGATGCATTTGATATAGTGACCAACTACATTTAATAATTGTATGTAATTAACATTCACTATTTTTCATTTTGTTTAGTTGAAACTTTTATCCTTGATTATAGATTAAAGGTTGGTGAGATAATAAAATTAATTCAAAATTATTTATCTTTGGATTTAGAGAGATTAGAAAAAGTATTAAATTATAGTACTTTATCTATGTATATTGAGTCGTGGTGAATTGAGGGGAGGCAGGTGTGGGAGGTCATTCTGGATCCAAGAGGACAACCGGTAAAACCTTTTGCTTGGGGATTGGGAAACAAAACTGACAATGAGGTTGAGTGGCGAGCAGGGATAATTTTAGGGGCGAAATTTAGCCCATGGGCTATTTTTAGGGGTTTTCTCCAAAAAAAGATTCGCCATTTTGCATTTTTTGAAGCCCTGTTTCGCCCAATTTTGATGGGGTAAACTTTTTTCACCCTAAAAATTGCCAAATTATTATATAAACGATATAAAATACTTGGAAATTAAAATATTTTTTGAAAAATATCGCCAAGCATTTTATAGTTGGTGTTTTAAGAATTGGTAAGATTTGCCAACATTTATACACTTTTAAATAAGTATGGTTCCTTAAAATCATCCCTGGTGGCGAGCTCTTTTTCAAGTATTGGAAATGATAGACACAAAAACCATCTCAAGCCTGCTAGTCTTTGGGGACTCTCGCCATGTAATTCTCAAAATGAAAACTGGTTACTCATCGGGATCCATTAAATGCAGAAGGCTACACAACAGGATTTCTCAACTTCACCTTCCTACTAACATAGCCTTCTTCCATATCCTAAGAGCGAACAACGCTAAGGCAGACTCATTGGCTAACAGGGGGGCTTCTCTTCGTCAAGGCTCCATATTATTAAATGATGAAGAGGCTAGTGTCAAACACTCAAAAAGGATCATCCTTCAACCCTCTTAGCCATGCCATGGGGTCTTTTTTGAATGTTAGGAACATTGTATTTGACGTTTCGCTGCCCCTTGGTAGCCCATGTACATTTTTGGTGGGACACGTGGACTCCTTCATCCGCCCCTTTTAACTGTCCATCCTCTCAACTAAATGCCTGTCTCCTCACTCTGAGTTCAGTACACAGTACTCACGCTATAGGTCTTTCCTTCGCACACGCAATGGCTCTTCAATGGGATATTATACCCTGTCTTCGTCCCAATCGCTATTCTTTTTCATTTCAGGAATGTGAGAGCTCTCTAGGTGAGGAAGAGCAGTCCCCATTGAGCCCGCAGTTGGGTTGCTGCTGCTCACGGATAACGCAAGCCCTCTACTTCTCTCCTGGTCGTTTGGTGTGGTAAGAGACCCGTCTTTAATTTCTGTTGGTGCATACCTGTCTGTGTATCATTTTTCGCCTAAGTGTTTTGAACTCGCATCTTTTGTCTTGGATTGTTGTGAGCTTGGGCATTTGTTCTCCTCTCTACACCTAGGATACTTGGAGAGTAAGCCTCTTTTCGAGTCCGTCGACCCCATTTAGAACCAAGTTGACTGTTCAAAGGAGGATATTTGGTGTACTGGGAAGTTAGGGAAACATAACAGCCATAGTCTTCGCAGGAAGTTAAACCCTCTTGTTGCAGTTATGGAGCGTAGAGGTATGGACCCGATCTAGAGGATTGTCAAAGAAGGATTTGACGATTTAAAGGTTAACATTTAGTGCTTGGCAGATTTTGTTGTTGTTGGAATAACATATAACAGGGAGATGACAAAGGAGGTAAAGCATCTTGTGGATGATGTTGGATATATCTCCTACCAAACAAGCTTCCATGACTCAAGGATTGATGACCACGATATGGAGATGAAAGAGATGATGGGTAAGATTGATCGAATGCAGGAAGATATTCAAAACTTAGTGCAGCTAAACCAGGGAAGCCACGTCCAGGACAACCCAGTACCAACCGCTCAGAGAATGGAGGAAGAGTCAGTCACCCAGCTTATGGGGTTTCCAGGAAAACTTAAATGATTTCTGATTAGTCCATGTTTTTTTGCATAGTTTTAAATCAACAGTTTATTTGAGTATATACTCTATCTATGAATATTCAGAATAGGAACTACTTCAGCGGCTCTAGAAGGCCTTCTCTTTGGCCATATTTTGTATTAGTTTCTTCTTTACTGTTAGAATCTTATTAATGTTGTAGTTTTGTATTGAATGGTTGTGCACAACCCCTTTAATATATTTCTTTCTTAGTTTCTGTTAAAAAAAAGTTGTGGTGAATTGCGAAATTGTTTTATATTAATTTTTCTACATTAATTTATATGATTTAATTTTTATAGTATCATTTTTATGTTGTACATATTTATAAATAAGTTTTATTTATTTTATATTGAATATATATTGTTATTATGTCATTAAGTCAAAAAAGAAAATTATTGGGTATTCATACATTTATATTAAAACATTTCACGATTTCTTCAATAATGAATTTTTGTGTGACAATGTTGGCATTGTGGGGGAATGTTGGCATCATTTTATATTTGTCCTAACACATGTTCTTATGTAACAGTGTGGGTATCACTTTATGCTTTGGAAGACATTGGCTCTTATGTGAGAGTGCCATTTTTCTAGGGTTTCATTGTATCGGTTGTAATTAAGAAACGAGTCATCTTTCTCCTTGGAATTGTCTTAGGAAATTTTTCTTTGGCCCTTTTGTTCCATGGAAATGGTCATACTTGATACTTGATCATTCTTTAAATGGCATACTAAAAAATGTAATTGAAAAGAAATCAATATTCTGTGTATTATGGTTTTAAAACTAATTATAACTCAAGATAATATTAACACATTTTTGTTAGCTCTTTCTAAATATAGTTTTAAAATTTGTAATTAAACCACAATCTTCCACAAATAAATATTCATTAACCTTTCCAATGAGAACAAGAAAATGTTATTAACAACAAAGTCTAATTCGATATATTATTAATACATCAAATATGCGGCCTAGTTTCGAGATGAATTTTCCTATTCACTAATGACAAGTGAGAATAGTAAATACAATTTACCATAACCCTAATTGATTACTTTTCCAACCTTATCCCCCTTAATCCAAAGGGTTTTTGTGAGTCAAAAGATGATCCACCCAATAGTTGGCACTATTTTTCTACCTCGATAGGTTCAACATCGACTTTGACAAGTTCCGCACCTCGACAGGTTCAAAATCGACTTTGACAAGTTCCACACCTCAACGGGTTCAATGTTGACTTTGAAAGATTCAACAGTTCGACATACATCGTCGACATTGGCGACCGATAAACTACAACAAATTTTCTCTTTGTATTCCATTCATGTGGAACGGTTGAACTTCTGAAACATTCCAACTTCTCTTGCAATTGAACGTAACAGGCAGACAACCCAAGTGTTCTCAATACTCTATTTAAGCATTTACATTATTATAATATACATAGTAATGAAGCGGTAATAAAGAGGAGATTGGTTCAAATTCTTGCATATTGTCTGTTTGTGTGTATGTTTCTATGTGTATTGTATTTCCTACTTTTCTTGTTATTAATATGCTTCCACCATAACAATACTCGATTCATACAATCAAAATGTTGTCCCCATCTAGCACTTGGTTGTGCATGCATCATTGGTATCAAATATTGTTCAAAGCGTCTTCATGCTTAAGTGAAGTGTAGACACTTTGATCAAGGTTACCTGATTTATGCATGTTCATACATGTTCACAAACTCAGAAATCCAAGTAGACGCTACCTTTGACTTCGAAGTATCTATCTACTCGCACCACTAGACCGAAGATGGTTGGAGAAATAGACAATAGACATGCAACTCATATAGCAAGCACTAGGTCGACATCGAACCGAAATTTTCACCCAATTCAATCATATTCTCACACGATTCGCCTTGATATCAGGAGGATTCTCAAAAGATGCAACTATGACAAAATCAGTCCATTCAAGGTGCAAATGCATTTGGACATACCGAATCTAGAAGGAAATATTAAGGAGGAATCCATAGACAATTGGGTACAATAACTGGAATCCTACTAATCTATGAAACAACTCACAGAAGTTGAAACGATCACCATTTTATCCTTAAAGATGTTGACCTTTGTGCACTACTGGTGGGAGAACCTATCGGCAAAGATGGAGAAAGATAGAGACCCCATAAAGACATGGGATAAATTTGTCGAGTACCTCCAGAAGAATTTCTACTAGCCCAAGTACATTGTACAACAATATAATAAGTGGCGATAGCTAAGGCAATGGAAAGGCCAGTCCGTGCAGAGTTACACTAATGATTTCTATCGATTAATGGTGAGACTTGGCATTAAAGAAGAAGAGAAATTGCTTGTTTTGAATTTTGTCATGGGATTTCCCCTGTACATTAAGCAATATATGGAATTTCTAACCCTTAGTATGCCTGCATATGCATTCCACTATGCCAGTAAGATTGAATCCAAAAAGAAAGGAAAAGCACACATAACGACTAAGTCGACAGGACAAACATCCAACAAGAAATCACCATCTGACTTTGACAAGTCAAGGAACCCTTCTAAGATGACCCCGCCAAAGAAAGAATATGGAAAAAAACTCTTAGAAAGACAAGAGGGAGCTTAGAAAACAACCCCCTGTTGGGAAATGGTGTGATTACCACATTTCATCATGGCACGATACGTCTGAATGGAAGGCTCAGAAGACAACTTAAAACCGACCCGTTGTCCACTACCAACTATTTCCTGAAAGACACCTTGCTATAGAAACTTGGACATCTTTGTGTACCAACAAGTGAGCACTGATAGAAGCTCATTTGGGATGCACACTACAGCAAGATTGTAAGACACTTTGGAATAGAGAAGACAATTTCCATCCTCCAAAGGTATTTTTATTGGCCTTCACTTAATTCTGATGTCAACAGGTACATCCGATCACGAGTGGTTTGTGCCATTGCTAAATCATCGAATCGATGACAAGGATTGTACATGCCTTTGTTGGTTCCTATTCGACCATGTGAATCTATTTGTATGGACTACTTGTCGAGATATCCTACTACCAAACATCAACATGATGAGATCTTAGTACTAGTCAACATATTTTCCAAGATGGCCATTCTCATTCCATGCAAGAAGAATACGACATTGCAATAAACTGCTCATCTCTTCTTTGAACATGTCTGGAACATTATTGTTGGTTATGGAGCTTGATCTTCCTGATTCAGAGATGTTATTCCAACCATGTTTGGATCCCAACACCTGATGGGGGTGTGGGGGTTGTTATTTTAGCCATGTATTGATCCCTCATTCATTTCAAATTGGGGATCAAGTATGGTTTCATCTCAAGAAGAAACTATTCACTGGTCCATACAGGAAGTTGAAGCCTTTGCAATATGGTACGTACATGTTGAGGCCTAGAAATTCGCAGGCAACAATATCAAGGGATTCTCCCCATTCAATGTTCCCAACTAGCCCGTGACTGTTTGGTATAGGGAATCTGTCCAGTTTGCGGTCTGGCTACCGTAGGTCAAGTAACAAAAGGGTCTACCAGTTGTGGCCCAGTCCACCGTGTATGTTTTTGTTTTTTTTTACTTTAAGTATGATATGCAAGTGCCTATCGAAGAATGCAGATTGATAGAGAATACGAGGAGCAGTCACAATGTGATGCGCAGGTTCTTACCTCTCGTCTTAAACTCTCTCGCATCTAAATCACACACAGCAAGAAATTAAAACTAACTACCTAACCTATCCCTAGGGAGCAAGATTATCATTCATTGATGAGTAATGTATTTTGTACATGCATTATGAAAAATCACAGATAGCTGATACTTCTTTCAAAACACATGAACATTTAAAGATATTTGCACAACCAAATAGCCAATTGTTTATGAATAGCATTCATTACTCATAGTGGAAATTTTCATAAAATAAAACAGAGAACATTCATACAAGAACATAGGTTCAAAGAGTTAGAACGATCTCACAGTTAATGAAACATAGTTGAAAATGAAATAGTTCCCATTCAACATCGCTCATTTAAACACATTAATACATTCCACGTAGCACTTTCTCCAATAGGCAAAATTTGCAATTTCTGGTTTGTAAAATGAAATAGTTCCTCTTACAAGCAATAGTTTACAAGTTTTTCGAGGGAAAATCCCCTCTCAGTTCTCACTTTCAGATATTTAAACTAAGACGGTTAAACGCTTGGGCTACCCCCAACGTTTGACCTTTCAGTCCCCCCAAACATTTCATATCTCTATTTTTTATCTTTTCTGTGCGCACTCATGATCCGCTGAGTAACTGACAGACCTTTCAGGTCTACACCTTTGTTGCTATTCATTTTGTCTTCTCCTTTGTTAGCCCTCCTTGCGATCCCGTCAGCTGCAGTTCGACCTTTATTTAAAACTACCTAGCTTCCTTCTACCACCTATCTCCCGGTTATACCCTCGAGTTGTGGGAGTCTGAACAGTCTCTTGAGTTCACCTGCAATTAAACGACATCTATCATTTATTGGGATTGCATTTTCACTAAAAATCAAACTACGACTATAAACGAGTAATCATCAAGAGGGGCCGTGCAATGTCCTTCGGTTTTGGAAACCTTAACAGGCGCTGTCGCCATTGTCTCGTCCACCCATAGGCTTGAAAACCTGCTAACGGCAGGAAGAAGAAGCGCATCGGCGGCTTAAAACATGAAACATTGGCTGGGTAGACTTATTTACAACCGCGTAAGTGTGTATTAATAGATGATGGGCGCTACGAAACATTTGAGCCTATTGGAGTCGGAGAGGTCACGACTTAAAATTGGGCGAGAAAATTCTGAGTCAAAAATCGGAAGGACAACGACATCGGAAGCCAAGAGATTTTCGCAGCCACAACGGCGGGAGAAAAAAGACTTTGGACATGCGACTAGAAGACTGACACACATCGGCAGGCGGAGTACTTACACATCGGGTGCTTAGCTGATGTGGGAGCTGCAACGGCGGAAGAGAAACAAGCTATAGACATGCGACTAGAAGACTGACACGCATCGGCGGGTGGAGTACTTATACATCGGGTGCTTAGATGATTTGGGAGCCGCAACGGTGGAAGAGAAACAAACAATAGCCTCTGATCTGAGTGTTTTTAAAACTTTAAAAATTTGGCAACGATTGAGACTGTTTCACCTCCGAAACAACGTTTTTTTTTAAAACACTTGATCCAACTCATCTTCGATTAACAAAAACCAGACTCTAACATCTGCGACCCGCAACAATTTCCAACACAAGCAATTTCTGAAAACAGGATGTGAGTTCATCTTCGAAAATCATCCAAAATTAAAGCATGACCAAAAATTCACGGATCCAATTGATTCAACACAGAATTAAAATCATAAAGGGGGGTCCAAAATTTGGAAAAATTTGGGGAGAACAGTTGCAGCTGCAACAATTGGCAACTACCTGGTAAACCTATATCTCTGGACAATTTCTTCCTTAAGTAACAAACTATTTAACAATAAAACCAACATGTTGAATTATTCTAGATGTATGGATTTCCCAAATGGAAAATATATGTACTTTTAATCATTGAGGGTAGTCCAATTTAGGAAAATGGAAACCAAGATTTCAAAGTCAAGATAACTCTTTCGAGGCGAGAAATATGAGTTTCATTTTTGCCTCTGTCTTCGGGTAGCTTCCATCTTGGACACCACAGGATCGTAACATATGGTAAACAGAAATATTCGTTTGTTCCTCATTCCCATGCCATTTTGCACCTTTTTTGTGCTTTTGGACTTTTTTGTCCTTTTGAGTCCTCCTCATGCATTTCTTTCTGAATTTTTTATTCAGGCTCCTCTATCCATAGTGTCCTTTTGTGTGAGAGATGTATTTAATTTTCAGCTCACAGACGGAGAAGAACTTTTGCAATTTTATACTCATATGATTTAGTACTTTGTTTTGATACATATTGCTTTCTTAGGAGTTTTGACTTTTCTTAGCCTTTTGGCTTTCAATTCTTGGCATGGGATCATTTATATATAATATACTGTTTACCTTGCTTCCTTTCCATGGGTCTTTTGTTGTCACCCCCTAGGACATTTTTAAGTGTGAGATGGATGGAGCCTCAAAATCGTATTCCAAACCTTTTAATCTTGAGTTACTTTACAGGGATTAAGCAGGACTTCAATGCGTTCATAGCCATTTAGGAAAACTGCAAAACTAGAAGAAATTCTATCAGATAAAACCATAATACACAGTCTTATAATCAAGGATTTTAGTTAGTCCAGAATTCTAATGCCCTCCATGCAACCAAAAGCTTGGTTCTTTTTATTGAAATCAAACAGAAATTTAAACTAAAACAAAACTAAACTTCATGACTCAAAGACTCAAAAAGACGACCAAGCCAGATTATTTATATACAAGATAGAAGAAGACAAATGAAACTTAGGAAAAATAAGGCTTGAGAACTAAACCATTTACTGGTAAGTTCTCTTCCCACCCTTGCAGATCTTGTAACTTATAAGTGGAAGGGCCGAGTTTTGCCGCAATCTGGAAAGGACCTACCCACAACTGCTGGAATTTCGTGTGTTTTCCTTTCTCATCATAGGGGTGATCCCACTTGAGAACCAAATCTCCCACCTCAAAGTCTTTTGTTCCTACCTAATGTTTGTCAAACCACCTCTTTATTACCTCTTGCTGCTGCTTAAAGTGCTCTTTGGCTTTAGATCGAGCCTCTTCTGCTTTCAGGAGATTATATATCCTCATTTGCAAAACTTCATCATCCGACCTTCTAGATTCTTGAGCTATTATGGAAGAGGGTAGCATGATATTGGGGGGAATAATGGCTTCTTTACCATACACAAGGGTATACGGAGACACTCCTATCGAAGACTTGGGGGTGACTCTATCGGCCCAAAGGGCGTTTGGTAGCGCTGAGTGCCAACTCCTCTGGTTTTCTATCACAGTCTTCTTTAAAATTCTAATCAGATTTTTGTTAGTAGACTCAGCCAGGCCATTTCCTTGTGGATAGTAATTAGTAGAATAATGCAACTTTATTCCTTTCTCATGAGCGAAAGAAGTCAATTTAATCGATGAAAAGTAAGTAGCATTATCAAAGAATAAATAAACTGGAACTACAAACCTGGTCATAATATGGTCATGTAGGAAGCTGATGACCACGTTCTCATTTATTTTGCGCAGCGGGATGGCTTTGACCCAGCGAGTGAAGTAATCGGTCGCGGTCAGAATGTACTTGTGTTGCAGGGAGGAATTCGGCTTTATTTCCCCAATAATATCCAACCCCGATTGCTCGAATGGTTCCGTGATCATCACAGGCTTCAGTGGTGCGGTTTCTTTAGATTGTCTCCCACCACATCTTTGACAACTGTCGTACTTCCTCACATGGGCGTGTGCATCTTTGAAAAGCTTGGGCCAATAACAACTGGATTTGAGAATTTTGTGGGCTGTAGTATCTCCTGAAAAATGTCCCCCAGTAGGCCCGTCATGCAAATCTATCATTACTTTTGTCACGTCTTCTTTCTCTAAGCATCTAAGCAAAACTCCGTCGTAATTTTTTCTGAATAATATTCCTTCAACAATTTGATAAGAGGCTGATTTGAGACATAGCTCTCTTCTTTTCTTAGAATTCCAATGTTATGGAAATAATCCTGCCTGAAGGTAATGCATGAGGTCTCTATACCAAGATTCGAGGGCTGTGAACAAAGGACATACATCCATCAAATGTAATTCAGCCTCGTCTTCCCAGGCGTGTTCGTCGTTGTTCCCATTTTCAGCCATTAGTTTGCACAACCCTTGCCCTTTAACTATAGAAGCTGGCTTAAATTTGAGGTCATACTCTTGAAGAGCTGTTACCCAATTGCCCCTTCTTTCTCCTAACTCCTTCTGTACAAAAAGGGACCTCACAGCCGGGTATGGGACGATCACCTTGGTTCGATTTTTTAATATGTAGGGCCTGAATTGTTTCACTGCTTTGAATACTGCATAAGCTTGTTTATCAATAGCTGGGTAATTTAATTCGGCCCCTTGTAGAACAGTGCTCATGAAAGATATTGGGAACTCATCCCCCCCATCATCCTTTTGAGTAAGCACAGCTCCTAGCGAATCATCAGATCCAAAAGTATACAGAATGAAATATTTATTGAAATATAGGATTTTTAGGGAGGGTGCGTGTGCAACAGTAGTTTTAATCTTGCCGAATGTGTCCTTCTCAATATCAGTCCATTTGAACTGTGCATTTTACTTCACCATTTGCTGCAGAGGTTTGACAATCTAGGCAAAATCTAGCACAAATATTCACATGAAGTTTATTTTTCCCATGAATGATTGCATCCCCTTTTATTATGGGGCAGGGGGATCTGTTCAATGGCCTTGATCCTTTTTGGATCTATAGATATTCCCTTCTTTGAAACTGCGTGCCCCAGCAACTTACCCTCTATGACAGCGAACACACACTTCTTGGGATTGAGTGAGATGCCACATTTCTGACAGCGTTCAAAAATCTTCCTTAGATGGAACGCGTGTTCTTCTCTCCTCTTTGAGAATATCGTAATATCATCGAGGTATATCACAACACTATAGCCAATCAAAACACAGAAATCTATGTCCATATCCCTCTGGAACGTGGCTCCAGCGTTTATAAGCCCAAAGGGAATTCTTCGATAAGTGAAGGTTCCCCATCTGGTCCTAAATGTTGTCTTCAATCTGTCTTCTTTAGCTACTAATACCTGATTGTAGCCTGAGAAACCGTCCAATAAAGAAAATAGTTCAGAACCTGAGACCATTTGTAGTAGTTGCTCCATGGGTGGGATAGGATAGTTATCTTTATCTAAAGTGCGGTTTAAATTCCTGAAATCCACGCACAGCCTAATTTCTCCATATTTTTTCCTCACCGGTACCAGATTCGAGACCCATTCTGAGTGGCTGGCCTTAAAAATGATTCTAGCATCCAATAATTTCTTAACTTCACTCTGAATCAGCGGTTCCAATTTTGGGTGCATTTTCCTTAAAGGTTGCTAATAAGGTTTGACGCCAGCTTTGATGGGGATAATATGCTGGATGATGCTGGTGTCATATGTCTTCAAATCTTCATATGTCCAAGTGAAAACATCTTTATATTGATTAAAAATACTGATGAACTTATCTCTTTCTGCTGGTGAACAACATTTGCCAAGATTCACATATTTAGGATTTGTCTTAGTCCTTAAATTTATCAGTTCGAACTGTAGAGATGAGCTGTGAGTTTTCATGTTTGCTGGTCTTCTAGATTTTTCATTTAGATCGAACATTCTTTCTAAGGTTCTGACTCCTTTAGGGATGAAATTATCATACTTCAGCTCGGCCTAATGTTCTTCATCATCTATAATCACCCCTTTAAATACTTCATCATTTTTTAAGCATTCTATAATCTGCTGATTGTCATCGAACACTCGTAAGTTGGTAATCATATCAGGGACCGAGGGCCTGAAAAGCAATTCAACGGAGCATCGATTATTAGTAGGTACAAGCCTAGCAGCTGAGGTGGTCTACAAGTCAGCTGCTGCATTTTTTAATCTTGGAATTGATATAATATTAAATGCATCAAAACATTTGAGTAGGTCCCATACCTCATTTTGATAAGCTTTTAAGTGAGGAGAAATACAATGTATTTGATTCCGAATCTGTTTTAAGATTATTTCAGAATCTCCAAAAAAATTTAGATTGCTTACCTTTAATTCGATTGCTTTCCTCAAACCCTGCACCAACGCTTCATACTCATTCATGTTATTTATGCATTCAAACTCTAATCTACATGAAAGAAAATGTTTATTATTCTTGGGGTCGATCAGGACATAGCCGGCCCCTGACCCTTCTAACATCTTAGAGCCATAAAAAAACAAAGTCCAGAAATCGCTAACTACTGCACGCGAATCTACTCTATTGCTAAGTTTACTATGTTACAGTCGATTTCATCAGCCTGTGAAAATCGAAGGAGATCAAGCTGAGCGTTTGATGAGTTGTTGGCTTCTTCTGCTTGGTAATTACCTGGTTCCAATTCAACAAAATAATTCCCCAACACAAAATCCACGGGTTCATTCTTCTCCTCAAGTTGAGTAACGTTGTATTTCATGTGAGGTTCCCTCAAAATTTTAATTTGGTTTGGAATTCCTTTATACGGCAGCCACAGATGTGACCAATCAGAGGCAAAATATCCGTTTAGTTTGGCCGACCAATCTCTGCTCAGAACAAGCCCATAAGCGTCTGGTATGTCGGCCACCACGATATCAATAACTTGGCACACTTTATCATTGGAAGACAAGCAGACCAGGACATCCTCCATCTCACCAATTACCTTTACATTCATCCTGTCCAGTTGAACAACTCTCCAAGTAGATGGCTTAGGCTACCCATTTATCCTTTTACAGACTGATATTGGCATGACGTTAACCGACGCCCCTGAGTCTACCAGGAAATTATGTCTATTGTGATTAAAAATTTCAAAAGTAAGGAGGAAAGGTGGATGTTTGTTCTTATACTTACCTTCAATGCTGGTTTCTCCTATTTATTCTTCCTCTTTAGGTCGATTGTTAGCGAGCAGCCTCTCATCTGATGCTTCAAGCGCTTTCAATAGTCTTTCCTTTTGCTGTGGCACTTTACACATTTCAAATAGTGAAACGTTCACCTTTACCTTCTTTATATCTTCCACGATGTCATAATCCATCTGCGTTTTACTGGGATGTGGCTTATCAACATTCATTTTTTCTTCAGTGGGTTTGGCGAATGTATCAGTCTACCTAGGATTCTGGCTGGTAATGGTGAATTTAGGAATTTTAACAGCTGAGGAATTATTCTAAAATTTTTTAACGTTTTTCTGCATCCTTTTGATTTTTGGGAGTATGAGACTGTCTTCTTTAACCGACCCTTGGCTCCTTGTTGTAACGTTCGTTTCCATGACGCTCTCGCATCCCCAATTCTTTTCTTCCTTAGCATCGAATAACGAAACAAAATTCCATAGAACCATGGTCTCATCTTCTTGTTCTTTCATTGAAGTGGTACTGTCCTTTTTTTCTTCATCTCCATCTTCTGTTAATTTAGAATCCAACAGCTGATTCATAACCAACGTCATTGAGTTTGTCCATTGAGGACAATTTTTTTCAGAGTGGGGCTGTTGGTGGAACGTGCAAAAATTGTCCATTCCTACCTCTGTTAAATTCATAGATGTTGAGTTGTGAGGAGGAGGTTGGGATTGATTGTTATCCTCCTTTTTCTTGTAATAGGGCTTGTAGAACTTGTGAGCTTCCTTTTCCTTTTCCAAGTCTATGATTCTGTTAGAAAGCTTCTGCATCATTTTTGCCATATTTTCAAAATCTGGTGATTGTTCTTCCTTAGGCTTAGTAAACAACAAGGCTTTCCTTCCCACACTTTTCTCTCCTGACCGTTCAGGATAATCTTCGATACTTTCTCTTTCAGCCTATACCTTTTCTGCCTCCTCATAATTTTCTGCTAAAGTGGGCTTGGCCTTCATTTTGGCGAACATAGCCAACTCGGGTCCTAAAGCTGAAGTATAACATTCGATCAGGACTTTGTCCGAAGGTCTGTCAGCTTCAGAAAAATTCTTGAGGTATGCTACAAATCTTTGAGTAAAGCTGTGCACCTTCTCCTTTCTCTCTTTCTTCAAGACACATAGTCCTTTCATGAGGGCGGCATGAGTCTTTTGAGTTGCATACTTACTTCTAAAGATCCTTTCAAAGGTATCCCATTCAGGGATAGAGTTTGCAGGAAGACCAAAATACCATGATGCTGCATCTCCTTTAAGGGTGTGCGGGAATAGTCTGCAAACTACATCCTCATGCTCCCCAGCCCTTAACCCTTCTATTGCCAAGTAAAAACTTTGCAGGTGGTCATCTACTAGTATTTTCTCACTTGGGTCGAATTTGGGCAGCATCTTTTCAAAGGATTGAGGTAAATCATGCAACGGAGGTGTAAGGTTTAAAGGTGATCTGCCTCTCCAGGAAGGTGGTGGATTTGGTGGGTTGGGTGGTTGATTGGCATTGACGCTTGCCATGATTCTAGGTGGAGAGTGAGGAGGTGACCAAACATGAGTGTGAGCAGGAGAACTATGAGGAGTATCTAGGCCTTCCTGGTTTAAAGGCAGTACAACTTCCTGTAAGGCTGTTTCTACAAGTTCTTCCCAATCCCCAACCAACACTGAGTCTTCCAATATAGGACGATCTTTCCTTTTATATTCTCTTCTGGGCAATTCAGGGATGATCGAAAATCCTCCAATCTTCTTCACATATGCCCTAGTGTGTCTTCTCAAATTATTAAAAACTTCGTTATCGATAGAAAACAAATGTTCTCTACCCCTTTCTTCTAGAATTGGATTATGAATCCCACTACTTTCTGAACTGTTACCGATGGAATAGTCTCGGGAAAATGGGTTTCCATGGCCAGCCATGCACTGGCGGCCCTCCTTCTAGCACCAAAAATTGTTGAGGCCTGGAAATTTGCAGGCAACAACAGCAAGGGATTCTCCCCAGTCAACATTCCCAACTAGCCCGTGACTGTTTGGTATAGGGAATCCGTCTGGTTTGCGGTCCGGCTACCGTAGGTCAAGTAACAAAAGGGGTTACCGATTGCAGCCCGGTCCACCGTGTATGTTTTTGTTTTTTTGACTTTAAGTATGATATGCAAGTGCCTATCTGAGAATGCAGATTGATAGAGAATACGAGGAGCAGTCACAATGTGATGCGCAGGTTCTTACCTCTCGTCTTAAACTCTCTCGCATCTAAATCACACACAGCAAGAAATTAAAACTAACTACCTAACCTATCCCTAGGGAGCAAAATTATCATTCATTGATGAGTAATGTATTTTGTACATGCATTATGAAAAATCACAGATAGCTGATACTTCTTTCAAAACACATGAACATTTAAAGATAATTGCACAACCAGATAGCCAATTATTTATGAACAGCATTCATTACTCATAGTGGAAATTTTCATAAAATAAACCAGAGAACATTCATACAAGAACATAGTTTCAAAGAGTTAGAACGATCTCACAGTTAATGAAACATAGTTGAAAATGAAATAGTTCCCATTCAACATCGCTCATTTAAACACATTGATACATTCCACATAGCACTTTCTCCAACAGGCAAAATTTGCAATTTTTGGTTTGTAAAACGAAATAGTTCCTCTTACGAGCAATAGTTTACAATTTTTTCGAGGGAAAAAGCCTCTCTCAGTTCTCACTTTCATATATTTAAACTAAGACGGTTAAACACTCGGGCTGCCCCCAACGTGTGACCTTTCGGTCCCCCCAAATGTTTCATATCTCTATTTTTTATCTTTTTCTGCGCGCACTCATGATCCGCTGAGTAACTGAGAGACCTTTCAGGTCTATGCCTTTGTTGCTATTCATTTTTTCTTCTCCTTTGTTATCCCTCCTTGCGATCCCGTCAGCTGCAGTTCGACCTTTATCCAAAACTTCCCAACTTCTTTCTGCCACCTGTCTCCCGGTTATACCCTCGCGTTGTGGGAGTTTGAACAGTCTCTTGAGTTCACCTGCAATTAAACAACATCTATAATTTATTGGGATTGCATTTTCAATAAAAATCAAATTACGACTATAAACGAGTAATCATCAAGAGGGGCCATGCAATGTCCTTCGGTTCTAGAAACCTTAACAGGCGCGGTCGCCACTGTCTCGTCCACCCATAGGCTCAAAAACCTGCTAACGGCGGGAAGAAGAAGCACATCGGTGGCTTAAAACATGAAACATTGGCTGGGTAGACTTATTTACAGCCGCGTAAGCGTGTATTAATAGACGACGGGCACTACAAAAAATTTGAGCCTATTGGAGTCAGAGAGGTCACGACTTAAAATTGGGCGGGAAAATTCCAATTCGAAAATCAGAAGGACAACGACATCGGAAGCCAAGAGCTTTTCACAGCCGCAACGACGGGAGAAAAAAGACTTCAGACATGCGACTAGAAGACTGACACACATCGGCAGGCGGAGTACTTATACATCGGGTGCTTAGCTGATGTGGGAGCCGCAACGGCGGAAGAGAAACAAGCTATAGACATGCGACTAGAAGACTGACACGCATCGGCGGGCGGAGTACTTATACATCGGGTGCTTAGCTGATTTGGGAGCCGCAACGGTGGAAGCGAAACAAACAACAGCCTCCGATCTGAGTGTTTTTAAAACTTTAAAACTATGGCAATGATTGAAACTGTTTCACCTCTGAAACAACGTTTTTTTTTTTAAACACTTGATCCGACTCATCTTCGATTAACAAAAACTAGACTCTAACATCTGCGACCCGCAACAATTTCCAACACAAGCAATTTCTGAAAACAGGATGCGAGTTCATCTTCGAAAATCATCCAAAATTAAAGCATGACCAAAATTTCACGGATCCAATTGATTCAACGTAGCATTAAAATCATAAAGGGGGGTCCAAAATTTGGAAAAATTTGGGGAGAACAGTTGCAGCTGCAACAGTACATTATTCATAAGCAGATTGGAGAAAAGGATTTCCAACTCAACATTCCTTCATTCCTGGGTCTGCATCGAGTATTTAATGTGGATCTACTTCGACCATACCATGCACTACTGTTGGAACATAATGACTTGCAAACAACAAAATATGAAGAAGTCCATCCAGATGTTCAAAAGCCTCTTCCTTGCGACACCATTGTGGGATGACAAACACACTCTATAAGGGCCAAGGCAATTCCCTTGTTTCAGGTGGCTAAATCCGGACAACTCCCAATACAAGGAAAATGGTACGTCGCTACTGAACAAACCGACAAGTTTCTTCATCTGTACGAGCAAAAAATGGGGACATTTGTTTCTTAAGGAAGGAGGTATGATCCAACCATCATTTGGCATTGTTTGTTGACCTCGACAGGTTCAACATCGAATTCGACATGTTTTGCACCTCGACAGGTTCGACATTGACTTCGACAATTTTCTCACCTCGATAGGTTCAATGAAGACTTCGGTAGATTCAACACCTTGACATACATCGTCGACACCGGCGACCGAAAAAGTATGAAAAATTGTCCCTCTGTCTTCTAGACATCTGTAATTGTTGAAATTATGAACTGTTCCAACTTCTCTTGTAACTGAACGTAACGGGAAGACAACCCAAGCATTCTCAACACTCTATTTAGGCATGTACATTATTGTAATATATAGAGTAATGAAGTAGTAATAAAGAGGATATCGGTTTGAATTCTTGCATATTTTCTATGTGTGCGTATGTTTTCGTGTGTACCGTAATTCTTGCTTTACTTATTATTAATATGCTTCCACCATAACAATATTTGATTCATACATTCAGATTGCTTCTGTTAACACCCAAAAATGGTTAACTACCTCATCTACCCCACTACATGGCTCATTTGTCCATTTGCCTACCATATTTCCCTGAAAATCCCACTAAAAAGCCTCCAAAAGGCCTAAAATGCCTCTAAAAGGCCATAAAACCATCTAAAAAGCCTCCAAAAGGCCTAAAATGCCTCCAAAAGGCCAAAAAACCCCTTTTTTCCTCCAAAAATGTCCAAAATTCCTCTAAAAATAGCAAAATCCCCAAAAGGGAAGAAAAAATATAAAATAATGAGGAAACGGAGGAAAAAACCCTAAACAAGCTGCCCTAAACCACATGGTTTCCAAAACCATGGGCCAGCACTCCACCACTAAAAAACTATAAATAAGTGGTGGAGACCCCTCATTTCACATCCACAGTCATAAGCATCCTGCCTCTGCCGAAATTATTCTCGAAACCCTAGCTTACCATCAAGCTACTTTCACCATTGAGAACTCTTTTGGCCATTTCCACCACCGGAAAAGGAAAAGAAGCAGCTTGGAGCTCGAAGCTACCGACATCGGACCAGCGCAACGGACTCCACCAACCTCCTCATCGGAGGTAATATCAATAAAAATCACCATTATACATTTCTTTACTGTTTTTGCTTCATGTTATTTACTTTCTACTGCTTTAGCTTAGTTTTTGTTTCAGTTTATCTTTGTTTACATCATTGAACTGCTACTAAGGATTCCAGATTCCTTAGTAGGTGCTCATCAGCACAAGCTAGGGTGAAAACCCTAGCTACAGTTTTGGCGACTCCGCTGTCTTTTTAGTTTTTTTTTTTCCGTACTGTACTTTCGGTTGTCGTTTTCGGCCCGACCGCGCATTTCAGACCCTAACCCGCGCCCCGACCACCGCTGTCAGCCATTTTTCTGCGTCCTGGACGCGTTTTCAGACTTTCCCAGTTGCGGCCCGACCGCGTTTTTTCAGCCCACAGTCGCGATCCGACCGCGCCTGTTCATTACACAGGCGCGCTCCGACCGCCGCTGTCAGCCCGAATCCCGCGACCCAGACCACGCCTGTTTCCACTAAACCCGCGATCTGCGCGTGACTGTTGCCTTCAAACCCGCGGTCCGACCGCGCGAGTCCGCCCCATACCCGCGGTCCGCGAACTGTTTTTGTCTTTGTTTCCACGCCGAAACCCAGCCACTTTGCCTCCATTTTTCCTGCACTTGCACAGCCACCTGTACCACTTACAGCCCCGCAGCCATTTCTGTCCCTTGTTTACAGAATTGTTTAGAAAATTTTTAGCATTTATTTCAAAAAAATAAAAAAAAAATAAAAAATTTTGCATTGTAAAAGTTTTTTCAAGTTTTTCATACATTATTCTTGTTATTTTGGATTCACAACCTCACATGCACACAATCTATCCCCTAATTCAAAGTGAGACCTAAAATCTACTTAACTCAACCAACACTATAACCTCATTTGAGGAACACAAAAGAATTTTGTAGTTAGGTAGGATCGGGGGGATAGGCTTCCAATAACACCCCTCGGTTATTTACACGTGAGACATAGTTGTTGTCCTTTAGGGAACCAAAATCCCTTAGTATTTTTTGACACGGTCACCACCAGTTTGTCAGAGGGCCTCTCCCTTAGGAGGGTTGAAGTCGTGAGATTGGTTCCGGAAGTCTGAGTGGAATACCGAAATCCATTCAGTAACTGAAGGGCTACCTTTCGCAGTTCTCGGAATATCCCTGTATAGGGAATAATGCGGTTAAAGGACCAAGCGGCAGATTCACCTTTCTGGACGTGTCATGAACGGGGTATCTTATTTGCCATACTTCTAGGTTTGCGTACCCGGTGTCCCTCCCGGTAGGGGGATACTTTAGCCATTTGACTTTCCTATTTATATTGTCTGACTTGGATTTCATCACCTTGCAGAGGATATACTTAGTTGAGTCATAATACCATTAGTTAGGTGTTTGCATGCTCCCTTACCTCCTCTGGGTCTAGTGAGTCCACCGATTTTTCTTTTTTAGGAAACCGACTACTTATTGGTATTCTGACCACTTTGTTGACACTCCGCCTATTGTAGCACGCAGTTACAGTAGGTGTTTTGAGTTGCTTTTTGGCCTGAGTGCCTTATTTTTCGAGCTCTCCTTCTGCACACACGGTTGCATTAGGATTTTTGAGTTGTTTTTTCGACACCACAACCCACATATTTGAACACTACTTGTCACCATTGACTCTCCGAGAGATTCTCGTCACCACAGAGGCGAGACCCCACAGCATG
>LPNX010001995.1:114166-233511 GCA_001517045.1 Pseudotsuga menziesii | reverse complement strand
AATCCCCAAAAGGGAAGAAAAAATATAAAATAATGAGGAAACGGAGGAAAAAACCCTAAACAAGCTGCCCTAAACCACATGGTTTCCAAAACCATGGGCTAGCACTCCACCACTAAAAAACTATAAATAAGAGGTGGAGACCCCTCATTTCACATCCACAGTCATAAGCATCCTGCCTCTGCCGAAATTATTCTCGAAACCCTAGCTTACCATCAAGCTACTTTCACCATTGAGAACTCTTTTGGCCCATTTCCACCACCGGAAAAGGAAAAGAAGCAGCTTGGAGCTCGAAGCCACCGACATCGAACCAGCGCAACGGACTCCACCAACCTCCTCATCGGAGGTAATATCAATAAAAATCACCATTATACATTTCTTTACTGTTTTTGCTTCATGTTATTTACTTTCTACTGCTTTAGCTTAGTTTTTGTTTCAGTTTATCTTTGTTTACATCATTGAACTGCTACTAAGGATTCCAGATTCCTTAGTAGGTGCTCATCAGCACAAGCTAGGGTGAAAACCCTAGCTACAGCTTCCCATGTCATGCACCTGGGCGCACACAGATCAAAATATGTTTTGAAATATAGTTAAAATCTAGATGTAAATAGAGATGCCAAAGGTTGAACATCTCCTACATTGTAATATGACCACATGCAAAGTAAGCTACCAGAAGCTGATGTCTTCTACAAAATGGGTGGTTTTCAAATTACCACAAACTTAGTGGTTTTGGTTGACTGCAAACCAAAAACGTTAGCAAAAGTTGATGTCTTCTACTAAATGGGTGGATTTTAGATGACCAAAACCCAAAAAGGTGGTTTTGGATGGCTACAAAACAAAAACAAGAAAAATGAACAAAAGGTTATGTATTCTACTAAATGGTGGTTTTATGTTGAACACAACCCAAAAAGTTGGCTTTAGGATGATAAAAAACCATTGGGTTCTATGGAAAATGTCTTTAGCTTTGTCTTCTTACTACAACATTAACTCTTTCTTTGGTTGTTGGTTGTGGTTTGGTTGTTCCAATAGATGACAAGAGTTCAAAACTCAAATCCTGACTACTAATCCATGATGTCCCCCATTGTTAGATACAAGATAAGAAGTATGGAAACTTTTTTAGTGTGACAGAAAAAGTGCATGGTTATGTATCCAATGGTAATATATATCAAAGAGATAGTTTTGAGTTTTAGAGCTAGACACAATACCTATCCAAACATCTCATAGTGGTTTTGAATTCCAAAACTAGACATAAAATGCTATTATCCGAATTATGAATTATTAGAAACGCATCAATCCTTTCAATGCAGAGACCTAAAAGGGCTTCCTGCAAATCCGCCCTTTAACAATAAGAATCAATCTAAAAAAATGGAGGGTGTCGGTTTCTACCAAGAGAATACCCAATGCATTCAACTTAATTTTACTTGACACTCACACACATAAAAAAAAATATTGCAAGTGCCAAAATACAAGTGAACTTACAAAAATGATTATTTTCCATTTATAATTTGTCATTGAAGTTGAGTTTTCTCAAGGGGTGTTGCCTTGGACTCATCCTTCAAATCATTTAGAACCTCTTCTAATTTCAATATTGAAATGTCCTTTTCAAATGAGAGAGAGAACTATAATTTTATTTACCGTGATAGTAATGTGAAAGCATTAGAAAGAGAAATGCCAAAAAAAACTACAAGCTATGAGAGCAATCACTAGCGTAAGGTGCACCCTTACAACATAAAAGTACATCAATGGCAGGAAACATGCTATTATGCTTGCATGGGTCAGATCAAGAATATGTAGACTTTGTCCACTCCATTGTTTTGTCAGACTTTCTACCAATAATGCAACTGATATTTCTACCAATGCAATAGACAGAAACATTCAAATAGAGATTACAAGAATTATATTATTTCACTTTGAACATCTTAGTTGAAACAATACGCTTTACATAATTTCCTAATGCCATATCATGAACTATGATAAACACCATAAATGGTGGAAAATTCTTAGTCGTCATGGCTGCATTGAAGTAGATGACTGGAACCAAAGAAACCTTGACCTAGAGGTTAATAAGAAATGTAATGGCGAGATGAATACCGAACAATCACAATACATGAATCTAAATGATATTTATTATGAAAGTGTAATCTAGGTGAATAAAACTTTGGTGTTCCGAATGAATTCCTTCATATACTGACGTTCAACAATAATTGTCATTGAAATCGATTCAAATCAACCTTGTGAACTAGGTTAGGAACATGAATGAAGTGAACTCATCCTTCCAAAAAGATGGCTAGACTTAGACCATCACTTGACAATGTGCCATAATGAAAACACCAAAAAATGGAATATCTATAACGCTCAACTTCTGAATCATTGATTATTTTTGCTAATCTTTTTTCAAGTCCTTTACCAACAATAAAATTTTGTGGTCTTTACAACACAATATTATCCGTGGATGTGTAACAAAGGTGAGGTCGATGTGATTGGAAATAGCGAGGGCTCAAAATATGAACATGTCCATTGAGGTGAAACTAAAGGATATAGACTGTGTTGGAAGGGAATTGTTTGAAAATATTTAACATCCAAAACATGAGGACTCATCATGTGTATGCAGAGAGAAATGAAGTAGCTTCAAACATAATCTATAGAAAAAGAAGAGAATGAAGTCAAAGCTCTATAGAAAAATATAATAAGAGAGATCAGGATTTTGAGGATCAGAAACTAGCTTATGTATTCAATCCTCAATTTCGAAAGGTGATAAGAATTTCATCATGAATGGATATCCAAATTCGAAACAATAATCGGTAAGAAGTAGTGAAATAAATACCAAGGGAAAGATGAGGACTATTGGAGTCGTCATGGTCAACGATGTTCATTGAGATAAATCCATTCCCAAACAAAATAAATGGAAGGATGTGAATGCACTAACTAGATGGAATTGTGGGTTCACTTAGGTTCCAATAGTGGGTTTGCACTAGGTTTGAGAGAAGGAAACAATCACATTGATGAGGCCAAATATTATCAACAATAACTATTGGAATCCTTTACTTCTTGTTTTAAATTGTAAACCTAAGGAGCACATAAACTTAATAGGTATTGTGCAAAATATATGGAACATATAAGAGTCAAATATTCTACATGGAATAGCTAACTGAATCAGAATTTTTAGATTTAGTCCTCCTAAAAACAATCTTACACTATAAGGAAAACACCCTCTAGTGGAATTTTTTGTGAAATCTCATATAGAAAGAGCCCAATTATCCATTTATAGTGATGGTCTCTAGTGAAGGTGAGCTAGAGAAGGTTTTAGTGGATCTTTTTGTATAGTGCTTTTATACATTTGAAATGCATCAGTGCACCTTCACTATATACACATTGATGTGCCTTTCAAAGAAATGCACCGATGCTAAAAACTGTGTTCAATGCGGAGGAAAATATTTTTGTATATTTAACCCCAAAACAAAAAACATTGTGTTCGATACATATGTACGAACAAGTGCATACCAAAACTTCACACACTATTATTATCTCAAAAAACCTTTCTCTACAAAACTATATGTGTTTCTAAAAATCATTAATAACATCAAATACAGTGCATTCTATATATCGAATGCATTGATGTGTTTCTTATATTAGAGTACCAACAATTTTTTTTTTAATTATTAATAAATCCCTTAATTATGTGTTTTTTTGTTTACATCTTATTGATGTGTTCTTCACTTAAGGTCACTGAAGACGGGTGAAATTGAAACAATTGTTCGACATAATTTTTATTTTTTATATTCTTTAATGGTGCATTTATATATATAAACTACACGGGTGCATATAATACTTTGGAGCACCACATTAGGTTAAAATTAAAAAACCTAGTAGGAATTTTTAAAATGATTTAATATTCGCTTATGGTGTGTTTATGTAACTCAACTAAACTGGTGCACTATATAGTGGAGAGCACCGAAATAAGGTTAAATTTAAAAAGATTGGGTTGAATTTTTTTATGTTTTATATTTAATATCAATGTGTTTAAAAATTCAATACACATCGATGCACCGTAACAAGGTAAAAAGAAATGAGATGCTGGTAAAATCATTTCTACCATATTTCAGTGTTTTAGTGGTCTTAAGCACCGATGCAATTCTTTCCTACCTAAAGTGCCCTTCCATCAGTGCTGCTCATGCTTGAATTTATCTCATTGGTTTCTCACTATGTGGCTGTGGAATTTCGCCAAATGGTGGGTAAATTTGGAGTTTTGGTCCATGTGGAAACCAAGCCTCCCTAGTGCAAAAATATCCAAGTAATTTCTTTGTTACCTTCTAATTTAAATTTTTAGCATATAAAAATTTAAAATTCACCTTAAATTTAGTTAGCTACAAAAAAAAAAAAACCTTTGCCTGGTGCGTTTGTCTTTTTTGGCTCGCATTGTGCCAATGGTGCACTCTGAAAATTTACAAGGAAAACCATTTGAAAACATGGAAAATATTATCAACCATATCACAACATTACTATGGCACACTATGTGTTGAGTAACACATCGCACAAACAAAACTAAAAATAACAATAATCCTATTGTGCCTAACTTTTAACAACACACTAGTGCCGACATGAGCAACATGCACCAATGCATGGTATGATTTTAGACAAAATAGGCTAACCACAATTGAAAATCATGTTTAATTATTCAACTATGTATGGTGCATCAATTTCATTGATTCCCTAGTATCACGAGGCAAAACAATTATTGGTGCCTGATCTAATTCTAGATACGTTGGTTTATCCACAAACCAAAACCGTGTTTAATTATTCAACTGTGTTTTGATGCATCACATTTATATGTGCACTAATTAAAAGAGGCATAATAAGTACTAGTACATGATATGATTTTAGAATCATCAGTCTAACCACAAACCAGAACCATGTTTAATTATTCATCCATGTTTCGGTGCATCTCTTTTATTGGTGCACCAATGCCACAAGGCACAACATGGATTAGTGCATGATATGATCTTATTCAAACTGCTCTTACCACACGAAAAAATGTGTCTAAGTATTAAACAATGCTCTAATGCATCACTTTTATAGGTGCATAGGTGTTGATAGGCACAATAAGTATTGGTGTGTGATATGATTTTAGGCACACTAATCTAAACATAAACAAAAATTGTGTTTAAATTATTCAACACTATTTATTTAATTTTAGAAATATCCCACTGGGCCTTTACATGGTTGACTAATCGATTTCATAGCTATCGAGTTTGATTGTCCAGAATATGGATTGGCCCGGCCACCAAGGCCCCCTCCTCTGAAATATGAAAATTACTCAATTCAATAACATGAGATGGATCTAACATATAATGTCAAAAAATAGAAACATGAAAAACATCATGAATATCATGATTTGGTGATGATGACAAAGAAACATTCTAACCAACTAACCCCTAATTTATTAATAATCTCAAATGGTCCCACAAAATATGGTGATAATTTGGTCGCCTTGTCAAATTTGTTGGAGCTCTTCTACAGCCTAAAATAAAAGAACACTTTATCTCCAACCTCATAATTCGTGTCCCTCCAATGTGCACCGACATAAATTTTCTATTAGTCTTGGGCCTCTTTTATCCATGCCTAGAAGGATTCCATCCCATGGATCATCTCTAGACCCACAAGGACCATTTCCTCTAAACAATCCAAACTCAAGGGTACCTAATAAGGCCTACCATTGAGAAACTCAAACACTGCCATATTTATCGAGCTATGATCACTATTGCTGTAAGCAAATTCTACAAACAATAGATATTCCTCCCAATAATAGATATTCCTCCCAATAGAAGATATTCCTCCCAATGAATCTGTTGATCGATCACATACATGTGTAGAATGTCTTCTAAAACTTGGGCGATCCTCTCGGTCTGACCATCCCTCTCTAGATGGTATGTGGTGTTGAATTTCAATCATGTACCCAATGCTTCCTCGAAACTCATCTAGAATTTCCCAATGAATACTGACCCCCTTTATGAAATAATATTCTAAGTTATGCCATGCAATTGCACTATGTCATTCATGAAGACCCACACTATATCAAGCACTTAATAAGTAGTCTTATTCAAAATAAAGTGTGCACTCTTATTCAACGTATCCACCTTAACACAAATGTAATCATGCCTCCTAGAGGTAATTGGCAACCCAAGAATAAATTCAATCGATCTCACCTCCCATTTTTGACTTTGGGATGGTGTGAGCTTGTAATAAACCGCTTTGTAGTAGTTATTGATACATATTCTACATGAACATGCAATTTAGCAATATTACTTTTTGAATTATTATTTTTTGTTGGTGTATGTTTTTTCTATTGCAAATCTAATAGGTCTCATTGACCATTGCTCTGGAAATGCCTCTTGCAGTTTACATATGACCTGATTCTTCAAATAATTTGATTGGTTTTTGTATTGTAAATGAAAAGTACATTTGTACATTATTTACACTATATCCCTCATAGTATTATAAAAGTATTTCCCCCTTCTATTAACTTCCAGCACCACTCCAAATGAGCTAAGGATCGGTTGATCATCATTTGCATCTTCCATAAAAAAAATTATTATGACGACATTGACTTTTGTTGTTGTCAGTCCCTGCATGACATTCAACATATGTGAATTAGATTATTTGAAAGATATTAGTGAATATTTTTAAGTTCAATATTACTCAAATTTAAATAAATAATTAATATTGATTTATTTTTTATTCACTTGATTCATCCCTCTACAAATTTTTCATCTACATTTTATCCTCTTCTGGACTTAGATTGGTAAGAACCTTATCGAGATTCCTCATTTTTTTCGCTGTACATGTCACACATTAACCAAGACACATTAGTTAAATTTACAAATAATTCAAACAAATTAATTTAAATACAAAAATTCAAAATCGCTTGCCTTCTTCATAATTCTAGATGTGATCCCATCATGTTGGCTAAAGTTGTTGTTCATTGAACTCATACCATGCTTTTTCTATCAATAAACAACCTCAATATATTATACAAATAAAATATAGAACTTCAAAATAGAAAACAAGTATGCAATTGATCCACTTAAATACATAAAACACCATGGTGCATTATGTACAACAATGCATCGGTGCATTTTATTAACACGGGAGCACCGAAAAATGACAAAAAATTAGTAATTGGGTTTTTAGGAAAATAAAAAATATGTGTTCCTAAAATTATCGGTGCATTATTATTATAAACGCTCCAGTGTCTTAATGCAATATTGTGGCACCGAGAACCAAAAAACTATATTTGCACTTTTAGAAAATAAAATATGATGTGGCACATATCAATTCTGGTGCACTATTACTTTGAACTCACCAATGTGTTCAGGTAATATAAACATGTTGATATTTACGCATGCATTTTTTAATTGATTTTTTTTAAATTCACAAGGCTGACATGATTATGGATTTGATCCAAAAAGTGGCTCCATCTCACCCTAGGCTTTCTATATATAATCATAAACTCATCAAATATAAAATCACAACCCTAATTTAAAATTGTACTACCACATAAAACAAAAAGAAACAACTAGAAAATAAGGTTTGCAACAATGAAGGTGACTATGGTTTTTTTCTTCTAAATCTAGTTAAAATCTAAATAAGATAATAAGATCAATAGTAATATTTACATACTTAATTTTTTTACTATGCATGGTTTTGTTTAATTCACCATACCTAACAAATTTTGATCCTCAGAATAATGTAACTGCTAGAAAATTCTCCCCTGGAATTTTCACCAAAAAAATGAATTAGTGTTTAGTTTTTTTCTTTAACACCATTTAGAATTAGTTTTCGAATTTTAAATTGCCTCCCTATTTTAGTTTAGGGAAAAAAAGCTTGTGTGATTTTTGACATTCGGTGTGCTTGTAGTTTTTCCGCACCGATACAAATATAGACGAAACACATCGACTCTCTTAAATTAAATGCAGCACTAATGATCCAAAAGGACCTGGAGATGTTGTAGAATCAAAGTTCTCATCTACTAGAAAGAATAGAACCATGCCTAAGAACTTGGTGATATATTTCCAACGACGTGAATGGAACCTCAAATAGACTCGAGATGTAAACTAGCAATTGCCCCAAGGAGGGTGCAATAATACGCCGTTAAGGTAGTTGTTAGCGGGTAAGCGAGAAAAAAACTGTACCATTGAAGTAAGCCGAAAAAAAATGGAGCACTTCAATGTATTGAAAAATCAGAAAATTAACAGTTTAACATTACATTATAAGGCTTATATAAGGTTTATATGGATTAATAAAGTCTAAAAAATAGCATAAAAGTTTAATTGAGACTCCTAAACCAACTTTATACTTATATCATGAAATTAATTTTTTGAAAATCATTAACTTGAATTTTCTTGTAGCGCAAGCTAAAAAACAAATGCACACATGCGCTACAAGAAAGTCGTGCAAAGTTAAAAATCATTTTTCAACATTGCGGAGATTTAGTTCTCTAAAGCGCCGACACTGCAGCAGTATAGTGGTCTAAAGCGCCAATGAGATAGTTGATAGAGCTTCCTATCACCGATCACAAAGCTAGTTCTCTAAAGTGCTGACACTGCGGCAACACAAAGGTTTAAAGATCCGACGAAGTAGTTGATAAAGCTTCCGATCGCCAATCGCGAAGCTAATGGTCTAAAGTCATTTTTCAACGTTGCGGATATTTAGTTCTCTAAAGCGCCGACACTGCAGAGGCATAGTGGTCTAAAGCACCGACGAGATAGTTGATAGAGATTCCGATCGCTCGTCGTCGATCACAAAGCTAGTTCTCAAAAGTACCGACACTGCGGAAGCACAGTCGTTTAAAGCGTTGACGTGATAGTTGATAAGGT
Organism: Pseudotsuga menziesii; assembly: GCA_001517045.1. NCBI lineage: Eukaryota > Viridiplantae > Streptophyta > Pinopsida > Pinales > Pinaceae > Pseudotsuga > Pseudotsuga menziesii. The sequence goes on along the minus strand of LPNX010001995.1, from coordinate 224,641 downwards.
TTCTGACTATGGCATCTTAGTTGTCTAAAGTGCCGACAAAGTAGTTGATAGAACTTCCAATCATCGATCACAAAGTCAATGGTCTAAAGTACTGCGCAGGTTTAACATCATCTTTCAACGTTGCGGAAAGCTAGTTCTCTAAAGTGCCGACACTGCAGCAACACAAAGGTTTAAATCTCCGACGAAGTAGTTGATAAAGCTTCTAATCGTCGATCGTGAAGCTAATGGTCTAAAGTCATTTTTCAACGTTGTGGATATTTAGTTCTTTAAAGCGTCGACACTACGGTGGCATAGTGGCTTGTGGTTCCGATGCAGTAGAAATTAATGCTTTCGATCATCAACAAGTTAATAAGGGGAAGTGCTGATTCGTTTAATTTTGAACCTCTGATTTTCGATGCTGAGAAGGGTTAGTAGTTAGTGATGGGAGATGCTGATACCGTAGGAAAATTCAATGTTAATCACTCTGACAAGTGTAAATATAATCAAGAAGGAAAATCATGGCGGTTTCTTGCAGAAGCGATGCAATAATGATGATAGACTATAATGAGACAATCACGGTTTTTCTTGAAGTGCACATAGAGCAGGTGGATATCGTGGCGGAAAATTAGTACTTCAAGATTGGAATTTTGAAACAGAATGAAAATCAGGGTTTTTAGGAGCAGGAAAAGGCAAACAGAGGATCAGTTCACATAGCTAAAGAATATTATCCAGGAATATACCTTTCAACATTGCAGAGATTTAGTTCTCTAAAGCGTCGACACTGTGGTGGCATAGTGGTCTAAAGCATCGACGAGATAGTTGATAGAGCTTCCGATCGCCAATCGCGAATATCGTTCTCTAAAGTGTCGACATCATGGCAACACAAAGGTTTAAAGCTTCGACGAAATAGTTGATAAAGCTTCCGATCGCCAATTGCAAAGCTAATGGTCTAAAGTCATTTTTCAACATTGTGGATATTTAGTTCTCTAAATCACCGACACAGTGCCAGCATAGTGGTCTAAAGCACCGACGAGATAGTTGATAGAGCTTCCGATCGTCGATCGCAAAGCTAATGGTCTAAATTCATTTTTCAACGTTGTGGATATTTAGTTCTCTAAAGCGCCGACACTGCGGTGGCATAGTGGTCTAAAGCGCTGACGAGATAGTTGATAGAGCTTCCGATCACCGATCACGAAGCTAGTTCTCTAAAGTGCCGACACTATGGCAGCACAGTGGTTTAAAGCACTAACGCGATAGTTGATAAAGTTTCCGATTGCAGTAGCTTAGTGGTCTAAAGTGCCGACAAAGTAGTTCATAGAACTTCTGATCATTGATCGCGAATTCAATGGTCTAAAGTGTCGCACAGGTTTAACATCATCTTTCAATGTTGCGGAAAGCTAGTTCTCTAAAGTGCCAACACTGTGGAAACACAAAGGTTTAAAGCTACGACGAAGTAGTTGATAAAGCTTCCGATCGCCGATCGTGAAGCTAATGGTCTAAAGTCATCTTTCAACGTTGCGGATATTTAGTTCTTTAAAGCCCTGACACTGCGGCGGCATAGTGGCTTGTGGTTCTGATGTAGTAGAAATAATGCTTCTGATCACTAACAAGTTAATAAGGGGAAGTGCTGATTTGTTTAATTTTGAACCTCCGATTGCCGATGCTGAGAAGGGTTAGTAGTTAGTGATGGGAGATGCTGATACTGCGGGAAAATTCAATGTTAATCACTTTGACAAGTGTAAATATAATCAAGAAGGCAAATCATGGAGGTTTCTTGCAGAAGCGATGCAATAATGATGACATACTATAATGAGACAATCACGGTTTTTCTTGAAGTGCACATACAGCAGGTGGAGATCGTGGCAAAAAATTAGTACTTGAAGATCGGAATTTTGAAACAAAATGAAAATCAGGGTTTTCAGGAGCAGGAAAAGGCAAACAGAGGATCGGTTCACACAGCTAAAGCAGATTATCCAGGAATATACCTAGCAAACCATCTAAAATGTGATATGCACCATACCCAATGGACATGTTCAAATTTAGGGTGTGATGATCCATCAACTCATGTTTATGCATGACTATATGTAATGGTGCCTTAAATCTAAATAGTTCATTGGTTGTATTGAATATGGACACCAAGAAAGATCCATTGAAACTTGGATGACTTTTCTGTGATATGCACGGCATAAAAGACATGCTTCTCCAAAATGCAGGCAAAATGACTATGGTTTGTTTGAATTATACCTGCAAAATGAAGACTAATGCTATGAGTTATCATAAAATAACAAACTTATCAGTTATCCTACTCCATATTCACAAACGTCAATAAGTCATGAGTTTCAAATAAGTGAACATGCAATATAAAATGGCATGAGAATCAAAGTAACTAATGACTCCACCTAGCCCATTCCTCAAAGAAATATATTTTATCCATGGCTACTTTTCCAGAAGTAGAGAAAACAAAGAGCATTATTATAATTATCAGAGAGGAAAATTTTGATAAATGATATTATTTTCCCTTGTCTTTAGAAAGTTGGGAATAGAATCCCTTTACCTGGGAAAGCATAAAAAATAGTCTTGTATGGTGATCCCTTCATTTGCATCTGTTTCCTAATAGTGTCAAGCAGATTTTTTCTTTACTCTATATTAATCAACTTGTTTTCTTAGTTCCTACCCAAATCATGTCCAATACAATGTTCTTAAAACTAATAATTTCTAACCATATAGTGGATATGCTACAAACTATGGCTATACTCTTATGTGCTTACAAAACCATATCTATATCTACGCTTTTCACCTTAAACTTATTTTACTTGGGTATAGGACAAAAACAAATATCAGCTTTCAGATTTCATTATATGATATGATTGTCTATGTAAAGATCACCCTCAAGAAGACATGCATTTTCTTATGGTATAAACTTCAACAACTCCACGAATATGAACCTTCTTAATCATACCTTTTAAAGGTGTTTATAACAAGCATGTGAAATTGTTAAATATATATAATGTTCATTGTTAATAAACTGATCTTCTTCACTGGTGGCTCAGCATGGACAACAATTGCATTCTTGATTCATAGAAAAAATGACTAATGTAGAAGCTTCACTGAAGTACATCAAAATTTACATTAGCACAAGATGAGAGGCGAACTCTTGCATGTTAAAACTCCCTATGTGAATCAAACATCCTCTTGTTAAGGGAACTTCCACAATATAATTCTAGCACTCTGAAACTACCCAATAGATTATCCATAGTTTTCTTAAACCACAATTACTAGTTATACACCCATGGTGTAGGTTTTGGTATTTTGGCTACACTAAATTTTATTGTAAATGCTAATCGCTAAATTTTTTGTTATTTACATGCAAAATCCATTTAGTTCATCTTCATGGGCCATGCCTTTGAACTTCAAGAGTGCACAATGCTTCATATGGTACCACTTAAAACATTTTTTGGAAGAAAAATGTAGTAAAAACTCCACCCATATTAAAAAGGGAATTCTCAGAGTCAAGCCCAAATATCCCTTTTACCAAGCAACCACATCCAGAAGTCTTTGTTTGATTTCCCTATACAAATAGATTCCTTTATTAACAAGGGAAAGCAAGTTCAACCATATTTGAACCTAGGTCATCATTACCTTACTGCTAGACCATGGCCTAACTAATTTTAAGAGGCAATCTAGATTATCCATATTATCAGTACTAATAACTTAGATTGTCCACAGCTTGAAAATTTGAATATACCTTCTATTCTTCAGCTACTAATATAAAACAAAAACATAAAAATAAAAGCATCATTTATGCATCCATCTGAGATTTCATTTATGTGAGATCATTACACTTCTGTCATAAGAAAGCATTGTGGCAATAACAACAATCATCCTTCATGCTGACTTGCTTTATTGACTAACCATAAGCAATAAAGTAGATAAACTAACCTCAAAAGTGTTCTTGGAAGTTCTAGTCCTTAATAGCTATTGAAAGGTGTAAATTTATACAGGACCCCAGATTATATAGAATAGAAATGCTGACTCGTTGGTGCCTGAAATAAAAATCAGGAGCACTCTTACAAGAATCTATTACATATAAATGAAAGCATAAACCAGTACAACCACCCACCATTTTAAATGAAGAAGGTTCCAAGAACCCACTCAGTATAGTTACATCTTACTCATATATAGACATTCTCCCAAATACTTAACATCTTAAGACAAATTTTCCTCCAACTAGGCAGAAAAATGTACATTTTCGAGAATGAAAACTTGAATAATACAGCATTGCTTTGACTTTGCTCAATCCTGAAATCAAGAGCATAAAAAACTTCATTCCATTTCAATCACAACAGATTTGAAATTACACCTTTGATTTTATCATCACACTATACATAATAGCAGTCCTTGATTGCAAGCCCATAACACGTCTCTCAACTTTATACCATAAATATCAGACTTAACTGAAGAATAAGTAACCTCAAACCAAAGAATTCTTCAGGCTGCTTGTAGAACATGATCAAAAGAATATCTTGAATCTCCCTTACAACAATCTTTGTGGAGATTTTACATCCTACCATATAGACTCTGCACCCTTGCAGACTTTTATGATACTCTTTATGATTCTTTCCGTACAGAACAAAGAGAAATTATTTTAGCATAATACAATTTCACAGTCGGCCATATTTCATTATCCTCACTAGTTATAGTAATGACATTTACCAATTCAAATCACATTTTGGCCCCACGTTGTACTGTATGGCTCTGTGTATGTATGTAATTACAAGGGTAGAAGATATCGGAAAGCAAACTCATATCGCAATACTTCTATCACCTGTGAAATGCATTCATCCATCTTTCCTTTCAAGCATTCCTCCACGGAAGACTTTAAAGAAATTGGAAATTGCTCACATATACACTCTAACAAGGATTTTTTATCCTTTGCAAAATCCCACATATACCAATCTAACAGTTTTGGAATAAGGACCTTCCTCTCAGTAGTGACACCAATAGCAGCCTGCAGATACTCCCTTTTAGCTGCTTTCAATCTGTTCCACCTCAGTAGATGTATATACCCGCACCTGTCCATTGACAAAACCAAAGATTCAAATATGCAAACACCTACTTTTGAAATTCCCTCTCAAAAGCATACAAACATGAACATAGAAGCAATGTTTCTCTTCTGAGAATTTTCATATGAATGAATTTCCAAGTGTTAGAAAATGTGTGCCTATATTTCAATCATGAACAGGGAGGATTTCATATTAGGCTTTGCATGAGCATCTTCTGGGATATATATTTAGAGAGTTGCTGGCTTGGTGGGCAGGTTCTGTGTTACTGAGGACACTTTGCATTGTGTGCTTCAAATGCAGAATCTGGGAGCACTTTGCATCGTATGCTTCAAATGCAGGGTCTAAGAGATGACTAAATAGACACATTTATTCAAGAATTGTTGTGAACTGATTGAAAAAAAAATTCAACCAGAGGCATACATTTATTATTTTCTAGTAAATGCTCCATCAACAATAGTATAACTTTATATGCATTTGTGGTATACTGACATTTTTCTTTATACATTAGCTTTCAATTTGACTTTGATTTGATCTGTAAAAGCTCAGTATTAAACATAAATTCATTTTTGTTATTTTGATTTCAATAACTCATTTACGGAGCTAAGAGGCATATTTACTCAGAACACATGCAGATAAGCACAAGTGCAAAACTACTAGTAACTACTTACAATGGGAGAAGACAACTTCCACCACAAGGAAAGGGATTCATTCAAATGCAAAGTCTGAGAGATGCCACAAAAGATGGATTTACTCAAGAATTGTTATACAATTTAAACGGATTGAATTAAAACTAAAAGGTAGACTGGACTCTGGAGGCCTGTATTTTCTAGTATATAATCCATACTTCCAAGCCCAACAACCATTTAACTTTATGCGCATGCAGTGTGTGTGGGGTACTGCCATCTATGTTACTGGATCAGATCGAAGAATAGTGTTTCTGTGGATCTGGATCCAGATCTGACCCAGATACATTTCCAGAAGGACCCACTCGAGATCTGTTTCTAGCTTGTCAAACATGTCCAGCCAGCAGATACCCCAAAAATACATATTTAAAAAAAAACATAAAATTAAAATTAAAATTTGCTATGTGCATGGCCCTTTTACCCTATAAAATAGCCCCTCCCCCCAATCCAAAAACACATAAAATTTAAGTTCTTCATAGCAGTTTGCATTTCTGAGTTTATGAGAACAATTTTGAGCATAAAAATGCAGAGATATGAAATTTCTATGTCTATAAATATGCAATTTTCTCACATTTAGATATTGACTTTTCAAAGAGTCTAGCAAACCCATATCCATTTCCATGCAATTTAGACAGCTATTTTTCTTTATATGTTGCCTTTTAATTTGATTTTAATTTTGAGCTGCAAAGCTTAGGGATCAAGTAGAACACCGTGCATTTTCTTTTACACTCATTTCCATAACTAATAGGCATATTTTTTCGCAACACGTAAGCCCTAGTGCAGAGCTACTACTTACAGCAGGAGAAGACCAACTTCCACAACACAATGCAAAGGTAATCAATGGTTCAGACCACTCTAAACCATAAACACTCTACATCATAGCCTCCTCTTCAGATTTTCCATTTTTCCAATAGGCCTAGCAATCAATCAACTTGGGAAGGTCAGTTAGATACATAACTGGAAGAATTTAAAATGTCTTTTCTGAAATGGAAAATTATTACATAAAAAAGCTTACATGTTTTGAGTGAAAGGGTGGTCGAAGTATGAAATGTTCAATAGCCAATGCATTCATTGACTTCCCTCCAACATTAAGGACTGCCTGTAACCCTCCCGTCACAGTATTCACAGAAATTAAATGACTGCAAAAGAGTGGCAATATGAAATTCTAAAAATTATTTCATAATCTTATTTCCATTGTAGAAGCAGGGTAACCTGTCATTATATAAGTTATAAAAAGTGCATTCAATGTTCACCCTCCGATATAGGCAGCTACCACTATAGGAAACGAGAAATAAAGTCAATTGATTGCATTCTTCATTTTTTGCTGTCATACCTCGCACATGAGTGAAACAACCTTCTGAGGGGTGCTTGGTATTCCATGTTCAAGGAAGGCCTAAAGTTTCTCAAGTGTAAAAGTTAGATTTGTATTAGTCACAAGAAGATGCATCCTAAAGTGAAGATCAGTTGTTTAGAAAGCAATAGACAAAAACTGGGAGAGCCCATTAATGAGTTTGTTGTGATAGCAATAAAAAGAAGCTATAGATGTAAATCAGGGGTTATGTTACCATCATACATGCATCATGTAGGCATTGTAAATGTTGATCCAAAAGGCTAGGTTCTGCTGATATGTCAAGCCCTTTACATCTGCAGAATATAGTTTGCTTACAAGAAATCTGAAAAGTAGAGACTTATAAATTAGGCCAAACCTAAAAATGACTAAATGAGAATGGAAACCTTGTAAGGGATTCTAATTGACCTTTCAATGATCAACACAAATAATCTAGATTGTTTACAGTAAAGGAATCAGTACAGGTGAACGATTTGGCCAAATAGCATTTAAGAGATGTTTATTGATATTCCAATAAAGTGACAAACACACCTCAATCTTCTAAATAAAGAAGCACAGCTTGGGAGCCGATCCAAGTAAAATGAGACTGCAGAGATATCATGGAAATGTTTGTATGGACCAATATCTCTCAGAATTGATTCAGAACAAACACCATAAGGATCTTTGAAATGTATTTCTTTTGAATATTCCATAGGTATTTTACAGTTTAAAGTGCTTCTCGAGCCATAGCTTTTTGGGCTAACACTTGAAAAAGTTGATCGTGAAGCTATTGATGGTGTCTCCTTATTGGTTGCCAACAATGGCCTTGTTAGCTTCAAAAAAATACTCATCAAGCACTTTAGAATATCTTTAGAAAGCTTATTTTGTTGTGTACTTTTCCCATCTTCAAAAATATTCAGAGATGGTAGTTTCGTTGGTCCAAAATGAGTAATCACTGGAGTATGTTGTGTCTGGAAGATGTCATAATATCATACATAATTGAATCAATATATACTCATATAATATTATTAAAGTGCAGGTGCACATAAAAAAAATGTATGTTCTTTACAACTTGAAATGAATACTCATATAATATTCTTAAAGTGCAGGTGCACATAAAAAAATGTATGTTCTTTAAGCAAGTCTTTTGATATCATACAGGATTCCAAATTTGGTACCTTTTTCTTTGGTGTTAGGGATTGTGTCTCCATAAGAGCTGTATGAATGAGTGAGCTTTGTTTTTGAGCTCCGGTCTTTCCTTTTGGGACTGGAGGCAAAGCATGTAGGTTCTTAGCTTTCAAATGCAATTGGTTCTCTTTCTCATGGCTAACAACTGGTATCCTTTATTTCCTTTGCTCTGTTGAGAGTTCTAATGCCTTTGTTTCTTCAAGCCCCCTGTAAAAATGAAGGCTACCATTCATAGCCTGGGATAGAAAGAAGAGGCTCTTGGTGTCTGGTATAGAGCCCAGAGACAGTTGTCTTCTATGAAAACCTCCAGTTTCCAAAGCCCTATCATGTGTTCTGGGGACTCTGTTCATTGTTCTAAGATTCCTATCCGGTGAAATCCCTTTCATGGAATGAGGAAGTCTTCCTACAAAAGAATCTTGTTTTCCTTGTTTCCTAACATGATCAGATAAATCTCCCGATGAGGGAGACCTACGCAATACTCTCTTTGCCTTCAATTGTTCAACATTTCCAAGAGGTTCCTTCTACTTTGTGGATGATGAGGCATGCTCTTCATTCTGATACATACATTGTCTCATGTGTACAATTTTTTCCTCTAGGTGAACAACTTCTTCCTTAAGCAGAGCTACTTCTGCAAGAAGCTGCTTTGTCTGAAGAGGCCAGCAAGAAAGCATATCTGTCCAATATATTTCAGTATAATAGATTCTAGACACCTGCACTCAGAAAAAACCATTTTGAGAAATTTAATAGCTCACACTTTATATTTGTGAAGGCCTATAATTAGAGCATAAATTCATCCCTTACAAATAGTTCCACCTATCAATCCATTGTAGGTTTTTTTATAATTTTTTTTTTATCTGTGATTCCCTTACAAGAGGGAAAGCAATAGATCATTTGAAGACAAGAATATGGATATGATTTAATAATTCTGAATAGGATTATAAAACTCTCATATAGGAATAAGTGAAGCGAAAGATATGCCCATCTTGTTTCATCCACAATTCTAAATGCTAACTTTTCACTAAAACATTATGCTTGCAAACTAGATATTCATGGCATTCATTCAATGATTTTAATCACCTACTAAAGCTTGTTGTGTTCATCATATTTTAAGTTTACCTTTTGAGGAAGAAATGATGGAAGACGAGGGAGAACTCCTAAAGGTCTTGTGAAGGCTCTTTCCAATGCTCTATGCACATCCTCCTGATGCCTAAGTGTTCTGCGTAGCCTATCAACCTACAATTTGAAGAGAACACATAGTCAATAATATAGACATTAGACTTTGGGTACAGATAATTATTCCATTCAGATATATACCAAGGAGAATTTCAATCACATTGCAGAGACAAAAACAACCCAAAACCTGGACAAATTGGGAACAGTCAGAATCAATCAACAATGAACATTGCTCATATAAAACAATTAGCTCACACATAGGTGAACTATTAGATTTTTACCATTTACCAATCTATAGAGGGATATGAACTGCGGAGTACCCCAACTTGAACCACTATGAGAACAAATTTCAGTACTTGAACTGCAATGGTTAAATTTTATAAGAGGGTGTAGACCTCCCAAGCCATGGTGAGAAATGTGTGCCTAATATACTCATGGATGTATGAAAGCCGAGCTTTTCGAGCTCAAAATTAAAATTCAAAATCATTAAATCACAGAGCTTTATACATTAGAGTTGAATTACTAACTATTAAGGAAAACCCTAATTGGAATTTAGTTGTAGTGAGCAACTCTAGCAAGCAACAAGAAAGAGAGAGAGAGAAACAATAGTAACAAATATCATACATCTTGCTCGAGGCTTAATATTCTTTCCCGGAATGAATACGTTCGAGAGCGAGCATTCCTTGCTGTGGGTCTTTGAAATTCTTGTCTCTAAATACCTTTTAGGAAAGAAAAAAACAACATCAGTTATTGAGTTAAACAAGGATGGATCGCATTCTGTTGGATGGATTCTAAACCTTAGTTTGAATCAATGAATAAGAGAGAAAGTACCTTGTCATCATTCCTAGTTCTGTTTGCTAACCGAGAGAAGCTATTTCTCCGGGCAACAATGGATTCCTTCTTCCCACCATGATATGATAACCTGCCAGAGTAGCACACAACACAAGAACAATGAACTATAATATAACTAGCAATTGCCCCAAGGAAGGTGCAATGATACGCCATTAAGGTAGTTGTTATCGGGTAAGCAAGAAAAAAAAGTGTAACATTGAAGTGAGCCAAAAAAAAAATGGAGCACTTCAATGTATTGAAAAATCAGAAAATTAACAGTTTAACATTACATTATAAGGCTTATATAAGGTTTATATGGATTAATAAAGTCTAAAAAATAGCATATAAGTTTAATTGAGACTCCTAAATCGAGTTTATACTTTTATCATGAAATTAATTTTTTGAAAATCATTAAGTTGAATTTTCTTGTAGCGCAAGCTAAAAAACAAATGCACACAGGCGCTGCAAGAAAGTCGTGCAAAGTTAAAAATCATCTTTCAACGTTGCGGATATTTAGTTCTCTAAAGCACCGACACTGTGGCAACATAGTGGTCTAAAGCGCCGACGAGAGAGTTGATAGAGCTTCCGATCATCGATTGCAAAGCTAGTTCTATGCCAACACAAAGGTTTAAAGCTTCGACGAAGTAGTTCATAAAGCTTCTGATTTCCGATCGCAAAGCTAATGGTCTAAAGTCATTTTTCAACGTTGCGGATATTTAGTTCTCTAAAGCGCCGACACTGTGGCGGCATAGTGGTCTAAAGCGCCGACAAGATACTTGATAGAGCTTCCAATCGTTGATCACGAAGCTAGTTCTCTAAAGTGCCGACACTGCGGCAACACAGTGGTTTAAAGCACCGATGTGATAGTTGATAAGGTTTCCGACTGCGGCAGCTTAGTGGTCTAAAGTATCGACAAAGTAGTTGATAGAACTTCTGATCGTTGATTGTGAAGTCAATGGTCTAAAGTGACACGCAGGTTTAACATCATCATTCAACGTTGCGGAAAGCTAGTTCTCTAAAGTGCCAACACTGCGGCAACACAAAGGTTTAAAGCTCCGACGAAGTAGTTGATAAAGCTTTCGATCGCCGATCGCGAAGCTAATGGTCTAAAGTCATTTTTCAAAGTTGCGGATATTTAGTTCTTTAAAGCGCCGACACTGTGGCGGCATAGTGGCTTATGGTTCTTATGCAGTAGAAATTAATGCTTTCGATCGATGACAAGTTAATAAGGGGAAGTGTTGATTCGTTTAATTTTGAACCTTCGATTGTCGATGCTGAGAAGGGTTAGTAGTTAGTGATGGGAGATGTCGATACCACGGGAAAATTCAATGTTAATCACTCTGAAAAGTGTAAATATAATCAAGAAGGAAAATCATGGCGGTTTCTTGTAGAAGTGATGCAATAATGATGACAAACTATAATGAAACAATCACGGTTTTTCTTGAAGTGCACATAGAGCAGGTGGAGATCATGGCGGAAAATTATTGCTTAAAGATCGGAATTTTGAAACAGAATGAAAATCAAGGTTTTTATAAGTAGGAAAAGGCAAACAGAGGATCAGTTCACACAGCTAAAGCAGATTATCTAGGAATATACCTTTCAATGTTGCAGAGATTTAGTTCTCTAAAGAGCCGACACTATGGCGGCATAGTGGTCTAAAGCGTTGACGAGATAGTTGATAGAGCTTCCGAACGCCAATCGCGAAGCTAGTTCTCTAAAGTGTCAGTACTGCAGCAACACAAAGGTTTAAAGCTCCGATGAAGTAGTTGATAAAGCTTCCTATCGCCGATCACGAAGCTAATGGTCTAAAGTAATTTTTTTGTTTCTTCTTGTATAAAATGGACAAATAGCATGGAAAATAAAAGTAGATAGGACGGTACCTTTTAGTTTGGAGTTGGATACTTTGCATGCCAGAAAGGAAGCTTGCATTGGCGGGAATAGGAGAGGACAAGTACAGATGAAGCAGTTGTACTAGTAAATTAAAAAATCGACTAACAAACTGTTGCAATAGTTATTTACTTACAGACCATATACTCTCTTATGGAGAGTATTTTGAAACGATTTGAGTATCATGAATATTTGAAACCAACTGAATGTACAAATAGTATACTTGTAGTAGAAGTTAAAAAATGGGCAACAAATTTACTTTCAAACCAAGTATAGGGACACCATGGGAAAAAAAATAGACATATGTATGAAGTCAAGAAGTACAAGCTAAATATATACATGGGATAAGTGTACAACAAAACTTAACAATTTAGTATATATTCTGAACTGTTTCTATGTACATACAGTATAGTGTGAACTATTTCTCTGATCATAAGAGAGTATTTGAAACGAAATGAGGATTGCGAATATTTGAAACCAATTTAATGTACAAACAGTCTAAATTGAGTAGAAGTAACAAATGGACAACATATTTACTTTGAAACCAAGTATAGGGACTCCATGGGAAAAAGAATATACATATGTGTAATGACAAGAAGTAGAAGCTAAATATATACATGGATTAAATGTACAACAGAAGTTAAGAACTTAGTATAATGTGAATTGTTTCTATTTACATAGAGTTTGTTGCATTGTATTTGTAAAAGAATCGTTTGTTTGATAGAGTATATACTTTAGCGAGTGCATATCATGCAAGTAGAAGGGAAATATAATAAATGTACATGTACTATGGTAGTAGTGGAAGCATGTAATATGTACAATGTTTGTGCATTCCATGTATGAAAAAGGCTAATACATTTATTCAATTAAAGCATAGGTTATGGACAAGGTAGTACATACAAGTCAAGGGTAGTAATGGAAACTGAAGAACATGTGGGAATCAAAGAAGAAGGGTTGCTGGGTTGTAAGGAGAGGGAAAAGGGAACTGCAAGCAAGGAAGAGGCTTTAGTCATAAATGCAAGAGGGATTATGGCAATGACAACACCATGTAATGTTTATGTATTGAGCAAGACAAGGGTGGGGGGATACTAAGTCTTTGTGGATCTTGCGCATGGTGTCCCTTTCATGCATATGGATCATGCGTTGAAGGAAGGCTCTTATTTCTTAGAGAAGCTTAATAGTAAGGTGAATCAGATTCAGTGGGATGTTTGAAGTCGATTGGAAGCGTGCTTCGATTTGTTGTAGGGATGCTTGTTGTTCCTTGATCTGCTTGCAGAAGTCGGCAAGGGTATTCAGGTATTGCATGTCCATGTTTGTTGTCGAAGAGCTAGGAAGAGAGAAAATAGAGCCATTAAAAGCTTAACATGTTCAAATAATATAGAGTAAAGGAAGGCACATTTTTTTTTGTAATTGAATTTCTATACTGACAGTTTTTTTTTCATAGTAGTGAATAACAAAAGCAATAACATATTCACATCATAGATGAAAGGAAAAAAAGTTGAAAACTTGTGTAATGGACATTTTGCTGTTCTTTTTTTTGTTTGTTCTATTGCAGAGAGAAACGAATGTTGTAAGTGTAATGCTATGGTAGATTCAAGTAGATGAAACAAAACAAAGTTAAGATGTTGGAAGCAAATGAACAGAAATATATGCATGAGTGCAAGAGTGTTTTTTGGGGGGTGGATTGGGGGAGGGAAGAAGGCGAGAATGTTTTGTTTTGGTATTTAGCAAGCGAAAAGTGATAGTATTTGTTTTTATGGTGTTGTTTGTTTATTATTTTCTGTGTAAGTGAGAAGAGGTGTGGGAAGCAATGCATGGGTGTAAGCATATGTGCACAACTATGTTAAGTAATGTGTGGTGGAATTGATCTGGAGGCAATTAAAGTTTCTTCTTGTTTTCTTCGTTGGACAGAAGAGCTATCCTTCATACGTGCATAGCGAGCAAAAGAAAAAGATGGCATTATGCTTAGGTCAGTGAGTTGTCTAACTCTTGAAAATACAGTAAATGTTATCCCTTGTCAATCGATGTTTCCTATGTCGATTGTTGCCTTCTGTAAGGTCATTCCTTGTGATTTGTGGATTGTTAAACCCCAGGCCATGCGAAGGGGACTTTGTCTGCGAGAACCTCTTGTTAAAGGGAGGATTGGGATGTAGGTAGGGTTAGAAGCATCCCATGGTGGTCCTTTGTAGTTGAAAAATTCAACAACAACAAACAAAGGAAGCATAGGTGGAGTAGTGGCGGTGTTGTACAAGATTGAAACAACTTGACCAAGAGCACCATTAACAAGACCTACCTCAACCCAAAAGTTTGTTGTAAGAATAACTTGTTGACCAACGACAAGGAGTACAACCATATCTAATTGTTCATCTTTTGGTGCAAGCAGTAGTGTTTTTTTCCTAACTTCTGCGGAACATAATGCAATCGGGACATTTAGTTGTTTAAGCATTTGTTTGTTGTGTAAGGCAATAGAATTGTTAGTTGAGAACAAATGGGTGGATTGATCAAATACATGGTTCTTGGTTTGAGAGAGGGAAGAGGATGTCCTTGACATAAGAAGGGTCCAATCAGCAATAGTTGGTGTTGCATTCCTAATATTGAGGAGAATTTGGTGAAACTGAATCTGAGAAGGGTCATCTCCTTGTTGACGAAAAATCGTTGAGAGGGTTATGAATGTGTCAAAGGTACGCCAAAGTGTGTTTCCACGTGATGCTCCTACATACATGGGGATATCTTTGATAGGTGGAAGTTGACCAAGGTCACCTAAGAGGACGATATAGCGACCTCCAAAAGGGCGAGTTCGATGGGAAGGGAACGCTTCCTGAAGTGAGAGTCAATGTTGGTTAAGAGTTGTGGTCCAATGAAACTCATCTCATCAATTAGCACATAGCGTATATGGAGGAGTCGTTCTTGGAGGTTTGCAAGGGCTTGTCCCTCAAGAGGAAGCATAACATTTATTCATATCCGAAGGGTAGAATGTATTGTAAGGGCATTTATGTTAAATGCCACGATGCCAGTTGGAGAAAGCAGCAGAAGAGGGGATGAGTCATTTGTCGATGATGAAGAGAAGTCAGCTTGCAAGCATCCAATTAAGTAAGATTTCCCTGTGCCTACAGTTCCTTGGATGATCATACGTAATGGTTTTGTGGTAGTGTGTTGTGTGTAGTGGGACATAATAATTTCAAAGGCTATGCGTTGTGTTGGAGAAAAGCAATTAGGAGAAGCAGGAGTTGAAAAAGGTTGTAGTTCTTCTTGGTTTGATGAGCGGTTCAAGTCAAGAAATGAGATGGCAGATTTTTGCAAGTGTAAAGGTATATGCATGTGGCCCCAATTGTGATTGGTGTCAAAGTTGCGATGACCAAGCATGTCAATATCATCAAGTTGTAGGTTGTTTCCAAGGTGGAGTTGAGAGAGGAGTTCCCATTCTGACATGTCGATAGAGGAGGGAGGATGAACTTCATGAGGGGGAGGTGTATCAACAGAAATAGTTGGAGGGGGCGAAGGGTGTTGGTCAACATGCCAAGAATTGTAGCTCCCATGAAAGGATTCCCATGCAGAGACAACTTCCAAGTCTGAGGAGCCAATATATTTTGGCACATCGTGGAAAGGTTTGTACAGGAGGAGTTCACTTCAACAGAAATTGACATAAAGAGGAGAGGAAGAAGGAGGGGATGTCAAGGAAACAAGGAAGGACAAGTACGATCTTGGTCGGTTTGTGGGGCTTCCATTGACATTTTTTTCTACGTGCAGAAAAGGACCAAGAGTGGGAAGCTTCGAGAAGAGGTAAGTGTTCAAGCGAAGGGGGTCTTTGCATGTATGCGGAAACGAAGTTGGTTGATGGGGGGTGTTGGGGAGGTCTGGCGAGACACGTTTGAAAACGGTCTAGAAAGTGTTCAGGGAAACAAATGTACAACTGCAAAGAGTCAAGGGAAGTTTTTGTAGCATATGGCAGGTTTCTTGTGCTCCAATGTCTCGATCAGTCACGGTTTTGGACAATAGTTTTGGGATAGGTAATAAGATTCCCTCTTCTGCAGGGGAGGCATGTGAAATACGTGTTAGATTGTCATGGTAGCTCTCATATTTGTTCTCTACTTTTGAAGCATACTTTGAAATGTATGAGAGGACAGCATGATGCGAGAACACAGGCTAGCAATCAACATTAGCTCTCCATACTGAGAGCATAAGAGGGTTGTGTATGTTTAAAAGATCATCATTTCTAGCGGGGATATATTTTTTTTGGCCAGAGTTGCCAATGAACATAGAAGATGTTTCCTACAGTTTAAAGGGGAAACCATAGTGGAAAATGAGGGTTGTTCCCTTTTTGCGAAGACAAGAGGATTCATTGCATTTTGTGTGGCATTGCACAGAATTGACAAGGGTTTCATAGTCGTCATTTTGGTTTCCTTCACGTATGGAGGATGCCGCAAGTGTGCAAGGGTCTTGGTAAGATGCTCGATGGAAGGCGGAGACACGAAGGTGCATGGGACGACGGTTCCATGCTGTTAAGAAGCTTTCAAAGTATGTTTTTGCAGTATCAACAGCGAGGGGATCATTCCAATCAAGGTTGTCCATATTGGGTGCATCCTCCAACCAAAGGAATCCATATATATGAGAAGAACCTTGGTTTTTCCATTCATACCTAAATTAAGAAGGAAAGGAAAAACAAAACACAAAGTTAGGAAAAAAATTGAAATGCCAAGCAGTAAAAGGAAATAAAATGCAAAGAGTGAGAGGAACAAACCTGCACCAGTAGTCTTTTGTTTGGAATGTGTGTAGCAGGACCTCTTCAAGGAAGATGGTGAATCTATGGTGCATATATAGAGACGTAGTATGTGGATTGGTTATAATGTTATGAATTCTCCATTAGAATTGTGAAGGCAATGAAGTGGGAGGATGGGAAGGCATGAGCATGTGAAGGTCATGCCATTTGGTGTCAGCTGCACTGAGGGTAAAAAAAATGTTGGGCTACCAAGCTGGGTGATCATATCACACAGCTCACCTCATCTTTTGTTCCAAAAAGAGTGGGTGCCACGTAGAGTAGAGCCAAAACGCATGGCATGATCAACAACACGAGAATCTGGCATCTGGTTGAGTTGTGTGCACAAAGCCGAGACAATTGTGGGGAGGGTGTTTTCTAGGTTGCATTTAACAAAAACAACTGTGGTGGCTTGGCTATTATGGCGCATCATAAGGTTGTACAAGTAGTAGTGAAACCGAGGGTGTTGGGAAAACCTATTATCATGGAATCGGATAAGGTGCAAAGCATATTCCTGCATGGTGACTTCGTAAAGACGAGGTTGTTTTAGCATGGGAACCCCTATGGAAAATAGTGTTGGGAATTCCATTGAGAGGGGCCCTTCCGTATTGTATTCATTTATTGGAGAAATACCAATGGGGGGCCAATCAATTGATGTTGAAGGGGTGGTAGGGGTTGTAGATGAAAACCACCTAATTTCTTCAGTATCATTGCGAGAATCTGGGAGTGAAAAAACAAAGGATGAGTTTAATGCTTGTTGGAATTGGCATTGAAGGTGTTGTATCATCAGTAGTGGGTGAGGGTAGTTGGAGGTCAGGACCAAGGGTTGTGGCATGGCGAAGAAGGGAGGACACATTTGTGGGTTCAAGTGGCAAAGCATGTAATGCTTGGAGGTCAAGGTGGACATCCTTGTAATACGAGTCATTGGAAATTTTGAATTCCAATGCATCTAGAACATTTGAACGACTAACAATGAATTCATAAGGCTTGTTTGCAGCATTGAATTTGTGAACAACAAGGATGTCCAAGTCTGCTAAGAGACGTGGAAGAGAGGTGGCTATTGTGGAGATGTCTTGTGGGAAGCTAATAGTATGGTCGAATTATTTGTATTGGCCACCACATGCATGTGTAACTTGAAGTATTGGATTGACTCAAGCAATTAGCATTTCTTCTATTTGAGTTAGGCGTGCAATTTCAATTGGTTGGTTTGCAGGATCCATGTTGTTATCTATGGAGAAGCGATGGCCATGTCACTCATTATTACATCGAGAGCATGTATAGATTCCATTTGAAAACTTTGTTTTCATATTTGGATATGATTCCTTGCATATGGAGCAAACCTGAAGTAGGTGGAGGCGAGAAAGTCGGTTAAGAAAGCAAGCGTGACCATCTGGAAAGGGGGTGGTTGGAGGTGGGGGTGTAGTGGATGTGTGCATTGGGGTAGGCTTGATTGAAGCATTGATGTTTCCATGCCTAGATTGATAAATAAGACGTCTCTGTGCATTTTGGCGGTCTTTTGTTTGGCTATAAAGAAGCCTTCTACGTGCATTTATTTGGTCATGTGCACTATTGGGAAACATAGGTTGTTGAAGAGGAGTTTGCCTTGAACCTGGAGGAGACATTGATGGGAATTTCAAATGTTATAAATGTGTTATTGTAAGAAAAAGTTGAGGCATGTACATTAAAAGAAAGATATGCAAAGTACAAATAAGAAGGTATGTCTACATATAGAAAATAACGCATTGTGAAAGTTTTTGCAAGAAAGAAGGTATAAAGCATTTTTTGTGATGTATGTGGAGCATGTATGTATGTGAAAAGAAACCAAGGAGTAGCATAGTAGAAAAAATAAATCCACATATATGACATAATAAACATTGTATACATGTAAGAAAACGTGAAATGTTGCATGGACACATATGAATGGCATGCTTTAAAAAAAACACGTAATGTATATGATAACACATATGTCATGTGAGCACAAAATTTATAGTATCTAATTACATTGTAGATTTTTGTAAAAAGACAGGAAAGTAAGGGAAAAGTCTATAGACAAGCAATGAAGGAAGGAAATCGGGGGGAGGAATATAGTGATCATGATGAAGTGGAAGAAACATAATTGGGTTGAGATGAGGTGGAATGTATTTGGAAAGATGGGATGGTGTATTGTAGGGTACAATGTGTCAAAGAAAGGAGTGAGAGAAGAGTAAGATGTGGGAAGGTGATTAAAAGTGGTGGTTGGAATAGCCGAGGGTGGAGTGTATGAAGGGGAGGTTAGAGATGGCGTGCAATAGGATGGCTTTGAGTAGTGAGTGCAGATATTTCTTCAAGGAGCTTGGTTGATGCAGCAACATAAGGAAGCTCTTCAGAATTGGCAATGGTTGTCTTCAAGCATGTACTGGAGTTGAAAGTCTCTGTCTTAATGGACAAGGTGAATAGGTATTGACATGAAGTTACATGTAGAGATATATTCTTTATGGCTGAGGGCTTAGTGGTGAGCAGGCATAAATCCTTTGCAGAGACACCAAGTGGTTTGCTGGCTGCATCATCAAAATCTATGGCCCCGTTGATCTGGCCAGTGTGGTCTTGCAAGGAAAGCTTTAAAATGTATTTGTAGTCACATTCTGTGAATTCACCATCACATTTGCTGCAATGCCAAGTGTTGAAATCTCTATGTGAAACTTTCTTCATGTATTGAACGCCATCAACAAAGAGAGGGCATGCAAGGAAGTGGAATTCATCCATGTTAATGTCAACAATGGAAGCGCACACAGAGAGCCACAAGTTCTTATCAGAGGGTTGCATGCTTTGCAAGTTGAAGATTGTTTTAGATGGGTGTGTTCGAGACATAGAGCCTATGTATTTGCGGCTCAAGGATGGTGACACAGCATGAAATACATGATTAGTGTACCATTTTTGAAGGTGATGGGTTGCCTCAATATCTGGATTGATAAGGATGGTACTACTGGGAACACTTCCAATTGTTTTACCATTGTAATCCATAAGACGGCCACCCTTTATTGCAAGGACAGGTGGTGGGTCGGAGTAGTATAGTGAAGCAAGATGTGAACCCTCAGTGTGGCAATGATGACCCCAAAGTGTGACATCGATGCTAAAACAGGATGTGTCTCTGAGGTAGACGGTTCTCCTACTTGTTTCAGAACCGTCTTTTTTTCGAATTGTAGATGTAGGTAAGATAGAGCTAACCAGGCCAATCAGGTCAACCATGGAATTTGAAGGTAAACTTTGGAGGTCATTGATTGTTTTAAAGTGGAATGAATGTAAAGGAATGGAGGGAAATGCATCGAGGCAAGGGTGGATGGTCGATGTAGATGAAAGGACAATATCAAGATGGTTGTTCAAATGGTTATATGAAGGGTTGCTTGTTTTGATTGTGCCATTCGAGATAGTGTACACTATCCATATTTCAACAAGGGAATAGAAGGTGTCAACAAAGTTGTTAAAGGAAGAGACATGGATCTCTTCTCCAGAACAGTCAAGAAGCTCAAAGCCAAATAATTTCCCTGGGCCGCATTGGTTGGTGTATTCATGGATGGGTGTCTTAGCAAGCACGCGACCTTGGATGGACCATTTTTTATAGTTGGGATTAAGTGCTTTGAATGGAATTACAATAGTTGGCATGGATATTGGGATGAGTTAACATCGCTTTCTTCTGTGAGGCGGCTGGATTGGCTAGTTGATGAACCAATTGGAATGCCAAAGAAAGTCGGTAGTAAAAGAGGAATAGGTCTCCCAACAAGGGAAAGCTTGCGATGGACCAGTTCAAGATCAAGTATTGTAATAGTCATATAGGAGAATAAAAGGAAAGAATTAGTAAAGGTGTTATAAAATTGATGATGTTGGTGGTATGTAAAAATGTATAGGCTAAGCTACATAAGAGAGGGCTTAAAATAATGGGTAGAAGAAAGTACGTGTTATTATGGATGACGGTGTAGGTGCACTTGGAGAGCTTGATGACAAAGCCTTCTTGGAGTTCTCCATTTGATATGAGGGAGTTGAAGGTAGTTGGGAGCAAAGTTTGATGCGTGTTGTTACCATTAGAGATAGTAATTCAAAAACGTGGAGTAGTTACATTTGTTGGTCCGAATGGCTGGAGCGAAAAAACCTACAAAAGTGGCTGAAGATGTACAGAACCATACAGCAAAGAAGATATCACATTTTCTGTCAAGGGTGCCTCCATTATGCGGGGGAAACACTGAGAGTAAGAGGAAACAAATGTGTAAGTATATGACATTTTTTTGTGTATATATATATATATACTACTGCAGGAGTTACATACAACCATGCCATACGTACAATGAAACTATAGCAAGAAGAAGAGTAGAATGTAAAAAAGTGACAGAAAGACGGTAGTTTTTGACTTTTTTTTAATATAATGTGAGAAGAAAAGCATACAATGGAAGCGTGCAAAGTTAGGTAGTAAATGCTTAAAGTTTATTAGAGGTACGATCCAGCAAGGAATTTATTGGATACTTCGGCCCTTCTCGACATATCCCTTCTGCTCAACCCACTGCCTCATTATGACCCTCATTATGTGTTTTATTGAGTCTGATTCTCCTCACTTCAATACACCCCTCCTTCTACTTTTCTCCTGCAACACACTCTATTCGTCCTCTAATCTTCCATAGCTAGCTTTGCATTTTTTTTCCATCACTGTATAGGGAGGAGATTCAAACTAACGATGTGATGCACATGTCAACAAAGTGCTTGACTATCTTCTCTCTCTCAATGTAGGTATTTTTTTTCTTGTGTGTCATCACTGTATAACAATAAAATCCAAACTGAAGATGTCATATGCGCGTACCTGCAGAAGTAAAAAACTATTTCCAAGATGTATAAACTTATGCATTAATACATACTTATGTTTTCATATTTTACAACAAGTTAGCAAAAGAAAATAGTTGAGTAAATAAGAGATAGGACTAAGGAGCACCAGGAAGGAAGGAGCTCTATTAATGACTTCCTAATTATTTCAGTAATGGCAATGGAAGTTGTGCAATTGCTGCCAAGTAACATGTCAGATTCGCTTCAGTTACCTATATCATTGTCTAATAAGGCAAGGCACAAACGATGAAATTGTAATAACCTTGTTGGTTAGTTGAAGTTCGTGAAGCCTATGCTTAATGTTATAACCTCCCTAGAGTGGAGAGTGGTTGTGTATTCCTTTTAGGGCTGGGGGCTGGGGCATGGCGTGACCAAGATTAATAAGTACGAGCATCAAGTCTGAACAGGGCAGGAAGGGAAGCTAGCTCTATATGGGCAGGTAAAGGAGGTGAAGACCTCATCCCATGGAGGTGAAGAATGATGAGAATATTAAATTCGGTAAAGATACAGAGATTTCTCTCTTCCCAACCCTAAACTAAGATAAAATGAAGGAAAAAGGTAATATCACATTGTCAATGAAAAATTTAATATCACATTGTCTTCCTGACCTTAAAGTATCTAAAACATAAGTTAATATTCTTGGTCCTAAGTTCACTTGAGGTTTCAAGTTTTTTTTAAATCGAAAAAAATAGTTCATTGATATTCTAATAAAACAAAGGTAACCTTGTACATCATCAAACAACTGTTCATACCCCAATGGGTCAGATAGAACACTAAAAATTACAATACAAGGCAGTTCAAAACAGAAATATAACTATACCCAAGATGTGAAAAAATACTATCAGCACCTGGGTATCAATACATGAAAAGGTCCTCTCATAAGTGAGCAGTATATACATCAGTCAGAGAAATGTCCATAAAGAACATAACAAGAGCCAAGACACCTTATCCAAAGCAGGCAAGTGACTCTCAAAATTCATGTAACTGCTGCTCAGCATAACCAGAAATAACCCAAAAAAATCCATGAGATAAATATCTGAAATAGAATGAGCAAATTCTAAAAATGCTGGATTGAGACTTCCCCAATAAACTCATCATCATAAGATTCAATAAGTAAGAGATGACCAGGAGCCATACACAAACCCTCCATGGATAAGAAGTCTTCCCTCTTGTTATGTTCCCTATAGACATGACTGAAATCCACCGAGGTGAATGAGGATATGAGTAATCTGGTGTTGTAGCACCAAGCCTCAAGGTTCACCATGTGAAGGGTGGATTCCCCCTTTGCCCAATTTATAATCACCGAGGAGTCACCAAAGATATGTAGGTAAGGCATCCCAATATCTTTGATGACCCATAATGATGCCCAGAGTGCTAAAAGTTCTGCTCTAGTATTAGTACTGCTCCTACATCCAAGCTTAAAAAATTCAAGGTCCCTACATGGCCCTTTAATTAAGATAACTTTGTACACTTTAACATTTCAGGTTTTCATATATTCATTGCTTCATGGGAATAATTTTTTAATTCCATGCATAAGCAACGTTATTTTCTTTATGAAATGTGCCAAAACAATCCTCAATAACTACTTCAGATTTACATCATAACTTCATACCAAATCTACCCTTCAACAAACTTTCAAATATGTCTACTAAAGACAAGGTTCTTCTTTGCAAAAAAGTGCCACATTTTTTCCTTACATTCCTCTCTAAGAGCACCTTGAGAATTCACAAGAAAGTGTTTTATGTCAGATATGTAAGTTTTTTGCATAAATTTTGAGCCCTTGTGTGCGAAGAGACTGTTCACCAAATTACTCTTATGTCATCCTACTTAGACAAGAGCTACCTCCTTCCAAACAGATAACTCAAAATAAAAGGCCATGAACAAGTGATCTACAATATCTAAATCGTGCTTGCAAAGTATGCATCTCTTAGCATGTCTAGTTTCTTTTATGTCTATTATCCTAGGTTAACAGCTTCTTTTCTATTTATAACCATAAAATAATCTCTATTTTTAAAGGAAATGTTGATTTCTAGACCGCTCTCCCCAAATAGACTCTATATGAAAGAAGGCATTCTTCAATGCTTGCAACATAACCCAACTTGATAGTGTATACCCTTGTTCCACTATTCTTGGACCACTTGAGTTGATCATATTCTTCTAAAAGGTTAATAGCACTATGGTTAACAATATATACAAAATGTATACTAAAAATATATGCAAAATGTTTCAATTATTTATCCAAATGACCTTGTAAGTTTACATCAAATTCCTATCACAATATATGTACATTATATACAACCTTTATGTGTTGAAAAGAGTGGGAGAGGATAATGGAATTCTTATTCATTGTAGTGGATAAGTAACGAGGGACAAGCGATGATGCAATGGATGAAGAATAAATAACAGTTGATAGCAATGGGATAAGGTTAGGAATATAGAATAGAGGTTAAGAGGAGTTGGTAGGGTCACTTAGTAATGTTTACTGTGTATGTAGGAATAACTAAAACCAACTATAAATAAAAGGATCCAACATACTAGGTAACAAAGATTAAATGAAAGGTTCAACATATTCCATTTACCACCGTCCTAGAAGTCAAAGGATCCAACATTGTTAAAACGAAACTTTGAATATATTATATTTTAAGAATAATAACACACATAACAGTTTTCCATGAAAACCAAAATTATTAATTTTTACATAAAGCTCCAAGCTCCAAATAGTTTACATGAAAGTAGTGCCAACAAGAAGTGGCAGCGGTCAAAATGTCAGAACAAGTTATGCATGCATTCATTTTAAGTAAATGCTTCCTTTTGTAAAAATTTGTAAGAGAAAATTGTGCCTTTAATTCCTAGCCTCTACTACTTCAAAAGCTAGAATAAATTGAAATCTATAGCAAAACCATAATAAATAGGAAAGCCTTGACAATATTATCGCAAAAGAGGAAATGGGTACATGTTGCAAAAATGAATATCATTCCTAAGTTGAACTATGGAAAAGTGAATAAATTTGAATGCTTTGATTAAAGAATAAAGTAGTAATAGTAGAAAACTCACAAACTGATACAAATTTATTACCAAGAGTCTTAGTTCAAGTTAAGCAACGACTAATAACACAATATAACATCCACCGGAAAAACTTATCCAAGACACATGGGAGATGCATCATTATTAAAGAACTTAGTGAAAACATAAAAATTGAAAATACAGATAGGGCAGCAAACAGAGGTGTTGAAGCATATGGACAACCGAGTGGTGTTACTAAAGAAGGGAAACCCAAATCTGTCAAAGATTTCCCTTTTAAAGCCATGCCAATAGATGTTTATGTGCAGGAGGCAAATGCAAAAATCCGCAATGTTCAACAATAGAAATATTTTTCAGTACTCAAGCCCATGTAGCATAATCATGAATGGAAAGAACCTGTCAATGTCTTTTAATGAGAACTCCCTTTAGATGGTCATAAGCATTGACATGATCAGGACTGTCCAACTTGCACCATTTTCACCTAAGCTTAAAATTAGAACAATGTAATTATTCATTGAACAAAGCTACCAACTTTTCAGATTGCACTTAGAGGTATGCTACTACCCTTGATGCATCTGGACCTAATGTAAGATTGTCAATGCAAGGCAGAAATTCTATAAAGAAAAAGAAAAGTTAGGAATGTCGATAACTTAAATGCCTTTCATTGAGAACACTCTTTATATACCATCAACATTGGCCTGCTCAACACTATCCAGCTCGGGCTATTATTTTCACTGAAGGCTGGAAGTCAAAACAATATAATTATTCAATGAACAGAGTCATCAAATTTGTGGATTGCACTTTGAGGTCTGTTGGTGCGACTGATGCAGCTGGCCCTAATGTGAGTCTAATGTGAGTTTGTCACTACAAGGCAAGATTTAAATGGAGAAAGAGAAAAGTCAGGAAGGTTCATAAAGAAAACAAAGGTTGAGCATATCTCTCCACATAATATATGGAAGACAGATGAAACCAACAGAAATCTGCCAGTTTCTAATACCAAGCAAGTGGCATCCCAGATCCAACATCAGCCTAGAAAAGAAAATGAGTGAAGCAATAGTTTGATGAAGCATGAGACAACTCCAATTTGTTACGATTAAAATTGGATGGTGCTATCCTTTTCAGAGTATAATTTACCTTATCTTTATTTTGTTTACATTAATTTCCATTTCACAATGACTGCAAATTTCATTGGACTGTTACACGTATTACATAGTTTCAACCAACAAAATTTAAAATTATCATAAAAAAATTTTGGTAAGAATTCTCTTTTCATGGACGTCTGAACTCCATATTTTTTTATATACATGTAAGTTTGTGCCATACTTCAATCTCACAATTTATACACAGGGCAATCATATAAACTCTAACACTTCCTATTTTTTTTATCCATTAATGGTACCAAACTTTTGGTACATGATTGTGTCGAGGCATAGTGTCCATTTGAACAAAATTAACTTGTAAAATACTTATATTCAAAGGGCCATTGTTACCCTACTTTTAGTCTCGCTTGATCTTTCGTATTCTTATCTTAGAAACCCATTTTCTCACAAAAGCAAGCCACCCCTCTCGTTTGCTTATTAATTATTTTAAAAGCCAACTTTAACTTCAACGTAAAGGCCTAGTTTTTTAGCATCTCTTATACCTTAAGCTCACCAAGCAACTATAGCAGCCCAGAACATAGGAGGGGCCTTCACAAGAACCAAAGCAAGTTGCTCTTATGTAAAGTACTTTTTAGTTCATTCTGGTCTTATGTAAAGTACTTTCTAGTTCATACTGGTATTTGGATTGGAAATGTTGAAAAAACACTTTTTCTTGATGACTTGAAGTGAACTATAGAGTGCATATTGAATCTGACCAACCCTAGAGTCACTTCACATTTCCTTAAAACTCAACGAGGATTGTAAACTGAAGGGAAAAATGAATACTGTAAGTAGAAACCGTTATGAGTGAGAAACCCTAAATGTATTCATAATGTGGTCTGTTCTCTGGTACTAATGTGCTACAACACATGACTAAGCTGTTCAGAACCCTAAAGGAGTTAGGGTTACCTTCTGAGTTCAGTTATCTCACAACATCGACCATTAAACTAGAACCAAGGAGCTTTCTATAGCTGTTGCTCTGACCTCACCAGAAATCGTCGAGTGAGCTCTTTCTACAGGATGGGCTCTTTGGGCTCTCCAGAAATCACCTCACGGCACTCCAGAATTGCCAGAAAACTGCAGTTCTGACCAAATCAAGAGTCACAACTCTCCAAAAATCGTCGAACTGTAGAAGAAAGAAAAACATGAAGCTGCATAAACTAGTGGAAAATACAGAAAACCTATGAACTATGTGCAACCCAGGCGAAGACACGCGTAAAAACATACAAACAATGCACAGCCCAGGAGAAGACACGCGTAAAAGTACCATTGGAAAGAGGGCGATGACATCTACAGTGGTTTAAAAAAAACTTCAGAAAAATGCCTAACGACGTTCCATTGAAGTCTGTGATTTGATTTGATTGAAGATGCAAGTGCAAATTCTAAAATATGTTCAATTCTAAGTTTTAGGACAGTTGTCTACATTTCATATTATTCTTTACTTTTCATGTGAAATCATCCATCTCTCCTGTTACATTTCATTACTTATGACTTAATGCTTTATCCAAAACAGTTTAGAAAATTTCATTTTTACTGGAGTTTGGTGAAGCGAAAAATCCAAAGGGGACACAGTTTAGTTTTTCTCTTAGATTGTTTTAGGATTTTTGAAAGTTTTAGAGACCCTCAAAACCTATAGGACATGAAAAACTATCTTTGAAACTTTAACTTATAAAACTATGCCAAACATTAATTTTTTGCAGAATTTCTACTTAAAACTTATTTTTACACCCTCTTGGATAGACAACCTGCCTTACTCATTTATCATTTATCCTCAACATGCCAGAACTCTATGGACATTGATTTGATTCATATGAAAGTGATAACATAACTTTAAGGTCTCTGGACTACAATGACTTTATAATCCATTAATTAAAAAGGGAAAATGACTTGCAGAGTGCACTCTGCACTCAATGGATTCTAAAGTCCCCAAATAAAAAAAGGCTTCCTCCTCCTGTGTAAAATTCCAGTTCCCTCAGGCAATCTATAAAGACTTATCACAACTTGTGTTACAATAATTTCCAGATAAAAAGTTTTTGTTGTGTGTCAAAATGCTGGTTGACTTAAGGAATCTACAAAAACTCCATGAAATACTTTCACCTTTTCATTTTTTTTTTGTAGCTTATTATTTTATTTTATTCCTATTAAGAAAATATTCAAAAGCTTATTACATATGCAATTTCCCTCGTACCTTTAAATAACTATGCACCCAGAGAATAAAGGGGCACTCCATTGCTCTGGTGTCTACCTGCATATATTTATGTGCATTATAGAAGGTTCACTAAATCTAAAAGTTGTATTCCATGCATTGAACATAGACATTCATCTGCTTACAGATTTGATGAGCAGGGCAATTTATTTAACAAGGATTGGGATCTGAGCGTGTTGAAATATTGTAACTTCGAAGAATATTCTATATGTATTTCTTTGTGGTCCCTGATGGTCCTACCGGGAGAACCACTTGTATTACTTTGTACCCCGATGCTCCTAATCGAAAGAACTAATAAGAGTCATGAGGCAGTCCCCTCTAATTGTAAAGGTGGGTCATTAGCACCCCAGTGTGGTTACTTGAGCCTACATGTGTAACTTGAGCCTACATGATTAACTCGAGCCTACATGACAGATGAGTTAGTTAAAGTGAACGGATGAATATAAATAGAGGTGTGGTGCTCCTCATTTGAGACACACACTCTCACTTGTGTAGCGCATTAGTGGAGAAGAGAAGTAGCTGGAGAAGGAGGAGGATCAAGCTTTGATCTCCTTGCTGGTTTTATCTTTTATCTTTTTGGGGCATCTATATTGAGGAATCTTTTACTGGGTTTTTCCCAGGATAAATCTTTGTGTTCCTTTTGTATGGTTGTGCTTGTCTATCTTTCAGTGATCATGTTTATATGCTTTTGTTATGAAAAATGAAATGAAATACTGATGTCTTAGCTAAGCATATGAAAACTTAATAGAGCGAAGGGGAGGGCGGGGAATTATATTGGTACCATGTTGAGCTATCGAGATCTAATCAGAGACTGGCAGTGGCTGCACAATACTTGATTGATGTTCTTTGCCCACCTCTGAAGCTTCAAGATATCCTATCTCTCGTGAGCAGTGGGCCCTTCTGTGGGAATGTAGATGGTGCTCTTGTGTTTAGGGCACATTCCCCATGCCCCACTGTCAGCAAATTCACCCAAAGGCTTCCTGCCAGGATCAGCGAGAATACTGTGATTACAGTGTCTCTGGGTAAGGTGCCAAGGCTAGGATTTTCTCCAATGGGCCAATCTCTACTTTCTGAGATCCCCAGTGTTGAGAGTCCTTCATCCCAGGCCCAATATGGGGGAAAGGAGGAGAACAGCTCAAAACATAGCACAGAGCCCAATGGAATTGTCATCAGAGAGCATGTGCTGGAGTTTCTATTGACTATGAACCATTCCAAGGAAGCTGGTAACCCTGTGCCCACTAGGGTCTCCAATCTCCTTGTGCACATTGTGGACACCCATTTTGATCATCTACAAGATATAGTAACCAGGCTTGAGATGGATTTGGATACAATAGAGCTAGAATTGGATAAAGGTAAGCAACTCTAACATCTTTGCTCTCTTTGTTCTACTTTTTATACCAACAGTGATTTTTAAGTTTAGTTTTTCATAATGAACAATTCTCAATTTTAATGCTTGGTAACCAAAGTGACATTGATACAGTTTCTTCTCGTAGCAAAAGTCGGGATTCATTTCAGAAAATTGCTTCTCACCCCTTTCTTTCAAACAATTTTTAATCCTTTATCCATTTTTGTTTCCTTAAATACAATTGTTTCTTGATTGCATAATGCTATATTTTCCATTTCTTAGCTTCCTGTAATCTCTAGAATATTCTGGATTTTTACTGCTAAATTGTAAATTCCACCTTAAGAACCAAGTATATTCTAGATTTCAATTCTTTCTTTTATCAAGCCCTTCTACTCATAAGGGATTGGGTAAATAGCTGAGGTAATTGTTGCAAAAGTTGTTTTCTGAGAAACAACTACATTGAGAATTTTGAAAGAGTGGTTCTATGTAAAAGCCTCCCTTGGGTAAATAGTTGGGGGTAATTGTTGTAAAAGCTATTTTCTGAGAATCAACAATATTGGTAATTATGAAAGCAGTTCCATGTAAAAACAAACCCATCTTGTAGTTTTGAGACACTGCCCTATTATTTGATTTGTAAGAGATACCAGTACTTGTAGATTAGAATTTAGCTGAAGTTGTCTAACAGTTGCCTTGGTATCAGCTAATTTTGACAGAAAATCTGGAAAACAAACAAATTTAAAAAAATGGAAGTCGACAATAGAGTCAATAATTTGAGAAGAAACTAGATACCAAAAAGAAACCTACAGGTTT
This sequence comes from Pseudotsuga menziesii, assembly GCA_001517045.1. Classification (NCBI taxonomy): domain Eukaryota; kingdom Viridiplantae; phylum Streptophyta; class Pinopsida; order Pinales; family Pinaceae; genus Pseudotsuga; species Pseudotsuga menziesii. The sequence goes on along the minus strand of LPNX010001995.1, from coordinate 194,394 downwards.
GAACCGTTATAAAGATATAACAAAAAAAAACACAGTGAATGCCATTGCTACACCCTAAAAAAATATACCTTTATTGAATACACATTTAATTTGCAATGTTCTATTCGATTAACATTGTTGCCTCACATCCAACCGACATGGCATTTCATATCTTTTGCCTATGTCAAATCAAAGTGCGAGGCATAGCAGTTAAAATTGTTTGAACAAAAAAAAGCATTATTTTTTGAAGTTGTTTTTTCTTTTCTAAATGATCATTCACTTAGTGTTGAAGTTGTTTTAAGTAGAATTCTTAGTGTTGTTCAGCAATAAGTAGAAGAAATCTAAACAAATGATAAAAATAAAACCCCAAACAGTATTCAACATTCAAAATCAGCACAACTAATAAATTACCATGCAAGCATCACTGGGAATTCAAAATCATAACAGCATACCAAACCACAAAACACTGCAAGAGAATGGAAAAATGAAATTGCACAACAAATTTGCAATAGAAATGAAATTGCACAAAATGAAATCCAGGAGCAGTGGAAAAACAAAGTACCTGTGCTTTTTTCCTCTTCTTTGGCTCTTTGAATCAGAATTCCTGCAAAGGTATTCCTAGAAACAATGCAACTTCTCTATGCAAACCCAAATAGTGCAAATCCTTTAAAACCACAAACTAAATGTGACCAGGAAACACCATTTATGCAGGAGGGAGGGGCAGTCGCCATGACAAGATGTTCAACCACCTCCTCCATGAATAGCAAGCTATCTATGGGGTTTAATAAATTTAGAATAAATGCCAAACTAAGAAAACTGAGAAAAAAAAAGATGCCATCCTCTGATCATCTGACCAACCCTAGAGTCACTTCACGTTTCGGACGGGCTCTCCAGAAATCGCCTCACGGCACTCCAGAATTGTCGGACAAGTGCGGTTCTGACCAACTCAAGAGTCATGGCTCTCCAAAAATCACTAGACTATAGAAAAAAGAAAAACGTGAAGCTGTATAAACCGGTGTACATTACAAAAAACCTATGAACAATGCACAACCCAGGAAAAGACATGCAAAACCTATGAACAATGCGCAGCCCAGGAGAAGACACCACGCAAAGAGGTGGAAAACACGCAAAAAGGAACACTGAAAATAGTGGATATCTGAGCGACACCAGCAAAACCAGTGGATCACAAAGAATACACACGTAGAACCAGCGGATCACGAAGAAGACACGTGGAGAACTAGTGGATCATGAAGAAGACACGTGGAGAAATATGGTTTGTTGAATAGACGACGATATGAACAGTGGTTTCAAAAAGAACTTCAGAGAAAAATGCCTTACAGCGTAAATATATCAGCATATGAAGTTTCAGAATGACAACATTTCTATGGTGAAGAATGGAAAAAAAAGATGTCAAATGGAACCATTGAGAGGGTGACACGTCGCCTTACGACGCTGATGTGGTAGCCCACAAATTTCCATGTGGCAAGTTGGAATGATGTGGTGTCCCAATTAGCAATACACGTGTCTTTGTAAACCTACATAGTTGGCATCCAATTGGTGTGATGTAGACATATCAGTTGTTGACCCATGGCATCCCCAATTGGTAGGGTTTGGTTAGTGTTTACCACAAAGAAAGGTATATGTTAGGAAACAACATTTAAACCCATGACCTGTAATCCTCCAGCGACACTATTTTACCAGCGCGCCACCAATAATTTTTGTTAAGCATTTTGACAAGTATGTATTTGTTTTTAGTTGTGGCGAGGTTGACTAAAAAGGGGAGTAGGAGCCCGCAGGTTTGAACCTGGGTATTCCGCCCAAAATCCAATGTTTTACACATTCATATATAACAATAGAAGGTTATAACTAAATGGTTTTATGCCACTATGTATAATATGTGGACCATGTCACGAGTGGCATATGGTTTCCAAAGGGTTGTGTATTGCAACTGCAACATTTTCCCAAAATTCAAAAAATTTCGAGACCCTCCTCTTGTTTATATTAGTTTGATTTGCTTCTTTGATTTGGCTTAATAATTCTTCACAAAGGTTTTCCTGAAGCTTGAAATGATCCAGTGCTTGTTTTTTATTTTTCCTTACCTTAGAAAGCGTTTTCAAGTTTGTGAGTCGAAAGAGAATTTGCTTGCAACCCCGCCGTTGCAGAGAAATAATCAGTTTTGGTTTCGTATTCTTCTCTGATGTATTTGGCTCTATCAGCTGATTTTTGATTTCGAGTCGAAACATGTTGTTACTTTGTTCTCCGCCGTTGCGGGCGGAAGACTATGAAGTCTCCTGATCATCGCTTTGATTTTTTAACCCCACTTTGTTGTTGTCGTCGATCCTTGAATTGTGGGATTCCGTCGTTGCGGATGAAAGAGTCACTATCCTTCCAGCCGTTTAGTTGTTTTCTCTTCTAATGAAGACTTTACATGGCAGGGCATGATGTCCTTTACAGTTCCGTCGTTGCGGCTCCATTTTCCGCTATTGCTCCAATTTTTAATAAGCTCCGACCCCCTATTATTTTTGTCCCCGATATCTCAGCGGATAGATTAGTGGTTTGGCCACCCGACGTTGCGGAAGAAATTACCCTCGCATCCTCCGATCCATAGTTTTTCGCCGTCCGATATTTTACCCTCCACCTATGTTTGTCCATATATATATATATATGGGGTTGGACAGGGTTTATTATTCTATTCTATTTCCAATTGTCGCTCTCGTCTGCTGTCGTCCTCCCGAGCTCGCAAGGACCCCGTTGTCGGTACTCGCATTTACAGGTGGCTCAATCATGGAATCTTGACCGCCTTCTTTCCACCGTTCACGCAGTGTTTCCAGGTAGGATCTTGTCGCCTTATCCCATTCCATTCGAGTTTCTTGTTGGTTTTTCTACAGTTGGATTTTTTCCACGGCTGTTTTTTCCCTTGGCCCCATTAGTTACATGCATATATAGTGCGGGGGTTCGTATCGTGACTATTAGTGTGGGTGTTTTGACCCACAGGGTAGTTTTTCCCACGGCCTTTTGTTATGCAACCCTACGCTTAGTGAATGGGGGGGTTTGGTGCAGACGGTCGTTACGATGTCTGCACCAAGCTGCCCCTTTGATGATAGGTCAACAGCAGAAGGTTTTATGGCCCCTCCCGGGGATGCTTGGACTGGTTTCCCCCCTTTCATGCTGCTCGTATCCTTCAGACTAGTCGCATTTCACCGCATTGCCCCGCGCGTCCGGTTCACAGCCGGTTTCGAACCCAAGCCGGTGGAGGGGGATATATCACTGCATATAGTTATATGGATAATGGATTGCACAGGCAGTGTCCTTGTCTGAAAGTGCACCACTGAAAGCTTGAATAATTCCCACTGTCATTCCCCACGGTGCGATGATCATGGCGCCCGCAGTTAACCTGAGTGTTCTTCGTATTAATGTAGGTTTGTTTCCCGCTCGAGATTTGTTGATAAAAAAATTTCGGTATTAGACAGCGATGATGGATTGCACATTTTGCTTCATTTAACTAACTTCTGTCATGTTAAACATAGATGAATTGAAACACTACACATTGTTGTCTCCATGTTTGCAACTTAGTAGGAAAGGATCTAATGATGATAGTTTCATATATGACAGAAGGATTCTGAACTCAAAATGTCGAAGCGACAAAAGAAGAAGGCCCCTGCGATTGAAGAGGAGCCCGAAGTGGAAATTATTACCAAAACCGAATACATCTATGAAGACACCAAGTATATATCTGGTGTAGAACCTGAATACCAGTGGGGAGAGATATACAGGTTGATCCCGCGCCGAGAGTTGCCTAATATGGGATTGGAAGAAGAAGGTATATACAAAAATATAGAGAGATCTTCACTGATGAAGATTGCCACAAGACCAGAGCTTTTCCCATGCTCTGAAGTGATTGGTTGGATTCTACCCCAGGCAGATGTAACCACTATGATCCTGGAGAATGTTGAAAAACAAGGCTATGCTGCCTATAGCCCAGGATATATAGCCCTGGCCTACCACCTGCCAGAAGCACAAGTATTTTTGTCTGATGATTGGCTGAGAAACATTAGAATGGACCTTGTTGAGACCCTTAAAAGAATGTTGTTGTCTGGAAAGCATTTCAGAACCAGGGCTACGGGAGAGTATGACACAGCAAGCTTAAGGGCCCCATACAGGTTCATCGCCTTAATGCTTAACATAATTTTTGGAAGAGCGCATGGCAAGAGCTTCAAACTGGAGTGGATACCCATTATTTTTCATGTTGCAACCCAGGGGACCATTTTCAACTGGGCTAACATAGTATCAAACAGTCTTTCAGCCTGTATGGCCTCAGCCTTGGGAGGAGTGTCCCAAAAGAGGTCTGAATTTTATATGAGTTCCATACTCGTTGATTGTATATTGTGCAATCAACCTTTCCCCGGTCTAAGATGCATATGGGACAGGGAGAGGATGCCTATTTATGCTGCATACAAACCACTATGGGCACACAAATACCATAGTCATTACCGGGAGGTTTGTGAACAGTTCATCATGCCCTTGGATACTCTCATTTTTTCTGAAGGAATGCGGCTGCATGTCAGAAGAGGCAGTGCAGGTAGTTGAAGAATATGCAGATTATTTCCTGACTGAGGATGGATTCTACTTCAGGATGTTTGGAGGCTCCAGAGTACCCTCCCTACTGCCCAAATATGCCACAGACTACATCATTCATAAAGAGGCAGTTAGGCAGGTATTTTTGGATGGCATTGGAAGTTTTTTGTTTGAACACAAGAAAACTCCCTATCCCCCTTTGCCTTTCAAGTTAGGGAGCTATAGGTTTAACAGGGTAAAGAAAGCAGATGAGTTTGTAGAAGAGTTGGACAAGTTTCATTTTGGTGAGGTTCCCTTCCATAGAAATGACTCTCACAGCAAAGTGGCTGAACACTGCAAAGAGCACAATGTCCATTTTGAATACACCCACCATTGGGATAGAGAAGAATATGTCTTCCGAAATGCAGTGAATATGGCAGCTTTGAGGAGAAGGTTCAAGAAGAAAATAACCAAAAAACGTGGGAAGGGGCAGGATGAACAGGCCAAAGCTGATGAAGAAGCAAGGAAACAAAATGAGGAAGCACAAAGGCTGGCCCAAGAAGCTGCAGGGTGGTTGCAGGGAGAAGAAGAAGAAAAAAGAAAAGCTGCACAGGAGGTAGCTAGAAAAGCAGAGGAAGATGCAAGGAATGAAGAAGAAGAAAAGAAAAGAAATCTTGATGAGGAGCTACAAAAGCAAGAAGCAGAGAGGCTAAAGCTGACGCAGACAGAGATAGAACAGTCAGCCTCTGACACAGCTGGAGGACAGACCCAGGACATGGAGAACCCCGAGGTTCAGGGCCCAGAAGTACAAGCTTCCAGCATACCTAGACAGTATGTGGTCCCTACAATGAAACTGGTCCCCTTTGCACAGAAGAAAGGGGAAGAAATACCTGATTTTACCACTGTTTTCTATGACAAGGAGACAAAGAGGATAGTGAATAGAATGGAAAGGAAGGTTGACACAGGAGGTCTTCCCGGGAAAATGATAACTGATACACCCGTTGTATTTGGAACAGATCGAGATCCAAGATTCACCATTAGAGTTGGAGCTGCATTGATCCTTGCCTCGGAGGATAATGTGGACAAAATCATGACCAATATGGAGCAATCCAAGAAGTCTTCTGCTCAATTGAAAGACACCTTGAGAAAGGAAAGAGAAGAAAGAAACAAGCTAAAGAGGAAATATGAAGACATACAAAAGGAGATGAGGTCTTCAAAGGATGAACTACAGATTCTCCAAGCAGAAAGGAGGTCTATGGAAACTACACAAGAGTGTCTGGAGAGAGTGCAGCAAGAGTATCAAGAGCTAAGGGTGGAAAAGGAACAGCTGATGGTAAGGATAGAACACTTAGAGTTGCAGAAAACCACTTTGGAGGCAAATGAGAAGCAAGCCCAAGAACAAGAGGTAAGACTTCAAGAACAGATCACTTCTCTGACAACAGCTTTACAGGCAGCAAAAGAGCAGTAGGTTGACCTCCAACCTTTAAAGGAACATGTGCTGGCACAAAAGGCCAAAATGCTTCAGCTGCAGACCACTATAGAGGAGGAGAGATGCAAAGTTTTGCAAGTAGATGGCTAATTAGAGGAAATTCTGGAGACTTCCTCTTATTTTGTTGATAGATCTCAGGACATTTTGGAAGTCCTGACAGCAAGAATGGCGAGGTTGGAAAATAATGAGGAAACTCCTCTAGAGCTACCCTCGAAAGGTCAACAGGCCCTGCAGAAAGATTATGACTTATTAGAGTTTGCTATAAACACACCAGAAGATTTCAAAAAAGTTGTTAGAAAAACGAAAGGAGCTTGCTCAGAATTCTTCAGAAGGCTCCTGATTACCTACAACCGGTGCCAAACAGAAGCTGAGCAGAGGCTAGATGTTTTCCAGACCACAACTCGTTTGTGGAGATTTTATAGAAGAAGTATCAAGAGGAGGAAGCAAAAACACAACACATTAAGGCCCTCGACGACCAGATATTAAGGAGTGAGGTGGATCATTCGTCCATCAGTGTGCAGCTATTGGAGGACCAGCTTCGTTTGAGTGCGGCCATAATTGAGGCCATCAAGAACCAAGCTGCTAAATTCGAGATAAACATTCAATTCTTGGAACCTTGTGCGTTTGAAGGCATTGCCTCTGAGGCTTTGGCGTGGAAGAAATTTTTGAATACCCAAGTGGGGCCCTCCTCATGAATGATCTTTCACTTTTGTAATATGTAACCATTGTGTAAACACTCGATATAAGTGAAATTTTGAGAGGCAAAGAGTTGGGAAGCCCAAAGGTTATTTGTGGGCAGCCCAACAGTCTCATCTTTTTGTATAAATATAGAGAACTTAGAAGAACAAAGGGGATTTTTCCCCAGTTAGAAATGTAAGGTGATATTGTACGAAGAACTACTTTTTTTTGCAATAAAGGATTATTGTTTGCCTGTTGGAGAAAGATTAGTGGGACGTTCAAAATGCTATTGCTATGGATTGGTGAAAGATGAACTATTTCGTTTTTCCAGTTTTTTCCATTAACTGTGAGGTCGTTCTAACTCTTAGAGCCTATGTTCTTGTTTGAATGGTTTCTAGTTTATTCTGTGAAATTTCCACCATGAGTAATGTATGCTGTTCATAAACAATTGGCTATCTGATTATCTAAATATCTTTAATTGTTCATGTATTGTAGGAAGGAATATAAACTATTTGTAAATTCCCTTTATAATGCATGCACAACACACATTACTCATAAATTAGTTACAGTTTAGCTCCCCGGGGATAGATAGATAAATAGTTAGTTTTACTTTATTTCCGCATATGTGATTTAGATGCTTGTGAGTTCTAAGACGAGAGGTAAGAACCTGCGCATCACGTTGTGACTGCTCTTTGCATCTTTATCACCCTGCATTGTTAATTAGGCACTTGCATATCATACTTTAAGTCAAAAATACAAAACATACACGGTGGACCGGGCCGCAACCGGTAAAACCTTTGTTTTGTTACTTGACCTACGATAGCCAATCGCAAACCGAACGGATTCCCTATACCAAATAGTCATGGGCTAGTTGGGGACATTGACTGGGGAGAATCCCTTGCTGTTGTTGCCTACAAATTTCCAGGCCTCAACAGTTTCTGGCGCTAGAAGGATGGCCGACGGTGCATGGCTGGCCGTGGAAACTTATTTTCCCAAGATTACCCCACCAGCAGATATTTGGAATCTTTTGACCTAACCCAAGCACTTACAAATTTTGGTTCTACCCTTGGAACAAGTAAGCCCGGTTTCATCTTACGGTGTTTCTTACTCAGACTCCTGTCCGTTCACCTTTGCTCATGGCTGGTATAAATGTGAATCATCCCAACCGACTGCCGTCTTGGAGAGCTAGATCACCTTTGAACCTCACACCTCCTTTGCATAACCTACCTCAAGATTTTGATAAGCTGTTGCCCAAGTTTGACTCCAATGCAAAGACTGTTGTAGGTGACCACTTGCAAATTTTCTATTTAGCAGTAGAAGGGTTAAGGGCTAGGGGGTACGAAGATGTTGTCTGTAGATTGTTCCCTCACACCCTTAAAGGAGCAGCAGCATCCTGGTATTTCAGTTTGCTTGCAAACTCTATTCCTGATTGGGACACCTTCGAAAGGATTTTCAGAGGTAAATACGCAGACCAGAAGACACATGCCTCACTAATGAAAGGTCTTGGTTTATTAAAAAAAGAGAAGGATGAGAAGGTGCATCATTTTACTAAAAGGTTTTCAACATACCTTAAGAACTTCTCTGAAACTGACAAACCCTCAAACAAGGTCCTAATTGAATATTATACCTTAGCCCTAAGACCTGAGCTAGCCATGTTTGCCAAGATGAAAGCCAGACCTACGTTGGTAGAGACTTATGAAGAAGCAGAAAGGGTAGAGGCTAAAAAAGAAAGTATAGCAGACTATACTGATTTACCCGAAGAGAAAACTACCAGGAGAAGAGCCTTATTGTTGTCTAAACCTAGAGATGAACAATCATATGATTATCAGGGAATGCTGAAAATGATTCAGAAACTATCTAACCGAATAATAGATCTGGAGAAAGAGAGGGAAGTTCAGAAAACTTACAAACCCTACTACCAAAAAAGAGAGGATAGCAACCAATTGAAAATACCTCCACCAAATTTAGCATCAATGAACATAACAGAGGTAGGGGGGGACAATTTCTGCACTTTTCACCAGCAACCTCATTCTGAAAAGAATTGTCCTCAATGGTTAAATTCGATGACATTGGTGATGAATAAGTTGCTGGACTCTAAATTTACTAAAGACAGTAGTAAAGAAGAAGAGAAAAACCATACCATAGAGAAACAAGATGATGATACCATGTTCTTATAGGATGGTGTCTCGCTTTTCAACATAGAAGAGAACACTCTCAAATCTGAATGCACACCAACAACAACAAAAGATATGGATCCAACAATTAAAGACAATGCAATAATTTCAAAGATTAAAAAATTGCAAGAGAATGTCAAGAGACAGGTAGATGTGAATATTAAAGATAAAATACCTAAAGTCACTACTGTCAACCAGGAAACAGAGCCAATCAACGAGCTTGTCAAACTTATGGAAGAACAGGTAGGTGTTAATAAAGGAAACACTGAAGAAATTGAGGAGCTTGAAAAAGATATACCCACTCAAAACCAACCGGGAGAAGAAGACATAGAACCAGGTTGGGAAGAAAAAGCTGAAACCCCGCCTTTTATTTTGACCCTAGAAATGCTGAATCATAATTTGCATAATTGCTTGGTAGATTTTGGATCATCGGTGAATGTTATGCCACTTGAGGTTTGCAAAAAGATTAATGGACAGCCAGAGTCCACAGCCCAGGAAGTAGTGCAATTAGATAGCACAGGTGTCAAAGTAGTGGGAGAAATGAAAAATGTTCTCATTCGCTTTTCTGCAAATAACAAGATATGTCAATTTATCGACATCATGGTGGCTGACATACCAGGTGGATATGGGCTTATTCTCAACCGAGATTGGTATGCCAGATTAAAAGGTTATTTTGCTTCAGACTGGTCTCATTTATTGTTACCTCTCAAGGGTACCCCAAATCAGATTAAAATTTTGAGAGAACCTTACATGAAGCATACTGTCACTAAGCTGGGGGAAGGTAATGAATCTGCTAATTCAGTCCTGGGAAATTATCTAACGGAGCTCAAACTAAGATATCATACCACAAGAAAGGCCAGTTCTAGAATTGACACTCAGCCTGAGCTCCTTCAACTTCCTCAGGCTGATAAAGATGACTATAGACTAGTAGACATGGTTTCAATTTCAAAAATGGTACACTTTAGACCATGGATAGATTTTTTGGCCTACACCACAGCCTAGCCCTGTAACTCGTTGGATTGAAGAATTTTTAAGGGCAGGCACGCATTTTATTTTCTTGTTGCTTTGTACATAAATAAATTGATTTGTTCTTCTTTAATGCTTTGATGTTGTTTTCTTTGATTTAATGCTTTGATGTTGTTTTCTTTGATTTATTGCTTTGATGTTGTTTTCTTTTGTTTTAAATGCTTTGTTATTATTTCTTTTGGTTTTGAATAAAGAGGCAAACTTTTGGTTGCAATGGAAACATCAGGGTTCTTAATTAATTGAAATCTTGAGCAAAAGACTGTGCTTCTAAAACATAGAATGTCTTCTAGTAGCAATGTCCCTAATTGGCCAGGAATTCATTGAAGTCCTACTTAACCCCTGTAAATAACTCAGGAATTAAGAGGTTTGGAATACTATTTCGAGGCTCCATCCATTTCACATCTAAAATGTCCAAGGGAGTGACAGCAAAGGACCCACGGAAAGGAAGCAAGGTAAACAATATATCATATATAAATGATCCCATGCCATGATTTCAGAAAAGCTAAAAGCTATCAAGAGTCAAAACTCCTCAAAGAAAAATACATATCAAAGCAAAGTATCAAAAGCATGAATTTCAAATTGCCAAAAGTTCCTCTCCGTCCGTGAGATGAAAAGTAAATTATTCTCTCACACAAAAGGACACTATGGATAGAGGAGCCTGAATAAAATTCAGAAAGAAAGGCAGATGGAGGACTCAAAAGAACTAAAGTTCAAATGGCACAAAAAAATGCAGTTGGAATGGGAATGAGGAACAAAAGGATAGTGTTGTTTACTATATGTTACAATCCTATGGTGTCCAAGCTGGAAACTACCTTAGGAAGGGTAAAATAAATCTCACTTATTAGGCCTCAAAAGAGCTATTCAAACTCGCTAATATTTCTGATGTTACCATTTCCCAAATAATGGACTACTTCTCAATGATTTAAATGCATGGGTTGGCCAGTTTAGGAATACAAACATCTAGAATATTTCAACTTTTATTCAGACAATCTTGCACTAGGAAGAAGTTAAGTCAGAAATCTAGGGTTCACCAGGTAGTCGCCAATTGTTGCAGCTGCAACATTTTCCCAAAATTCAAAAAATTTCGGGACCCTCTTCTTGCTTATATTAGTTTGATTTGCTTCTTTGATTTGGCTTAATAATTCTTTACAAAGGTTTTCCTGATGCTTGAAATGATCCACTGCTTGTTTTTTATTTTTCATTACCTTAGAAAGCGTTTTTAAGTTTGTGAGTTGGAAGAGCATTTGCTTGCAACCCCGCCGTTGTAGAGAAATAATTAGTTTTGGTTTCGTATTCTTCTCTGATGTATTTGGCTCAATCGGCTGATTTTTGGTTTCGAGTCGGAACATGTTGTTACTTTGTTCTCCGTCGTTGCGGGCGGCAGACTATGAAGTCTCCCGATCATCGCTTTGATTTTTTAACCCCGCCTTGTTGTTGTCGCCGATCCTTGAATTGTGGGCTTCCGCCATTGTGGATGAAAGAGTCACTATCCTTCCGGCCGTTTAGTTGTTTTCTCTTCCGATGAAGACTTTACATGGCGGGGCGTGATGTCCTTTACGGTTTCACCGTTGCAGCTCCCTTTTCCGCTATCGCTCCGATTTTTAATAAGCTCCGACGCACTATTATTTTTGTCCTGGATATCTCAGTGGATAGATTAGTGTTTTGGCTACCCGACGTTGCGAAAGAAATTACCCTCGCGTCCTCTGATCCATAGTTTTTCGCCGTTCGATATTTTACCCTCCGCTTATGTTTGTCCATATATATATATGGGGTCAGACAGGGTTTATTATTCTATTCTATTTCCAACTGTCGCTCTCGTGTGCTGTCGTCCTCCCGAGCTCGCAAGGACCCCTCTGTCGGTACCCGCATTTCTAGGTGGCTCAACCGTGGAAGCTTGACCGCCTTCTTCCCACCGTTCACGTAGTGTTTCCAGGTAGGATCTTGTCGCCTTATCCCATTGCATTCGAGTTTCTTGTTGGTTTTTCTACAGTGGGGTTTTTTCCACGGCTGTTTTTTCCCTTGGCCCTGTTAGTTACATGCATATATAGTGGAGGGTTTTGTATCATGACTGTTAGTGTGGGCGTTTCTACCCACAGGGTAGTTTTTCCCACGGCCTTTTGTTATGCAACCCTGCGCTTAGTGAATGGGGGGGTTTGGTGCAGACGGCCATTACGCTATTTGCGCCAAGCTGCCCCTTTGATGATAGGTCGACAGCAGAAGGTTTTATGGCCCCTCCCGAGAATGCTTGGAGTGGTTTCCCCCCTTTCATGCTACTCGTATCCTTCAGACCAGTCGCATTTCACCGCGTTGCCCTGTGCGTCCGGTTCATGGCCGGTTTTGAACCCAAGCCGATGGAGGGGGATATATCACTGCATATAGTTATATGGACAATAGATTGCACAGGTAGTGTCCTTTTCTGAAAGCGCACCACTGAAAGCTTGAATAATTCCCATTGTCATTCCCCACGGCGCGATGATCATGGCGCCCACAGTTAACCTGAGTGTTCTTCATATTAATGTAGGTTTGTTTCCCGCTCGAGATTTGTTGATAAAATTGTTTCGGTATTAGACAGCGATGATGGCTTGCACATTTTGCTTCATTTAACTAACTTCTGTCATGTTAAACATAGATGAATTGAAACACTACACATTGTTGCCTCCATGTTTGCAACTTAGCAGGAAAGGGTCTAATGATGATAGTTTCATATATGAAAGGAGGATCCTGAACTCAAAATGTCAAAGCGACAAAAGAAGAAGGCCCCTGTGGTCAAAGAGGAGCTTGAAGTGGAAGTTATTACCAAAACCGAATACATCTATGAAGACACCAAGTGTATATCTGGTGTAGAACCTGAATACCAGTGGGGAGAGATATACAGGTTGATCACGCACCGAGAGGTGCCTGATATGGGCTTGGAAGAAGAAGGTATATACACAAATATAGAGAGATCTTCACTAATGAATATTGCCACAAGACCAAAGCTTTTCCCATGCTCTGAAGTGATTGGTTGGATTCTGCCCCGGGCAAATGTAACCACTATGATCTTGGAGAATGTTGACAAACAAGGCTATGCTGCTTATAGCCCAGGATATGTAGCCCTGGCCTACCACCTGCCAGAAGCCCAGGTATTTTTGTCTGATGATTGGCTGAGAAACATTAGAATGGACCTTGTTGAGACCCTTAAAATAATGTTGTTGTCTGGAAAGCATTTCAGAACCAGGGCTACGGGAGAGTATGACACAGCAAGCTTAAGGGCCCCATATAGGTTCATCGCCTTAATGCTTAACATAATTTTTGGAAGAGCGCATAGCAAGAGCTTCAAACTGGAGTGGATACCCATTATTTTTTATGTTGCAACCCAGGGGACCATTTTCAACTAGGCTAACATAGTATCAAACAGTCTTTCATCTTGTATGGCCTCAGCCTTGGGAGGAGTGTCCCAAAAGAGGTCTGAATTTTATATGAGTTCCATACTCGTTGATTGTATATTGTGCAATCAACCTTTCCCTGGTCTAAGATGCATCTGGGATAGGGAGAGGATGCCTGTTTATGCTGCATACAAACCACTATGGGCATAGAAATACCATAGTCATTATCGGGAGGTTTGTGAAAAGTTCATCATGCCCTTGTATACTCTCATTTTTCTGAAGGAATGCGACTGCATGTCAGAAGAGGTAGTGCAGGTAGTCAAAGAATATGCATATTATTTCCTGACTGAGGATGGACTCTACTTCAGGACGTTTGGAGGCTCCAGAGCACCCTCCCTACTGCCCAAATATGCCACGGACTACATCACTCATAAAGAGGTAGTTAGGCAAGTATTCCTGGATGGCATTGGAAGTTTTTTGTTTGAACACAAGAAAACTGCCTATCCCCCTTTTCCTTTCAAGTTAGGGACCTATAAGTTTAATAGGGTAAAGAAAGAAGATGAGTTTGTAGAAGAGTTGGACAAGTTTTATTTTGGTGAGTTGCCCTTCCATAGAAATGAATCTCACAGCAAAGTGGTTGAACACTGCAAAGAGCACAATGTCCATTTCGAATACACCCACCATTGGGATAGAGAAGAATCTGTCTTCCAAAATGCAGTGAATATGACAGCTTTGAGGAGAAGGTTCAAGAAGAAAATAACCACAAAAGGTGGGAAGGGGCAAGATGAACAAGCCAAAGCTGATGAAGAAGCCAGGAAACGAAATGAGGAAGCACAAAGGCTGGCCCAAGAAGCTGCAGGGTGGCTGCAGGGAGAAGAAGAAGAAAAAAGAAAAGTTGCACAGGAGGCAGCTAGAAAAGCAGAGGAAGATGCAAGGAATGAAGAAGAAGAAAAGAAAAGAAAGCTTGATGAGGAGCTATAGAAGCAAGAAGCAGAGAGGCTAAAGCTGACGCAGACAGAGACAGAACAGTCAGCCTCTGACACAACTGGAGGAAAGACCCAGGACATGGAGAACCCCAAGTTTCAGGACCCAGAAGTACTAGCTGCCAGCATACCTGGACAGTCTGTGGTCCCTACACTGAAAATGGTCCCCTTTGCACAGAAGAAAGGGGAAGAAATACCTGATTTTAACATTGTTTTCTATGACAAGGAGACAAACAAGATAGTGAAGAGAATGGAAAGGAAGGTTGACACAGGAGGTCTGCCTAGGAAAATGATAACGGATATGCCAGTTGTATTTGGAACAGACCGAGATCCAAGATTCACCATTAGAGCCGGAGCTGCATTGATCCATGCCTCGGAGGATAATGTGGACAAAATCATGACCGATCTAGAGCAATCCAAGAAGTCCTCTGCTCAATTGAAAGACACCTTGAGAAATGAAAGAGAAGAAAGCAACAAGCTAAAGAGGAAATATGAAGACATACAAAAGGATATGAGGTCTTCAAAGGATGAAATGCAGATTCTCCAAGTCGAAAGGAGGTCTATGGAAACTACACAAGAGTATCTAGAGAGAGTGCAGGAAGAGTATCAAGAGCTAAGGGTGGAAAAGGAACAGCTGATGTGAAGGATAAAACACTTAGAGTTGCAGAAAACCACCTTGGAGGCAAATGAGAAGCAAGCCCAAGAACAAGAGGTAATACTTCAAGAACAGATCACTTCTCTGACAACAGCTTTACAGGCAACAAAAGAGCAGCAGGTTGACCTCCAACCTTTCAAGGAACATGTGCTGGCACAAAAGGCCAAAATGCTTCAGCTGCAGACTGCTATAAAGGAGGAGAGATGCAAAGTTTTGCAAGTAGATGGCCGATTAGAGGAAATTCTAGAGACTTCCTCTTATTTTGTTGATAGATCTCAGGACGTTTTGGAAGTCTTGACAGCAAGAATGGCGAGGTTGGAAAATAATGAGGAAACTCCTCCAGAGCTTCCCTCGAAAGGTCGACAGGCCCTGCAGCAAGATTATGACTTATTAGAGTTTGCTATAAACACAGCAAAATATTTCAAAAAAGTTGTTAGAAAAATGAAAGGAGCTTTCTCAGAATTCTTCAGAAGGCTCCTGATTACCTACAACCGGTGCCAAACAGAAGCTGAGCAGAGGCTAGATGTTTTCCAGACCACAACTCGTTTGTGGATATTTTACAGAAGAGGTATCAAGAGGAGGAAGCAAAAACACAGCACATTAAGGCCCTCGACAACCAGATCTTAAGGAATGAAGTGGATCATCCGGCCATCAGTGTGCAGCTATTGGAGGACCAGCTTCATTTGAGTGTGGCCAGAATTGAGGCCATCAAGAACCAAGCTGCTAAATTTGAGATAAACATTCAATTCTTGGAACCTTGTGCGTTTGAAGGCATTGCCTCTGAGGCTTTGGCGTGGAAGAAATTTTTGAATACCCAAGTGGGGCCCTCCTTGTAAATGATCATTCACTTTTGTAATATGTAACCATTGTGTAAACACTCGATATAAGTGAAATTTTGGGAGGTGAAGAGTTGGGAAGCCCAAAGGTTATTTGTGGGCAGCCCAACAGTCTCCTCTTTTTGTATAAATATAGAGAACTTAGAAGAACAAAGGGGCTTTTTCCCCAGTTAGACATGTAAAGCGATATTGTAAGAAGAACTAATTTTTTTTGCAATAAAGGATTATTGTTTGCCTGTTGGAGAAAGATTGGTGGGACGTTCAAAATGCTATTGCTATGGATTGGTGAAAGATGAACTATTTCGTTTTTCCAGTTTTTTGCATTAACTGTGAGATCGTTCTAACTCTTAGAGCCTATGTTCTTGTTTGAATGATTTCTGGTTTATTCTGTGAAATTACCACCATGAGTAATGCATGCTATTCATAAACAATTGGCTATCTGATTTTCTAAATATCTTTAATTGTTCATGTATTGTAGGAAGGAATATCAACTATCTATAAATTCCCTTTATAATGCATGCACAACACACATTACTCATAAATTAGTTACAGTTTAGCTCCCCAGGGATAGATAGATAAATAGTTAGTTTTACTTTATTTCCACATATGTGATTTAGATGCTTGTGAGTTCTAAGACGAGAGGTAAGAACCTGCGCATCACATTGTGACTGCTCTTTGCATCTTTATCAGCCTGCATTGTTAATTAGGCACTTGCATATCATACTTTAAGTCAAAAATACAAAACATACATGGTGGACCGAGTCGCAACCGGTAAAACCTGTGTTTTGTTACTTGACCTATGGTAGCCAGACCGCAAACCAGACGGATTCCCTATACCAAATAGTCACAAGCTAGTTGGGGACGTTGACTGGGGAGAATCCCGTACTGTTGTTCCCTGCGAATCTCCAGGCCTCGACAAGTTGTCAGGTCAAAATAAACTCTGGATATGCCACCATTAGCATATTGTTATTGGCTACCAAAGTTAGCGATGCAACCATCATATGTTAGGTCAACGGTTATGTGATTTAACTCATTTTCCACAATATGCCAAAACTTTGTTGGAGTGGTGATTTAATTAAGGAACACATGTGGTTATTGTTTGGAATGACCATGCCACTTATAAAAACAAGTTGTAACAAGCATGACTTTTATAAAAGAGGTTGTAACCAAGTTGTTGGGAGCCTAATGAATGAATAAATTTGGGACCCATGTTTATCACACCACCATGGGGAGAATCAAATTATATAAACCCTCATTAGCCATTGTTGAGGGGGATCCATTTTGGTGGGAAAACTCCATATGCTTTGAGAGGAGCTAGTTGATAGCTCTATTGGAGTTCCATGTACTTTGAAGAAAGGATTTTGGTATCCATGTTGTGGGAGTCTTATAAATTGTGAAGAAGTTAGTTTGGATGTTGTAAGTTTAGCTTGAGGTTCAAAGCTTGTAGGAAATTTGAGAGAGCTATGTTCGAGATTGCATTTGTAAGAAAGTCATCCTTTTGATGTCTAGAGTAAGGTCATTTGTGTGAAGTTCCTTCTTGAATCCTTTGTTAAGGAGAATGTACATTTGGATGAAAACACTTATAAGAAGGTCCCAGTATCTTTCAAGGAAGATAATGAAGTGGTTCGATGTCTAAACAAGCTCAAAGATGCAGCTAGGGGGCTTGGTGAACTCCGTTACCAAATGTGTAATGTTGTCTTTCTTTTCCTTGTGTATGTTGTTTTTGTGCTCTTATGTGCATGATGCTTAAAATGTAATGATGGATGAAGAGAATTTCATGTTATAACAATTTTGGGAAGTCTCTTATTTCCCATGTTTTATTGAAACAATTTTTAGAAGTCTCTTGTTTCCCATGTTATTTATCTTGTGCTTGTAGAGCATATTAATCTTATCTCGTACATAATCACATAAGAATTAATGGAAGTACAATTTTGGGCATGTTTTTTTTTGTAAGCTCCATATATAAATTATATTATAATACAAAACATAATAAGTATAGACACAAAAGAATCAAGATGTTCGAGATCGCACAATGGCTTCTCACAAACCTAAGACACCAAAACTTGAACATAAACAGTCTACCCATGCATGAGGAACCTCATAAAAACCTATCCCCATGTGGCATCCATGCATGGAAAATCATTGAAAACTACTGAGCAGGTGTATGCCAGAGTACATATTCAAAATAAAATAATATAACTAAACAACCACGGAGGGCATTGAATGTTAAAAAAATGAGTAACATCTCCCAAAAGAGAGGCTTCTTTGATATCTAACCACTACTAGAATGCTATAAAAGATAAAAACAAAGAAATTACTCAGAACTGTGACTGCCTTCAACTTCATCGGGCTTCTCTTCCAGTATTGGACAATGGTAGTGCTCCGAGCTTGAAGAATTATCAAGAGCTTTTTTCACTGGGAGTGCCTCTATTTTCCTTAAGGAGGATAGGTCCACTTCGCTACTATGCTCCACATGATTTCTCTTGTGGGCACTCGTAGAGGAAATATCAGTTTTCTTCTAAGCCAAAAAAGGGATCCATTTTAGACCGGGTTTCTTAGTTCTCCATCAACTTGGAGACCAAAGAAGGACTCAATGAAGGGGAGGAGTGAAGAGTCGGAGTAGGGGAAGGAGAGAGCGGGGGATAATTACCCCTGCTAGAATCCTGCGATTTATTAGAGACCCGTGCCAACGTGTTTTTTGTTGTTTAGTTGTGCCCGCGATGAACCTGAGCTCTATGACCTATCAGTTGTTGCACCACCGCTTCTTCTTCCTAGTCATCTAACATTGTTCTTAAATTCCTCGAAATGGAGATGCCATACCCATTATTAGAGGAACCTATGTTCCCTCAACATCCAGAACTTCCCCTTCCTCTGCTAGCACACCAAGGGGTGGCACAGAGCCTTCTAGACATGATTGTATCTGAAGAAAGGGGCCCGAACACTGTATCTTTAAAGTTGGGATCCGAAAGGGGACAAGGGAGAACTAGAACACGAAATACACTGAGAGAGGGAATGAACTAATTTTGATGAGCATAAGCCATCCTGAAGAAATGCTCTTACCAAAATGCTGGAGAGAAACCCAACCTATAATCGGATTGACAATCGCTAGGAAATGGAAACATTCCCAGCCAAATTCCATGAAATAATTCTGCAGAGGAGCTATAAAATCGTTGTAAGGAGGCATAATTGTCGGCATACCACCACCCAGTATGTTCAGAGCATGAAAGGTTAGGAGCAT
Source organism: Pseudotsuga menziesii (assembly GCA_001517045.1). Classification (NCBI taxonomy): domain Eukaryota; kingdom Viridiplantae; phylum Streptophyta; class Pinopsida; order Pinales; family Pinaceae; genus Pseudotsuga; species Pseudotsuga menziesii. Next base: position 175,417 of record LPNX010001995.1, on the reverse strand, counting down.
TAAAACCATAGTCTTCATAATTTGGGGTGATTTAATGAGCATGGCGAGTGGATCAGGCATTGTCTAGGTGGTGGCCAGGGCGAAACTCCGAGCTCATGTCTACACATGCCAAACGATCTTATAGGACACCCACATCCGAGGCACTTTTGGGCATGTTACTTTGAGAATTATTTCTTTTAATCTAAACTATGAATTTTCAATCATTTATGACTTTACTAATCGACATTGAATTAGACATTACACCACTAAGAGAGGTACACTTTTTTGAGTTACTAGATACTATTAATTTTTTTATTCATGTAATTTTATTTGATTGTTTATATATATATTCTTAAGAAGTTCCTTAGGAATACACCCATTCCTCGGCTATTTTATGCCTGGTAGACAACATTATATACTTTATATTAAAAATAAAAAACAATTAAAATATTTAATGTCAACTCATAAAATTAAAATATTAAAACCAGTATCCATCAATCTTAACTCTAGATCTATCTATAAAGTATTGAGAGGGATCCATTTTCTTGCTTGTAAAAATGTGAAGACAAAAGATTTACATCTCAAAAAATTGTATTCCTCTATATAGGGCTTAAGATTGTTTGAAGTAGTGTTTTTAGTTAATTTTTATTTCTATTTATATTAAAAATGTTGGTTGATTTTTTTATAATATTATGTGAATCGCTTATTTAAAACATTATAATTAGGTTGATGTGGTTTTTATTTGAGAATTTGGGGTGGACTACTGTCTATACTTTTCCACGATTGCACCAGGATGAAACAAGTGTACTATTGAGATTGACTTTATGGCAATTGTTCAAAAGTCGAAATAAACAATTATTTAAAAAAGAAAATAAAAAATAATGGATAAGTGGTAACTAATGGATAGACAACTCTAGCTAATGAATGGATAGCCAACATTTCATGGTAGATAACTAGAAAATGTGAGAGAAAACAAAAGAATATAAAAAATAACTAGAAGATTGTGATATATATAAGTGATGGTTGATAAATGGGTGCATTGATAGTTGACGCATGGATAACATAGAATTTCGTTGTACTTAATTTGGGGTTTATCTATGTTCACCAACTACAAATTATCTAGTAGTAATACTAAGTATATTTTTTTTGTAAAATTAAATATACTAAATTTTGTCAAAGTAAAAATATCCAATAAATTACAATATATAAATATGATGACACTTTTGGACATGCTCTAATCCATGCATATCATTATCCTAACTTTGTTGCCTTGCTTGTTCATATATACGGCATCAGCTATCCATTGAGTTGTAGAGCATTTAATGCAACTGCAACAGACTTGATGACCATTGGATTTAGAGCAGCTCAATATCCAACGATCATCAAACTTGCTACAACCGCATTAAATGCTCTGCAGCTTAATGAATAGCTCTTGTTCATATAGACATTCAAAATAGTGACAAAAGACGTAAAATAAAGAATAGCTCTTGTTCGTATAGACATTCAAAATAGTGACAAAGGACGTAAAATAAAGAGTACTCAAAATTATCATCGCCAAACAATTCTCACCTAACACATAGCATGTAAACATTCATGACTGGGCTGAGCAATATCCTAGTGAGCCCTCTCAAGCACTCTGACACAAATTGACATTAGCTTGTGAACATTCATGACTGGGCTGAGCGATATCCCAGTGAGCCCTCTCAAGCACTGTGACACAAAAAAACGTACGACAAAAATGATGTAACATATTAAATTTTTCTGTGCCTTTTGGTGTCCTTGAGGTGTTTACATAACATTTACTACACTATGATTAGAATATACATTATTGGATGCCATGTTAGCGGAACAAGTTGAACATAATTATTATGTTTTACCAGATTTTTTTCAAAACCACAAATAATCATGTTAATGAAATATATTTTTGAGGGCTATTGTGAGCTTTGAGCTGTAAATGGTGTTTTAGTAGTGATCCATATCCAATGATATTGGTATACCATTTATTCTTTTAAAATAGAAATCACAAATTTTATTATATTTTTCAAAATCATTACCGTTAATAAAAAAATTAAATATTAAAACATAATTTTTTTCTCGCTAATCTCTTTAAATCTCATATAGGATGAATAGTGCCCGCAAGTAATGACTATTGCTTAAAAACCAACATGCTAATGTTTTCAAATCTCATATAGTATGAATAGTACCTGCAAGTAATGACAATAACTAAAAAGCAAAACATGGGCTCGCCCATTGTAGCAAGTGGATTAGTACATTGATATATTAGTGTCATGAATTTTAAAGCAACAATTTTGAAAGATGTTATTATGAGCAATATTGTGCATATTATGAGCTTATTATGAGCATGTTTAAAGAGGGGTTTTTAAAAACACGTTAAAAAGCTTAATATTTAGTTTCAATATATGAACATAGAAATAATACATGAAGACAAGCATTAAAAAGGAGCTAACACATAATACCTAGAGCCTAAAAACAATAACAATATCTGAATATTGGTCAAATTTCGGTAGAGCAAACGGTCGAGAGGGGTTTCGTTTGCTTGGTGGCCCAAGATCAAAACTCGATGCTTCTCGGAGGCGACATTTAAATCCAATCATGTTAAGGGTTGGTGTGGTCTAGGCCGAGTGCGATCTTCGGGTGATTTTGACGGCTTAGATGCCCCTGGATCGTGGTTTCTCAAACCAAAGGTTCACCCAACAAGTCACAAGGCACTCGAACAAACAAACAAACAAAAAAACAATGCCTGAATATTTAAAACAAGGTCCTACTAAAATGACAATCAACATCAACCTGAAAAGAGAAAGTTATTAACAACTAATTATTAATTAATCAACGTAAGGTATACTATTTACTAATCAACACTCATTAAATAAATAGCGGTCCATATCTCATTAATACGCTCTCCTTAATACATGGAAGTAAATTATCAAATTCAATTTATGCTTTCAATTTATACGACCTAGAATACTTTGTTTCATTAGATTTTGAACATAAAAATCATTTTTGTAATTATGATTGCTCACCAAATCTTGATATTTATCATGGCTAAAAACCTTATATATGAACTTTATGCACATATTATTATTTCTATCAATTTATAAGTTTAATAGAGTTTAAAATGGTAATATGTTAAAATATGGGATTGAAAATTTTTATATTTATTATTATTGTAAAAAATAACTATATTGAGAAAGTGTGGTGGTGACGGTGGCGAATGTCTATTGAGACCAACTTTGGTTTATGAGTCTTTAAGAAGGATAATACTTGGTTTACTTTAAAATCTTGTTCATGTTCTCAAAAAGCTTTCCAGGCTCACTATAGTTTTGGAAAGTTAAGAGGTTATAAAGGTTTGTATTGAAACTTGAATAGTATGAAACTCAGATCTAATGTGGGTGTGAGCAAGGCACTCTAAGAGAAAGTGATTTTCATCCTCAATGCTCATAGAACCAGCGTAGATCCAAATCCTAGGCTCTATCAAGCGCCGAGATGGATCAAATCTCTCGAGGTGCAAACCTCTTCTTAGGCATCCATTGATTTGATTCAAACCAAAAGACACATATTTTTATTTAAGGTCCACATATAATATTTTTATTATTAATATTTAATATTATTTATGCCCAACATATAATATTTTTTATTATTTTTTATTTTGTTAGGAACGAACATTGCATCATTTCCCCACACATGGTTTTAAAACCATATGCAAAGACCTCCTACAACCATGGGTTGTTTAGGACGCCTTGCACATGGTCTTAAAACCATTTGCAAGGCCCTCCTAAACCATGTACAATAAAACCATGGGTTGTTTAGGAGGCCTTGCACATGGTTAAAAAACATGTGCAAAGCCTCCTAAACCATGCACAATAAAACCATGGGTTGTTTAGAATGCCTTGCAAATGGTTTTAAAACCATGTGCACATGGTTTTAAAACCATGTGCAAGGCCAACATTTTTTTGCGGATAATTCAATTTTGTGTTTTTTTCTTGACCCACATATTTTTTTTACGGATAATTAAATTTTTACTTTTTTATTGTTTTGTTAGGTAGGAAGATTCCAACATCTCCCCCATATTAGATTGTTTTTGTGGCCGACATTTATTTTGGCTTATTAGAAAATTTATTTTTTATTAATAAAAATAATGTTACGAAAATGATATTATTTTTTATTTTGTGTTACAAGATCTCTCCCATAATATTCACTATCTCTATTATTTTTTGCCGACATGTTACAAACGTTACTAACGTTACATTACATTACAAGATCTCCCCGATATTGGGTTGTAGAGAGCGTCTTGGTGCAACCACAAAGATGGAAAATCCTTTCCGCCCATGGAGTTTTAGGAATAGATCATCACCTTGTTTTGCTATGGAGTTCATGAGAGTTCGTTCTAATATTGACGATATTATTTTTCTTATGTTAGCTAGTTACTACTAAGATATACTTGTGACCTTCCAAGTTAGGATTAATGAGCTCCTTGTAGTATCTCAATTTTCTCTTAACCGCTAATTTTCCTCACACCATAATTTCTCTTTAAACCTATAAGCAATAATATTTTTTACATTATCATTGTTCTACAAAATGTTGTTTTCATCAATGCCCCAATGTTTTAACCAAGCCATGGTATCTTTACACCAACACTACTTGTGGCGTAGTTGGTTTTGACATGAGTTTAAATTTTTTTTAGGAAGTCTCTTGTTTCCCATGTTTTTTATCTTATGCTTATACATCAGGTACCTAATCATAGTCATTCTCTCAATGGGGAAAGACCCACATCTCCAAGGAGAATAGGATAAGGCGTATTGCTTTTAATTTTGAGATTAAAAGTTATAAACCACTTCTGGATTTGCTCAATCTTCCTCCAAGATTCTCTAAAAATGTTGTAACCCCATACTTCACAACCATACAAGATAATAAGGATGACAAGAGTTTCAAAGAGAAACTTCTTTTTATCCCACATGACAAGATTAGTTGATTTACAGTTATTTTCAAAACTAAAATAAGTGTCCCACCCACCATTAATTCCGAGATACTTGTAAGAAGTCACTTCCTCTAGATTTCTATTATCATAAATAAAATTTGCATGTGTCTTTCTTAAATTTTATAATCATGATTTTTTTCTTGTCGGTGTTAATAGTCTTACCCATGTTAGACCAAAAATGTTTAAGAATTCATTGCTTATCAAGATTAGAAGGACGCCTTTCTATAAGAACAATATCATCAACATAAAGTTGGAGGATGATAACTATCCCAGCTAAGATTGTACCGACGCAACCTAAATCTTCTAAACACTTTTCTAGATTTTCAATGTAAATGCCAAAAAGGGTAGGGGAGAGGGGGAAACCTTGTTTAAATCCAAAATTACAATTTATATATGTTGTCCACCCCTCATTATTCTTAAACTTGGCAATGGCCTTTTCGTATAACCTTATCGCGACAACTCTCAACTCAAAAGGAACCTTAAGCTCCTCTAGCCTATTCCACAAGTTATTTCTAGGCACTGTATCAAAAGCTTTTCTAAAATTCACAAAGCAACAAAATATGTTAGACTTATTATTACGACATTCCTCTGCAATGATCCTAAGTGTAATGAGGTGTTCTACGGTTGAATGGTGCCATCTAAAACCTGCGTGACATTTAGCCTATGTACCTTCCATTTCTAGCCATTCATTGATCTTCTTTGTAAGATAATACCATATAACTTAACTAAGAGATGGCTAATCATAATAGTCCATTAATTAGAGGGGTCTTTTTATCACCACTTTTGAAAATAGGAATAATGAGGCTTTGAGTCCAAGGTGTATGAAGCCCTTGCTTGACCACTAAATTAAAGAGTTTGTGGATGTGCAGGATGAGGACAAACTTTTCAATTTTTAATAATTCCGCTTGGTAGCCTTCAATGTCTTTGGATTTTCCATTTTCTAAGTGTTTGACCCCAAAATGTATGTCTTCTAACGAGAAAACTTCTTTCGATGTAAGAAGGGTTTGAATGTTATCTCTGATATCTAGGGATTCATAAATCTTTTTAAGATAAGAATTTCAATCTTTCAAAGCAATTTTATTGTCTTCTTTTATTTTGCGAGTTAGAATTTGTCTCCAGAATTTCTTAGGAGCCACCTTACAGAGGTCTAGGAGATTTTCATGCCTTTTACTTAGATAATGGCTTTTTTTCTTTTAATTAAAGTTTTGTAGTGATTTATCTTGTCCATTTTTATCGAATCTGTAGTAGCTTGCTTAATTTATTTTCTCGCATCTTTACACTCTTGATCATACCAAGGGTTGGTTCTACTATTGCTCGTTTTAGTGGAGACTTCAATAAAGAACTTGTTAATGGATAATGAGAGGTTTGTAGCAAAATTATGGTAGATATTTTATATATTCTCCATACTAGATAAATGAAACATTTCATTTTTTAGATCATGGAGAAAAATGTGACAGGCTATACCCCCAATGCATCTATGACATGAACATTTATTCCATATTAACCATATGATATATTTGTCTATATCAGGGACCTTGGACTCCTCGTGTTCCCAAGTTTCAACCAATAATATAATATAAATTTAGCTCTGGATCCAACTTAACTTAGGGCCTTTGCTCCATGGAAATCCTCGACAATTCTAGGAGAATATCTAGAGTGTGTCAAATTTCTTTTTATTACTATCCTTTTGGTTTCTATATCTAATAACAACTTTCATGTTTTTTATTAATGCCCATTTTCCATCCTTCCTAGCTTCTTTTACCTTTTGAACCTCTTTTCTTAATTCAACATGATCCTTTGGAATGAGGTCTTCATTTATAAATAACCTCGAGCCTTTTAAACTTGATTTCTTATTGAGCATGTTGTATTTTTGTTTGGTAGAGCTAACCTTAACCTGCATTATCCTTTCTTTATTCTCTACTAATTTCACCAACATGTTTGTTTCTATGAGACGACTGATAGTTTCAATTTGTAACCTATTGTGAAGTTATGTCTTGACAATGGCTAATGTATGCTCTTATTCCTCCTCTTTTAAACAAAAAATTATGAGGTTTAAATCTCTTTTGTTACGCTCGTGGTCTAAGACTATGACTTTATTCATTTCCTCTTTAATGGGTTTGAAATCTATTTTTACCTTCTATATTATTTAGGGTTAGGTAGTGGTTAACTTTTTCCTCTAACTCTTTAATCATATCCTTTAACTTAATATTTTATACTATATCTACCTCTCCTTGTTCGAGTGTTTTTTAATTTCCATTGCATGTAGTCTAGTATCCATTATCTCTACCTTGTTCTCCATTTTTTTTTATCTTCTCGTCTATTTGTTTTTGGATCTCTTCTTGAAAATATGTAAATTTATTATGGAGCATGGATTTTAATTCTATACTGAGTTTAGCTTCTCTTTCTTCCTTACATTTCTCGAAGGATTCTATATATTCATAAAGTTTAGCCTCTCCTTCTTCCCTACGTTTCTCTACTGAATCCATAAATTCATAAAGGTTATGTAGGGTAACTGTGTAAGGTTTTCCTTTAACAGTCTTTGGAAAATGCGGTGAATTACTCATATTTATGTAAATATGTAAAAATGTAATAGAATAAACTAAAACTAAAAATAGAAAAAAAATATATAGAGGGAAGGAAAATATGCAGCTAATTTAGATCCCTCAAATAAATGATGAAGATACACTAGCTGCAGGAGTGGAGTGCCCATAAATTTTATGGAAGGTTTTCATTGCAGAGCTTCACTAAGGGTTTTAACCTCAGTGCTTCATCTTTTATCGAGGGTTCTTTCACCAAAGATTTCACCGGCATAATGTCCAAAATTTTACAACACATGGGATAGCAAACAAGAAACCCGCACTTGATTTATAAACACATGCATGATATATAAAGAAAAAGATGTGCATAATTTGGAGAGAAAAAATGTGTGCACTCTTTGGAAAACATATTATAAACCCAAAAAATGGTCCTTCGTGGTGTCCCTGTGTCCCCATAAGGAGGAGTACACATAGTTTTTCCAACATATCCATATAAGTTGTGGTGACTAGGAAATGCTTAATATGTTTTCCACATAATCACCTTCAGTCGCGAGTAGTTACAACCTGCACGTGTGTTATAGCTCACTTTCCTTTAGAACAATGTGGGCTCTGCAAGGTTTTTTGAATGATTGTGGATGCCATTCTGAACCATAATTGGGAGCCATGCTAATTACACATACCTAAAGGGTGCCCACAAGAAGCTACTACCCAAATATGATGCAATGGGAGCGCATGAGCCAAATAAAAACAAGAGTGCGCACGCACCCCTGAATGGCGCACGTGTATGTGGACACCCGTGCATGTTTTGTGCGATTGCATACAGGGACATGCGCACATCCTTGTGTTTAAAAAACATAGTGAACAATATTGTTTTGTTCATCATCATCATTCCATTGAAAATTCTTGAAAATAAAATCAAAGCAAAGTTTCAACTAAACCTATTATCATCCTCCTCCTCCTCCTCATCATCATCATCATCATCCTCATCCTCATCCTCATCATCATAGTCATCATCCTCATCATCATCATCACCATCATTGTTCATCATCATTGTCATCGTCATTGTCGTCGTCGTCATCATCATCATCATCATTCTCCTCCTCCTCCTCCTCCTCGTCCTCCTCCTCCTCCTCCTCATCATCATCATCATCCTCATCATCATCATCATAGTCATCATCCTCCTCATCTTCATCATCCTCATCATCCTCATCCCCATTATCATCATCATAGTCATAATCCTCATCATCAACATTGTCATCATCATCATCATCATCATCATCATCACCATCATAGTCATCATCATCCTCATCATCCTAATCATCATCATAATCATCTTCATCATAGTCATACTATTCGTGATCATCATGATCATGATCATCATTGTCATCGTCGTCATCATCATCATCATCGTCATCATAGTCATCATCATCGTCATCATCATTGTTCATCATCATCATCATCATGGTCATCATCATCATCATCATCATAATGAACATCATCATCCTCATCATCGTAATCATCATCATCATCATCATAATCATCGTCATCATAGTCGTAGTCATCATCATCATCATTTTCATCGCCATCATCATCATCATCATCATCCTCATCATCATCATAATAATAGTCATCATCATCATTGTCATCCTCCTCCTCCTCCTCATCATCATTGTTCATCATCATAATTCCATTGCAAATGCTTGAAAATAAAATCAAAGCATAGTTTCAACTAGACCTATCATCATCATCATCATCATTGTTCCTCATCATCATCGTCATCATCATCATCCTCATCCTCATCATCATTATCATCACCATCATAGTTCATCATCATTGTCATCATCATCGTCATCATCATCATAGTCATCATCCTCATCATCATCATTGTCATCATCCTTATCATCATCATCATCATCATCATCATTATCATCATCATCATTGTTCCTCATCATTGTCGTCATCATAATCATCCTCATCATTATCATCATCATCACCATTATTGTTCATCATCATAGTCATCATCATCCTCATCATCCTCATCATTGTCGTCATCAACATCATCATCCTCATCATCGTAATCATCATAATCATCGTCATCATAGTCATAGTCATCGTGATCATCATCATCATCATCATCATTGTTCCTCATCATCGTCATCGTCAGCATTATCCTCCTCCTCATCATCATCATTACCATCATTGTTCATCATCATAGTCACTATCATCCTCCTCATCATCATCGTCGTCGTCATCAACATCATCATCCTCATCATCGTAATCATCATTCTAATCATCATAATCATCGTCAGCATAGTCATAGTCATCGTGATCATCATCATCCTCATCCTCGTCATCATCATCATCACCATCATTGTTCAACATCATCGTCTTCTCCATCATCATCATCATCATAATCATCATCATAGTCATCATCCTCAACATCATCATTGTCATCATCATCATCATCCTCATCATCATCCTCATCATCGTCATCATAGTCATCAAAATTGTCATCATCCTTCTCATCCTCATCATCATTGTTCATCATCATTATCATGGTCATCATCATCATTCCATTGAAAATGTTGGAAAAGAAAATCAAAGCAAAGTTTCAACTAAACCGATCATCATCATCTTTGTTCCTCATCATCATCGTGATCATCATCATCCTCCTCCTCATCATAGTCACTATCGTCATCATCATCGTAACCATCGTCATCATCCTCACCCTCATCATCATCATCATTGTCATCATCCTCATCCTCATCATCACCATCATTGTTCATCATCATCGTCATCGTCATCATCATCATCATCATCATCATCATCCTCATCATAGTCATCCTCCTCCTCCTCCTCCTCATCCTCATGCTCATCTTCATCATCATAGTCATCATCCTCATCATCATCATTGTCATCATCATCATCATCATTATCATCTCCATCATAGTCATCATCATCCTCATCATCATAATCATCATCATAATCATTGCCATCATAGTCATACTATTCGTGATCATCATCATCATCATCATTGTCGTCATCATCGTCATCATCATCATCAGCGTCGTCATCGTCATCATCATTGTTCATCATCATTGTCATGGTCATCATCATCATGGTCATCATCAACATCATCATCCTCATCATCGTAATCATCATCATCATCATCATAATCATCGTCATCATAGTCATAGTCATCGTGATGATGATCGTCGTCGTCATCATCATCACCATCATTGTTCCTCATCATCGTCATCACCATCATCATCATCATCGTCATCACCATCATCATCATCATCATCCTCATCATCATAGTCATCATCCTCATCATCATCATTGTCATCCTCCTCCTCCTCCTCATCATCATTCCATTGCAAATGCTTGAAAATAAAATCAAAACAAAGTTTTAACCTAACAATGCGCGCATGCTTGTTCAAAACAAAGTTTTAACTTAACAGATGCATGCACGCGTGTTCAAAACAGAGTTTTAACTTAACAGATGCACGCATGCGTGTTTCACGCACACTCACTTAGAAGTGCGAGCGCACTTCTAGTGCGTGTGCATTACGTTTTAAACTACGCGCACGCGTGATTTAAATTTAGAATTCTGGCGGGCACCCATTAGAGGAAATTTCAACTCAAAATGGGCCTTTTAATTGTAATTCAAATTCCATGTCATCATGTATTAGCCAATGAAATTGCTTTAAATTTGAAATACCGTATAGGTCTTAAACACTTTTTTAATATAAATTTGGGGATAGGTATCATAAAAAAATTACTTTTTTTGTTAGTATTTTCGACATATCTCCCCGTGTTTTTACTCAAATTTCAATTGGGAGAGCTCGTTGGATGCGGAATTCAATTCTGCATCCAACGAGTACACACTTGGCATACTTTTGATGGACCTCGTTCCCTCCAAAACAAGAAATACCTGAAAAAATGTGATGAATCATCACATTTTTCAGGTATTTCTTGTTTTGGGGGTAGCTAGGTCCATCAAAAGTATGCCGAGTGGGTACTCATTGGATGCAGAATTGAATTCTGCATCCAACGAGCTCTCCCGATCAAAATTTGAGTAAAAACACGGGGAGATATGTCGAAAATACAAACAAAAAAGTATTTTTTTTGTTTTCTTCCTCCAAAATTAATCAATATTATTTTAATAATTTGTTAATTTTTTTTAGGAGACCCATTTTGATTTGAAATTTCCTCTAATGTGTTTTCCAACCTACGTGATGGATTACTTGGTTTCTTTGGTTTTATGTTTTGGTTGCCAAACCAAGTGGTTTGGACTATCTTATGACATAAAACATGTTTTGTACCACCTCTCCTATTTCATGCATGATTTTGCATATGCCACACTTGTCCACTACTAATGAAAATTCACATACTTGTGTAGCTTTGTCTGTAGATTATGAATATGTAATTTTCATTTAAATCTATTTTTTTCTACTTTTTATTTAATTTTAAATGGACTAACTTCAATCTAACACAAAAGGTAGGCTATTTGCTTTGGTTATAACTTTTGATTGGCTCGCCTATTTAGAAAACGGAAAAGAACCCGCACAAGAAGACACAAAGACCTACATCCTAAAAAAAATATCGTTCATTGACTATGTTAAGACCAAGATGTCATGGACCAATGCTCGGCCTTATCATTTTAGGGCGTCGCTGACTTCCTTAATTTTAAAAAATATATATAACATAAATAAATATGGAAAAATAACCCTGCACTAGACACACCTGTTATCTACAACTCTATATAATTGTTTTCACAAAATTCCACCATTTGCATACCAAACGAGTGGACCAACGCAAACATATTCATTATTTATTGGGAAAAAATAACATACCAACCTTAGAAGAACCTCATTTTTTGGGATCTATACTTAGTTTCCATAAATAAAAGTTATATATTCTAGAAGGTAATTCGATTGTCCACGTTTCATATTCTTACACCATATTCCAAAAAGTTGTGTAGGTACCTCTAATATTGATTTTTGACGTTCAGATTTCTGTTTTTCCAGAAGTCCATTGCAACAAACGCGTAATAAGTGATCAGCATTAGCTTGCACCAGCCCTAAAACATGATTGATATTCATGCAAATTTTCTTAAGAATTCAAAACTTATAGACCTTATTAACAACACAACGACATTTTGTCAAGTTATTTTAAGAATTCATGAGTTGATATGACAACATTATTTTGAAAGTCAATCTTCAAAATACTTACACGTGATTGGTCAGATAGATTATGAAGGTTGCCGGTGGTGCACCAAAGGCAATGTCGACAATCCGTAGGTTCTTTCTCGACTATGAATCTTCCTAGGTCTCTAAGGTGGTCGCACATTCTTATTAGGTTTTCATTGTCTACCTCCTAGACAAATTAGTATATACACTAGTATACACACCACAGTATATACCTAGTATGTACACTAGGTATATACACTTTTGTATATACTATACTAGTACCAGTGCACATACACTAGTGTATACTAGGTGTAATATACTAAAGTGTACACTTGCTGTAATATAATAGTGTATGTTAGGTGTAATATACTAGTGTACATACACTAGTGTACAAAAGCTTGATGACTTCTTATAGCTATAAAGTCAAGTCTATGAAAAAGGAGGATAGAATAAGGTAGACTATTATCCAATGCAATATTGGTTGCTCTACAATACATCCTTCATGAAAGATGGATCCATCCTCTATGAGATTGATTCCCTTAGTGCATGAGGATGCTTTCAAGAATGAGAATGAGGTCTATACATTACATACACTAGCTTTTTTTCAGAGGAAAAAATACCAGATCTTGTTATTCTATTGAATCAAAGATCATCATGTACATTCAACCATAGAGGCAATCATCAACAAAGGATTCAGAACATAGGGGTATCATCAGTGTGCAATGGTGAGAGCCTGTCATCAAAACATGGGCAATATGGCCACAAGCCTATTAAGATTCAGGATTTTATCATCACTCCTGTAAAGACAGGTCAGATTTATGCTAGTATTCAGAAATGACATGAAGCACATGAATCATGAGCATACGAAGAAGACTGAGGGTCTCTTCATGAGATTTATAGGATCCCATTAAATGAAAAACAATGTTATGTGCGAAATAAAGAGGACTGATGCCCAGCACAAGCTAATATAGCTGAAAATTACCATGATGAATGATCATATCATTTAGAGATTCCATGAAATTTTCGAATCCTGATTCAAGAGAGAGTGCCTTTTTAGAGAGACTGTTAGCTATCTGGTTATGCTCACGATATATGTGCTTCATGGTCACTTCCAGAAAGATAAACAGTAACTCTCTAATGTCATCACACCAATGACTCAGATGTGGTAATTTCAGTGTGTCATTTCATGTAGCCCACGAGATGATGACAAGGGAATCGCCATAAATAGGGTGTAAAGGAATCCCAATAATCTTAGTAACAGAGAGTAAGGCACATAATGCCAACAGCTCAGATCTTGTGTTGGTACTACTGCCACATCCCAGAGAGAAGTACACGCAGTGAGAGCTAATCAGATGTAACACAAAACCTGCTCCCCCAATGTTCCCAGTAGCTGCACCATCAAAATAACCACAAGGATAGGTAATCGATGGAGGTAGTCCAATGATTCTATTTTTAATCTTCTTTCTAGGCACAGAAAAGGTGTGATAGAGCACATCTATTTGGATAAAGATAGCATAGACAGATGGTATATTTCCCTCAAATATACATCCATTTTTGTGTTTCCAGATAGACCAAAAGATGAAGAGGGGCAAGTAGAGCTTGGAATAGTCGAAAGGATGAGAACGAAACCAGTGCTTGAGATATAAACGAGAAGATGATTTATATAAAGAACGAATGCCAAAGTGCTCGAATCCAGCATCAAAGGTGCTCTTGGTAAATAAACAGTCCATAAACAAGTGTTGGGCCATTTCTTCTCCTTTCTTGCAGAGAAAACAGTAACTAGGACCTTGAACTCCACGTATATTGAGTTGATCCCAAGTTAAAACTTTGTTTTTTTAAAGAAATGAAATAAAGCAGCGAATTTTTTCAGGAATGATGATTTTCCAAAGGATCCGGTGAACGAAAGATGAATCGGGAAGTGGATCCAAATTGTGGTTTGCAATACAATCATATGCAATAGCCGTAGTTAAAGATCCTGTGTAGTTCTTGTAAGACCAGAGTAGACTGTCTGGTTGAGTCCTGAGTCTGATCCTTCCATATTCCAACCCCTTAACATAATCATTTCAGATGTGGTTCCATTCCCCAACCATATCCAAATCCGTTGTAGAGAGCCAATAGGACCATGCATCCACAGAGTAATTCCTAGCTTGAGCCAAAGATATAATACCATAATATTCAAGATAGTCACAAATATCCTTGGGAGAGTGAACAAAGAGCCCATACCTATGATCGGGTCTAGACCCACCCTTATGCTCTCTCCATTCCCCACATGCCAAGTTAAGCCACAACCAATCCAAGAAATAGTGCGGATGAAACCCATCCAAATAACAAAGACACCTGAGACCGAAAATGCCTTACTACGGATCCATGACAAAACAGTTTTCTTCCTTAAATACTTCACAGATATTAATTTGAACCAAAGTCCATTTCTGCAAAGTGCAAGCTAAAAACTTTTGAGTCTCAAAGAGTTGTTGAACCAACCGATATTTTTAATGCCCCAGCCTCCTTGATCAATGGGTTTGGATAAAGACAACCAATCGACAAGATGATATTTTTTCTTATTATTCGAAAAGCCCCAAAGGAAGGTGAAAATCATGCTTTTTAGTTTCCCAAGTATGGATTTTGGTATGGGAACTAAAGCCATCCAGTACACCGACAAGCTAGTGAGAACTGCTTTAATAAGAACCAATCTCCCCCCCATAGAAAAGAGCCGGAAAGTCCAGTGAGAAATCCTTTTTTTGAACTTTTTGATGAGCCAAAACTAGTCTTTAACCTTATACCCCAAAGGTTTTATAAAATAACCAAGGTAATTGAACCCCGAAGAAATGTGCTCAGTCTTGAAGGGGAGGGAGCGAGTGATTCTGTTTAAGGACCCATCATCAACATTGTTGAACAGGAAGCATGACTTTTTTGAGTTTATGCACATGCCCGAAGCTTCACAAAAGGTGTCCAATAAAACTTTGAAGGCTATCCATTCTTCACAAGAGCCAAACCCGTAAAGAATCACATCATCAACAAAGAGAAGGTGAGTGAGGGATAACTGTTGTGAGATTTTGATCCCTTTGATCAGACCATGTCTGTGAGCATCTTCAATAAGGAGGCCGAGTCCTTCTATAACAAGGATAAATAAGAGGGGAGAAAGAGGACACCCTTGCATGATACCATGGGAGGCCATAAAAAAAAATCGAAGGGGAACCATTGATGAGCAGAGCAAAGTTAACCAAAGATATGCATCCCATAATCTAGTTGACCACCTCCAGTGGCACACCAATTTGCAGAAGAATGAGCCTGATATAGGACCAATTAACTCTGTCAAAGGCTTTAGTGAGGTCTAGCTTAAGAATAAGGGTGCTTTTGTTCTTGGTTTTGATAGAGTGAAGGACTTCTTGGGTAATGGCTAGCGGCTCTGAAATCTGGCAATTTTTGAGGAACCTAAACTGCTGTGGAGAGATAAACTTGTCAAGGAAGGGATTAAGGCGTTGTACAGTAACCTTGGCAATCAGTTTATAGACCAAGTTACAGAGATATATGAGACGAAAATCGACAAAGGATAAGGTCTTGTCCTTTTTAGGAATAAGGGCTATAAAAGTCGAGTTAAGTGAGGGTAAAACCCTATCGGTCTGTCGAGAATCTTCCACCAGATTAACAAGTTCATCCCCCAAAAGGTCAAAAAAGGCTAGAAAGAACTCTACAGGGAAACCATCGGGCCTAGGTGATTTTTCTTTCTTGAAAGACTTAAGAGCCCTTTCCACTTCCATTGAATTAATCTTAGAAATAAAAGTAATTCTCTCCTCTTGTAAGATAAAAGAAGGGAAAAGTCGAATGACTTTTAGCTGAGCTGCAATGGACGATTGATTATCATCACAAAATATCTATTTGAAGTGTCTTACACCCATATCCTTCAAACCCTGATCTTGTTCCGCCATAATACCCTCCTCATCCTCCAAGCCCCAAATAGCATTTTGATTTTTTCTAGCTGTTGCCACAGAGTGAAAAAATTTGGTATTGGCATCGCCCATAGTTGCCCATATCATTCTGATTTTAAGTCTAGCAAAGAGGATCTCATGATCCCTTAGCTTTTTTAAATCAGCTTGTAGAGACTGTAGTTTTTCTAGAGACTGAGAAGAGTAAAGACCCGTGGGGGAGGATGAGAGAATATTATGTATCTTTGACTCAATGCACAGACTCTTGTCTTTCATCTTGAGGGACTTGGAGTGTATCCAGTCTTTTACTTTCACTTTCAAAAGTTTGAGCTTCATCTAGAAAGACTCCATCTCTGAATAGGAGGAATCAAGATAGAGGAAATGCCACTCTTGCTTGATCATGTTGAAAAAAGCATCATTTTATAGCCATGAGTGGTTGAACTTGAAGGGATAGACACAAGGAGATGAGGACTCCTTCCATTCCAAGATAACCAGATAATGGTCATAGATAGACGAGGGATAGGCCCAAACCCTATGTTGAGGTAAGAGTTCAATCAGACTGGAGGAGAGAAAAAACCTATCAAGTATTTTACTAATACTTTCATCACCCGATCGGTCGTTGCGCCAAGTTGGACCCGCATAGACAAGAGCAATATCTATGAGCTTGTGAGGAAAACAGGTGAGTGAAAAAGGGACCAAGTGGATCAGTGAGAGCCTTTTTTCCCCAAACCTCAGAGCTATTTAGAGTGAGGTTTATATCACCCACTAAAACCAAATTGGGAAGGTTAAGT
Organism: Pseudotsuga menziesii; assembly: GCA_001517045.1. NCBI lineage: Eukaryota > Viridiplantae > Streptophyta > Pinopsida > Pinales > Pinaceae > Pseudotsuga > Pseudotsuga menziesii. The sequence continues at coordinate 157,999 of LPNX010001995.1, read as the reverse complement.
AATCCCCCCTGCACAACCAAATCCCAAAAGGACTCCTGATTAGCATAAGGCTCGTAATAGTTGAGAAGGGATAGATAAAAAGAAGAACCCTGGATATAAGCTTTAAGAAGGATCCCAGCAACAGTGTGGAATGATTTGACTTTAAAATGATGAGGGTTCTAGGCCGTGAGTAAACCCCTTGAGAGGCCAGAGGACAAATTTCCCAGCCCGGGCATAGCTTAGAGAAAGCCAAATGAGTAGGGTGATAGCTGGTCATCGTTTCTTGCAAGAGGATTAAATCAAGTGATAAAGAGACTAAGAGGTTCTGGAGACTTGTATGCTTAGCCAAGCCTCCAAGGCCATGGACATATAAGGAGAGGATATTCATTAAGAATTGAAAGATAGGGGTGTCTTTGCTCTAAGAACCTGCGGGGAAGAAGGTTGAATATTACGTGCAACATTCTTCAACCTAGTTGACAGAGGAGTGTAATGGAGGGGAATATGAGAGGAATATGAGGATAAAGGAGGAGCTTTCTTGTTTTTTCTCCGAATCGTAACACTTTGAAAGCATATAGATTCCATAGGGAGGAACGAGGAAGAAAGGGGAGTTTTATCAGAGAAAATATCTAGAGAAACTTGTGGCGAGGGATCAGCGAAAGAGGGAGTAGAGACCGAGCTGTGGGGAGGGGAGGAAACAAGTGGTGGTCTTGGTCCCGGTAAAGGAGGAAAATCAGAGTTCGTAAATAAAGAAGGCATCACAGAGTAGAGAGGAGGGGAAGATTGAGATTCTGGCAGGGGAAGCAGCTCAGTAGGAGGGTGTTCTTTAGACAGGGAGGGCAACATAGAGGGTATATGAGCCTCCAAATTGAAAGGGACAGAGGCCAAATCAGTTGAAGGGTCAGGATCAGGAGTCTCAGATTTCCCTATAGAAAGAGAGGAGGGGCCTGAGATAGCAATAAAATCTAAAAGTAAGAGTTCTTGCTCTGATGCGTCCTCAAATAAAGAGCAGGCTTGTGAGAGCTTACCTTTTGTAGACTTGTCCCTGATCGTGTCCTCAACAAGTGGGGAGGGAGGTGAGTCTCAAGTTGAAGAAAATGGAGAGGAAATAGGTGAACTAGTCCCCTGTCTGAGAACTGGACAAGTCTTTCGAAGATGACCCACAACCCTGCATCTACTGCAGCGGAAGGGTATATTGAGGTAGTCGAGCCGTTGTTGAATAAGCCAGTCAAGACATAAAATTTTGATCTCAACCGGAATCCCCGAAGTTAAGTCCAATTCAACTAGGATCTTGGCCATCCGCTTATCATAAGCATGCATGAAATCTTCTTCAACAACGACAAAACGACCAATGGTATTTCCAATACCTTCCATCACCGAGCGGTTCCACAAAGGAAGAGGTAGACCAGGAAGAAGGACCCACAAATGTCATTTCTTGACACGTTCCCTTTATGGGTCAAAGTGTATATGCCAGCGGTCCAGCACTAATGAGCCCTCCCGAATGCCCTAGAGTGAGTTTAATACTGACAACACATGGGCCTCCTCCAAAAACACAATAACAAGCCATCCTCTGGATAACAGACTGATCGTGAGAGTATATGAGAATAGAGGTTTCCAGTTTTCCATGGCCTAGGTGTGCCATTCATTCTTCCCCATCTGAACATACTCTAGTCTGCCAATGAGGGCTCGCGAGCATAACGCCTCTACTCTGTCCATGTATATATCCCAGCCAAGAACATATCGAAGTTTTCCCTCCTAGAACTTATGAGCTTTCGCATTTCTACGATGATGAAAACGAGCCTGAGAGGGTTGAGAGTCACCTCCCTTCACTGGGAAACCCCCTTCAAATAGCCTCAACATTCTTGTGAGAAGTCCACCAAAGCCCCAGTCCAGCCGACAACCACGATATGGAAAAAAACAAAAACCACAAGGAAAAATCGAAGAAAAATAAATGCTGCCTGAGGAATAGAACAAACCCCCGAAGAGAACCTCCTAGACCGAAGGAGAGAGGACCATGAATGTAACAACCCACAGGGGGAAATGTACAAAGAACCCAGGAGACCACCTTCCAAAAAGGAATAATCCATGGCCGAGAAGAACAAGACCGAGAAGGGTATCCTAAGCTAAAGGAACCCACGTGATAAAATACCCAAGAGTCAACCCATCATGACGAGCCCGTGATGCTAGGAAAACAAAAAGACAAACCAGTGCAACCCCAATATGTCGACAAGAAGAAGAGAAAGGACACCTTCAATCACAAAGAAATTCAGCAAAAACAAGTCAATCTCCCTGAATTCGTGGGATGTCCTAAGATGACATCATGAGGGAAAACAAACGTCGTAACCCATACTAGAAACCTCCACCCTAATGAGCAGCGAGCCTAATAGAGCAGAATAGGTCGAGAAATAGGGTGTCCACCTAGTTCCAAGCAGAGAAATCCCTCAAAAAACTTCTCGAAAGGTCGAAAAACAAGCAGAGAAGAACGAGATAGCCAAAAGGTGGGTGGCAACCCGGAACCAGCAAGATCTGCTGAGGAATTCCCACTTTTTTTAACTGGTTGGTACTAGTCCTCCACTAAGGAGGAGGGAATCCAGTCGCCAGATCCGGGATGAGAACAAATCATGGAACCCCACCCAACGAACATATGAAAACCCTAGCGCCGCACAAAGAATATTCCCGACAGCAAGGAACCCTCGACCATAGATGACTCGAGAAGAGACCAAAAAGAAGAAACTGTAATAGCACAAACCCAATGCCCAAGCATAAAACCCTAAAACCACATAAAAGAGTTCCTCTGCAGTGTGTAATCCTTCTATACCAGTAGGGTCGAGGATAGAGACCACAGTAATTAGGAATCAGCAAGGAGAATAAGGGAAAGCTGAGCCATGACAAGGGTAGAAGAGAACTAGTGACCGCCTCCCGCTCCATTTTTTTCTCTCTCAAAAATAAAAATATTTATATCAATATCAATAGGAATTGAAGTTTGGTTCTTAATCTTCAAAATACTCTTCCTTATAATGGCTATGGGAAAGGAAAGAACAGAGGAAGATTCACGCACCCTATGGGATATCAATACATAGCTTATATATAAGTATATACACTAATGCCACTATTGGTATATACAGTAATGAAACCCATAATCATAAAAAAAATATCAAGAAAAAAAGTCAAATTGACAATTGACATGGAGACCTCTTGTTTTTTAGTGACAAGATTCAAGCACTTGAGCTATACCACTAAGCTCGTAACCATGTACAAAAATCTAAGGTGTATACATTGGTGGGATTTGCGGCAGATTGACTCTCGTTTCATATCCTTTGCCTAAATCAATCTATAAATCCGTCTTGGGTTTTTGACAAATAGAGATAGATCATCTTCTGAATTTAGTCACCCAACCTGATTATGTTACACACTAATGTAATATTTATTTGGGTCCCTACAAATCTTAATGGGTGGGATTTACTATTTCAAATATAAAATGCGTCATACAAATCCTAAAGGGCCAGGTTTACAATTTCAAACTTCAAATGTGTTTTCCATTAATGGTCACTACATTGGTCCTTCATTAGCACATTCGAATGGGATTTGATGGGATTATGGTCATATGCAATGAGCACATACATCGGATGGGGTTCAATGGGTTTGTTATCAGCATTGAGCACATACATCAGTGGTTCTGTATGATGGTGGACATGGGGCATGCTGCATGAGGACGCCAGAAATTTATCATCGTGAAATACATAGGCTCCGCACATGGAATAAAGAAGGGCGATCCTGGGCCCAAACTCTCATTGCGTCATGAAAGTTTGAATTAGGGTTTTGTGTACGTGAAGAAGAAGTTTGAAGCAGAGTTTTATGTGCTAGCCACTCGATGTTCAAAATTTTAACAGCGATTCTAAAAACATAATCAATTTAACAGCCAACAATCAACCTATGTGTCATGCAGAGATCAAATCAATATACAATTGTCAGAGAGCATAGGCTAGACGGAAGCTGGGCTACACTTTCCTTATTTACCAGACAGGCTCATCTTTAAGACGAGTCTGTCTATTTTTAGGGAAGCATGGACTGTTCATGGCATAAGGTATGGACCGATGGTGAATCGATGATTTACATGATACATCCATGGCTTAATCCATGGTAGGTCATTTTCTGGGGCAATCCTTATATACTAGACAGACTTTCCCTCGGGAGGGGACCCTGTCCAATGGACACAGTTGGATGAGGATTTCTCATCCAACGATGTCCATTGGACAGGCTCCCCTCCCGAGGGAAAGTCTGTCCAGTATCTAAGGTGCTCCATTTTCTGGCATCCTGATTCAAAATTAGGGCATTCATTAAATGGTGCCTTCATTAAATTGCTTGTTCCGTTTGAATAATTTTGAAGATCAGTAAGCCGTGTGTCATTATAAGGATGGCACGATGATATCACTTGCCACTTAGTTTAATTTCAAATTCAAAAATTTGAACATGGAATTTTCCCTCCGAGACTATTTCAATTTTTTTTATAGTTTCTTATATTCTGGTTTCCATTCAGTCTTGGAACGCATTTGGGAGAAAGTTGAGGTACCAAAGCTATTATGGCTCAGTTGGATAAATTGTCCATACTCTTCCCTGCCTTCCTGGATAGAACTGTAGAATGAGAAGTTTCTCCAAGTGTATGGGAGTGAGTTAAAGACATTGTGGGAAAGGGAAAACGAGTTGTAGGTAATTAGAAATTTGTTGTGTTAGCTTGGTTTATTTAGTTGATATTAATATATTAACACAATGTTTCGATCGAATTGAATAGTTTTTCTAGATTAGATTCTTGATCCATATATAAATAGATTTTCGGTTGATCCGTCTACAGGAACCTTCCCAGCTGTTGGCATTTTGGAGGTGTTGAACATAAGCGGTTCTGTAAACCTGAAGAGCATACAGGAATGGGTGCAATGGGAAAAGCTTCGAATCATAAATGTTAATCGATGTTGTGAGTTAGAAGCACTACCAAGTATGGAAAAATTGGTATCTCTAGAGGAGTTTTACGCATATGGATGTGTGAAGCTGAAGAGCATAGGCGACTCGGTGCAATGGAAAAAGCTTCGAATTTTGGCTGTTAGTTGGTGCTCTGAGTTACAAGCGTTGTCGAGTATGGAAACATTGGAATCCTTGGAGGAGTGTTACACATCTGGATGTGTGAAGCTGAAGAGAATATGAGGGTTGGCACATTGGGAAAATCTTCGAATCCTAAATGTTAATGGTTTCTCTAAGTTAGAAGCACTGCCAAGCATGGAAGAATTGGTATCTTTGGAGGAGTTTTACACATTGGGAGGTTATTGGTGCAATGTGCCAAGCTTCTAATTCTAAATGTTTATGGGCGTTGTGAGTTAAAAGCGCTGCCAAGTATGAAAAATTTGGTATCTTTGGAAGAGTTGTACGCATCTGGATGTGTCATGATGAAGAGCATTCTGGAATTGGAGCATTGTACAAAGCTTCGAGTCCTATTTGTTAATAGGTTGTGTGATCTATAAGCCCTGCCAATCATGGAAACGTTAGTATTTTTGGAGGAGTTCTATGCAAAGAATTGTGTGAAGTTGAAGAGCCTACGAGGGTTGGCTCAATGGTCAAAGCTTCAAATCCTAAAAGTTAATGGTTTCTCTAAGTTAAAAGCACTGCCAAGAATTGAGGAATTGGTATCTTTGGAGGAGTTTTACTCATTTGAATGTGTGAAGCTGAAGAGCATAGGGGGCTGTTGCAGTGGGAAAAGCTTCGAATTCTAAATGTTTATGGGTTCTCTGAGTTAGAAGTGTTGCCAAGAATGAAAAATTCAGCATCTTCGGAGGAGTTTTACGGATCTGAATGTGTGAAGCTGAAGAGTATACCGAAGTTGGAGCATTGTACAAATCTTCGAGTCCTATATGTTAATAGGTGTTATGAGCTCGAAGCACTGCCAAGCATGGAAACATTGGTATGTTTGGAGATATTTTACGCAAAGGAATGTGTGAAGCTGAAGATCATATGTCGGTTGGTGCATTGTACAAAGCTTATACGGCTGAGCGTTTTGGGTGCTCTATGTTAGAACAGCAAGAAGGTGTTGAATCTTGTCACCTGGAGGAGTTTGAATTCTATGAATGTCCCAAATTCTAGGGCACGGGGAGTGGATTTATTCAGAGTTAGACCAAATTTTTATCTGTACTTTTTAATGAGACTGAATTTGAGTCACATTTGCATGATCTATAATCGAAGGCATCCAACTGTATTGAGTATTCTTAAATGCCCTCTAGGTTTTTTTCCACTTTCGTTTTATATCCCTAATATCCCTAATATCCCTCATGTATCTTTTATATAGTAATGTGATTCATCATAAATTTACAAAATAATGCAATAACTTTTAAAAACCTAAATTAATTTATATTATATACTTAAGTATTTATATTTATTTTATAAAATGAATTTAAGTAACATTTAAGTATGGTATAATTTATGATGTTTATTTTTATTTTGATCATTATTAAATATCTTATTTGTAAAAAATATTTGGTAAGCCTTTATCAAATTACACCATTATTCTCGACATGCAATAGAGAATATACAAATCTAAGGGATAAGACACTTTGCAACACTACTAATCCCTCCATTTGTTACCATTTAACATAAACTTTCCACTATTACATGTTTATCACATCCATCTTGGTTTCTTGTCGATTATTATTTTCATCTCCATGGTTCATGGTTGCTTCCTAATTATTAGAAAATAATCTTACTTTTTTTTAATGTTGGTTTGGTATAGTGTGCACTCTATTTACAATTTGGTTTTTTAGGTTATATTTTCAATTAATTCGCATACTATTTACAAAAATGTTTATTTTAAGAAGTTATTTTTCCAATAAAACTCTGAAATGTTTACATTTAATTGTTAAATTGAATCATAGAGCCAATACATGGTCCTACTTGTCCTTGTTATCAAGAATCATTTTGACAATATTTAAGGTGAGGATAAGTGTAACTTCTCCTTTTAATACACATAATGTTTTGTCAAACACATATATATACTCTTAGGATTAGTTTAAGTTCTCAAGGTAGCATGAGAAGCAAGGATTTCTACACAAGTTGTACAATTCTTACAAACACATCAAATAAAGAGTAAAAGAAGAATTTTCTAAAGCACATTAGAAAAGTGCTAATAAGACATAAAAATGGAGAACAACCTACAGAGTTACAATCCTTGAAGGAACTTCAAATTGAAAGGTCTAATAAAGAATAACTATTAGTCAATGTTGTTACATATCACCACCCACACCACCATGAGAAACAATAGACCTGAGGGAAAGGTTGTGAGCATTTAAAACCTCAAAGAGGGAAATAGCTTAAACCCCTAGCCTAAATAACTACTTGAGGAAATACATTATGGAAATGAAGAATATTTTACATATGAGCTTCTTATAACCAATCATTAAGCAAATGACCCTTCATGCTCTTTATTACAGATCATGGGGTAAAAACAGTGTAATGTGTCTCACTATAGGACAAGCAAATTTTCTTTGTTTTTATAAATTTATTCAAAATATTTATTATAAAAATTAAAAAACTTAGTTTACAAAAAAAAAATTAGCAATCAATTATACATTATTTCTATATTCATATAAACAAATATTTAGTTTGAAGTCTTAAAATGATAGTTTTTTGGGTTGTGCTTTTACATACACATAAAAATTATTATTTCTACTAATAATTTAAGAATAATTAACATATATGATAAATAAAATTTAAAAAATGTACAACAATATTAAAAGTATTAATAAAAAAACTTGTTCAAAAAAATTGGAATTAAAAAAATAAATGAAGATAGTTATGGGGGTTGTAGTTTTTTGAAATAATAATAAATTGCCTTTAAAGAAAATGAAATAAATAAGATAAATTTTTTTTTTTAATTTGAAAAAAGTACCATATAAAAGATCATTCTCAATCAAAACTTTTGTTTCATTACACCATTATGTAATACTTGATGAATTTGTAGATTTATGAACAAATATATTTAGTTCATTAGTTTGTCTCTGCAAAAAGGGAAAAAGCGAGACACATTATCATGCTTTTACCCATGGAATAATCATGTGCTAAGCCACGAATCAATAGCTATTAATATTGAGGTGAATATGAACCATCAAATCACTCTATGTCTATAACATATCGTTACTATCCTATTACATAAGTACAAATGCATACTAAAGAAACAAAATGTACCTAATGACACATTATACCAAGTTCATCCTAACTAACTCTTAAGTGTCTAAGTATCCTAACATGCCCCCTTAAGAACAACTTGGGATAGGATTGAAGGATTTACAAAAGTGACAAAATAGGAGAAGGAAGGAAGCATTAAAGGCTATCCCTCCTTAATGAAAAATTATTGAAATCCTAACATAGATCAAACTTTAGAAAACTTCACTTCTATAAGGGACTTTGTGAATATGTATACAAATTGATCATCGATAGGGAACATGATCAATTCAAGAACACAACACCAAACAAGATTTCTAATGAACTGCATATGTAGTTCAATATATTTGTTGCACTGATGTTGAACTCGATCTTTGATGATCTTGATGGCTCTCTGATTATCATACCAAAGGGTAGTTTGAAGATATTTCTTGAATCCAAACAATGAAAGGATTAGTTGAATCCACAATGCTTCCTGACTTGCATTAATTGTAGCTCAATACTCTGCTTCTATTGAAGAAAGATAAAGAGCTTGTTGTTTCTTACAATCTTAAGTGACATGTCTAAGACTAATTTGAAAATATAATCTACAGTAACATTTTGATCATTAGGGTCATTGACCCAATCTGAATCAATGACACCAACTAGCAAAGTAAGACCCCTTTATTGTAATGAATCGCAAGCTTAACTATACCTCGAATATACTAAAGTATCATTTTTTCTACTTTCAAATGGATTTTGATGGGGCATTTGCATATATCAGGAAACAAGCCAAACCAGCAACAAAGGAAATATCAGGATGGGTACGAGTCAAGTACAAGAGACTACATACTAGCTAACGATACAAGGTGGCATCTACTTCGGGTCAAGTGCAAGTGGAAGAAAGTTTGACTCCATATTGGAAGGGAGATGGAGTTGGTTTGCAATATTCCATGTGAAAGCAACAAATAATATCACAAGGATACTTAGACTGAGAAATGAAAAATACTTCTTTGATTTGCAAAACTTTGACAAAAAAATTATGCAAATGTCCTATGGCTATCATTTCAAATTTCTTCTTAGTTTCTTCTTAAGGCTTGATTTCACATGGATTAAAAAGTTATGGTCATTACTAGTAATAAAAAAGTTATCAACATAAAGAATAGGGATGACGAGATGGTTTTTGACCTTTTTGGTAGACATTGGGGTCTAAATGGCATCTAGAAAAGCCAATTTCAAGGAGAAAGCTATCCTTTTTGGGATACGAAGCTCAAGGATCTTACTTAATGCCATAGGGTATTTTTTTAAGGTGACAAATAAGGACGGAGTCATTGTGAACATAGGGAGGTGGTTGTTTCATTTAAATTTATTCCTGCAAATCCCCATAAAATAAGGTGGATTTGACATCCATTTGATGGACCTCCCATTTATGTGAAGCGGAAACATAAAGAACAAGATGGATGGATTTCATTTTGGCGATAGCGGAAAGGTCTTATTGTAGTAAATTCCTTCAACTCGGGAAGATCCTCTAGCAACTAAACTCGCCTTAAATCTTTCGACACTTTCATCATATGTATACTTGGTTTCCTATATACCCATTTACATTTGATAAGTTTTCTTCCTATTGGAAGAGGAACAAGATCCCAAGTATTGTGAATCTCTGTTAAGGAATTATATTCGTCATTTATAGTTAATTTGGATGGCCTAAATCTTCTGTAAATGTCTATGGATCACAATTCTCTAAAAATTGATCCAAACAAAATAGGCTCACTGGAGCTGTGAATGTGTTATGCATTGATTTTTGGAATCACCAGAAAGATCACCTGTTGCTTCTCATGTTGTGCAGACCCATCAAGGAAGTAGTTGTGTTCGTGCAACTAGAGGAAAATGAGTAGGAAGTGGTGGAATTTCATAATCACTATCATAATCAAGACAAGAAGTCATATTTGGAACATTATCAAATGGAAGTTGGGAGTAGAAAATGGGACAAGCACTGAAGATGGATCGTAGGCATTAAATGGCACAGATGTCAAATTAGGATTGTAGACTAAGATATTTTCATAAAATTTAACATCTCTTCTAATAACTAAATCATTGAATGTGGTTGAAGAAGTATATAACCTTTTACATCTTCATAATATCCAACAAATATGCAATTTGCACTCTTAGGATCCAATGCTTTCTATTTTTTCAATAGGAATATGCACCCATGCTTCACTACTAAACACATGGAAGTGTCTAACGACTGGTTTAATTTTACTCCATGATTTTTCCATTGTTATATATTTTAGAGCCATGGTGGGAGTGCAATTAATTATGTAATTGACACAATTAATGGATTTATCCCAATGACTTATCCCTTATCTTGGACCATACAATTTGTCATTTATTTTAATGTGTGATTCGTTCTCTTAATAACTAATTTCTATTGTGGTGTATATGGAGTAGTATGTTGCATCTGAATTCCCTATGTAATGCAATGATCAATAAATTGTATGTTTACTTATTCACCTCCATTATATGTCCCAACTTGTTTATTTGGTTTATTTAGTAGGTTGGGGTTTCAACCTTTGATTTAGGATTTATAATGCGAATGGTTAAATATTAATGTTTACATTGTTCATGATTTACATAAGTATTGTATTTATTAATACTCTATAATTATAATTATTTTAAAGCACTGTTGTGAAATAATAATTTAATTTCTAGGACTTTGCTTTGAACATGATGTTTAACCCTATAGTTTTTGTTAAATCCTTGTTTTTATTTACAGTATTAATAATCTATGTTTTCCCAATAGAATAATGAAAGATTATATGACTTACAGTTATAGGTATGATGCTAACTCTGTATGAAATGAAAAGATTCTAAACAGTTTTGCTTCTAGTTTTTAGTTAAGAAAAATACTTAGGTTTTTAGTGTAGCAATACTCGAAACTAGGGTAATATCAACTTTCAGTAATTTTTATAAATTAAAGGATTATAAAGAATCCTTAGGTCCTGGATAAGACATACTCTCGTATGTAAAGTTACTATTTATAAATTGTTTTTATTAATTCTTTTTCACATGTTTTCTTAAATATTAGTTACTTACTTTACTTCTGTTAACTATAATATCTTATATTTTATCAGTTTACTAATACTGGAAATAATAATATTTACTATTTTCTTTTACACCTATGTTTCTATTTAGTTGGCTGAAGTAAAAAGTGCAGACAAAACATAGCATTGCTATTCAGTGAAATTCATAAACATTGAAGTAAAATTTATCTACTATTTACACTCAAATAAAGAATCATATCTAGTGTTTACATTCCAATAAAAGAATCATTTCATTTACCTAAGACAATCCAACTGTTCTAGAGTACGACCTGAGTTCGGGTGTGGAAAAACACAACTTGGAAATTTAATTTCTATCTGTTTCACTATTTACATAATCATTTCCATTTCTACTATAATCTATAATTTTACTGAACCTAACATTACTCAGTTACCTTTCATTCATAAACCCTAAACACTAACATGCCTGTAATAGATAAACTAAGAAGTATTTAACTAAAGATAATTAAAAATAAAATAGAACCCGTTGAGGACAAGATGACAACAGCTTAAGGAGGTTGTTCCTCCCAACCAAACTCCTGGAGAGCGCTCAAAAAATGCTTCCTCAGGACCCTCGAGCTTGTTCCTCGTCTTCTTGGCTGAGAACTGGGTGGAGAATGCAACTATAAGACCTCTGTCACTTGACTGGTCCAATTACCTTAGTAATAAAAATCTGCTCTCAGCAGTATGATCTTCAGCTTAGAAGCTACAACTAGATCAATCTCAGCAGTTATTCCCTCAAACACACTCCAGACTCCCCTCCATTGAATTTCTCTTGAGTAAAATTCATTCACCCTGAATGATCACTTCTCGAGAATGAGCATCCTCAGCTCTCTTCAATGGGAAATTTTATAGAGATGCCTAGGTCTTCTGGGTCAGTTTTTCATTAAATGATCCACCTGCTCTGATTCCACTTTCTTGGGGAATCATGGCCACAAATATAGGGAATTTGCCACCTGCAATAGTTGGAAGTGGTTTGAGGAAGCTGCCACATGTCAGTTTTCTCTCCACCCAGTCTCCTCCACCAATTGACCAGTAAACACTCTTTTAACGGCTTCCCTAAGCTGTTGTCTCCTCATTTATTTATTTATAATTCAAATATTCTGAATTTACATTAAATATTCTTGACCCCATTGGGTCATCAATTACAACTTAGCATAAAATTTAACACAATGTTCCTCAATATTATAAAATTGTTTTTGCAAATTGGAGCATGTGACATAGCCACACTAGGAAAACAAGCTAAATTATTTGCAATTTACAATGTGAAGAATACGATTATTATAATTTTTTTCCCACAACGGGTGTCTAATCATAGGCAGAAAACAAAAAAGGATATTAAGATCCCACTTGGGTCATCTAGAAGAGTGGCATGGGAGGCGCTTAACAGGATATGATGGCCATGAGAGGTGATGCAAAGGGTTGGTTAAGGAAATGGGGAATGATGGGACAAAGTGAAATTTTGTTTGACGTCGATGAAAGAGTATAATGTGAAATCAGGTCTAAATCAGGGAGGATTATTGCAAGTTCATACTTGCATGCATCCATAATTGTTTTGGGAAGCGAGGTTACCCTAGTCCAGTGATTATTGCAAGTGATTACAAAAGTAATTTTGGCTTCCTCCACTGGTGTTTTCTAGTTGGTTTATTTCCCACCTCCACTTGGAAATTATTTTGTTTGTGTATTTGAAGCATAAGTTAACTCCGTAGGGAATCTGTAAAGGGTGGTGGACAAGCCATATATGGCCAAAAGTTGTAGACTCCTTGGATATGAGGTCACATGGGAAAGATTTCCTCCTAGGCTTGAAAAATTATAAACTAAATAGTAATTTGAAATGGTCTTGGATTCCAGTGTACTAGGGTGGAGGCATTATTTTTCTCTTCTTGTCATTTGTAAGCACTACAAGAATGATGAACCCTTGTGCTCATTTTTTGTTCTTGTATTTTAGGGTTTCGTTCTAGTGGGTAAGACTTTTGGACACCTTCTGTATGGGATCGCTCTCATATAGAAAGCATGGTCAAGGGAAAGTGTGTAAGGAAAAAACACCTTACTAATACGTCAAGGGTGTGACATGAACCCTACATAGCTAAGTCCAACTACAACAAATCTATCTCATATAGATTTTAGGACCAAATAGAAAGAATGGAGTGGGATGAAAGAGAATGAAACGATACCAATCTTCAAGATATCTAGGATGAGATGGGTCTAATGGTGGTAGATGTGGATTCATCTATAACCAAAGACACAAAATAAACAAAGACGGTTACTATGTATTGGAAACTTAAGACCTTGTTGGGAAAATTCATTATGAAGCATGAAAAGGAGAAAAAATTCATTGTGTTGCAATAGGATGAAATAAAAGAGAAGTTGGGAAGGTTTAATAAACACTCAAAGTAATTTCTTGAGGTCAACTGGAATTTTATGCTAAGATGAATGATTTGGCAAGGTAAATGACATGCATGGTATTTCGAGGGAGGTTACCAAAGAGGCAAGCAATCTCTACACCTGTAGAGCCCAAGGTGCTTACCATAGTTACCAATGAGATGATCCAGATTACTTTTATAGATGGTTATTATTTTTATCTACATTAAGACAAAGCACATATTAGTAAATAAGATAGGGCTAGATAGGTAAGACGAAGTGATATTTTGAGTTAAGTCAGAAATATAATATTTGCTCAAACTTAAAAATAAAACATTATTTTAAATTTGAATTACAAATTATATATATATATATATAAAACATACTAATTAAAAATTATAATGTTTAATAATCACAAATATAACTAACAAATTTATTTTCACAAATTTTTAATATCCTTACAAATTCATTATGGCATATTCTTAATTTCCTTACAAACTTATTATCACATATTTTTATAAATTCATATATAAAAAAATCATACAAATTTAAAATTTAAATAAAATTGTGAATTTGTAGATAAAATATATATAGATTCAAAATTATATAATAAAACCATACACATTTAAAATTTATATAAAATGATGAATTAGTATATAAAAAAAAATTATGAACTTGTGTAAAAAAATTCTAAATTTATATACTAAAAAAATATTAGTTTTTATAATTATTAATAATTCATTTTTTATAATGATTAATCAAATATTATTATTTAATTTTAAAAAAATTTTAATAAAATTTAAATCAAGTAAAAAAAGTAATACTTCCTTTTTCTCAATAACCTTAATTAACATTGTGGTGAGTTAAATTGATATGTAATTAACATAGATTTATCTTAAACACTTATGTATCAAGTATGGAAAGACATCCAATTTTTTGAAGTGTTATTTTACATTTTTATTTTATAAGTGGATATAGATTTTTTTTAATTTTATGAGTTAGACATAAAAAAAATTAATTATTTTTATTTTTGGTACAAAATATTAGTTTAACCTTACACATCTATTGTAAACACCTCCTTACTCTTTACACAAAAAAAAATCCAAATCCAAATCTTTTACATGATTTTGAATTTGTACTTAAAATATAATATAATCAAACTCAAACTTTACATATAATAAAATATTTTATACAAACTTTAAATAATAATTATAATTTTTATTATTTAAAATTTAATAATAAAAATAAAATAATTTATAATTTTTATATGTGAAGATTCATGTTATATATATATTTTTACATTAAAACAAAATACACATACAAATTTATCAATAAACATTTTAGAAAATACAGACCATGTTAAAGAAAGCAAACAATTTTATTTATCTATAAACATTTGACAATGCAAACCATTTTATTTAGACTTGGGTGCTTTTCACTTTTGACATCCATAAGTCTAAACCTATTGGACTAGTGTATGGTAGTCATCTCTATTCCAGAATATATTAATAATGACAAATTGCATTATAAACAAGAATATATTTATATTTAATAAAAATAAAAATATATTTAGTAAAAATAGAATGACTTCAGTTTGTTAAATATAAATTTGTTTTAAAGACGGTTTTAACTTAGTGAGAGAAGGATTGTTATTTTTATATTAGAAGTAACATGCATGTAGACCCAGTTGGAAACTTGTAAACCCATTGATTCATAAATCTCTTAACCTTTTGAAACGTGGTTTTATTTAAATATTTTAAAATCCTTGCTTGTGGCATCGATCGGTTGTCCGTCCATAGGTTCATAAGGCAAGGGTGGTGGATTTCCTGAATGAATAAGGAATGGAACCGGATCTTCCCAAAGTCCAATAAGAGCCCAAACGGCCTTTTTTTTTCCTTGAAGTGGTAAATTGGAGAGTGCGATCGGTGCAAGTGGTAAAGATTTAGTATCCAACCATCCACCAATATATCCTCACAGCACCAGACTATGATCTTCCCAATAGCCAGTTCCCTAAAGCCAGTAATGATAAATTACATTAGAAACAAGAAATTCATTGACATGAATATAAGTCGTGGCCAAATGAGAACTAAAATGCATGGTATTTTGAATATGCTAAAAGTGAAAAGATTAAAATAAGAAACTACGACAGAAGTAGACTCTTCCATCCAAATATAAGGCACCTGTATTTGTCTACGTTCCTGCCCATGCAAAATGCGGTATGCATCACAAAATATTGATACTCGTTAATTTATCTATGTGTCAGATAAATGGTGGCTAGGCATACATCCAACATGAAAAAGGGTAGGCCATTCTGACTTAAGTGTCAGATATAAGCGTTGAGGAAGGCCTACATGGTAGCTAGGCCTACATCCAGCATGAAAAAGGGTTGGATCTGTAGAAATTCCTGTGACGAGAAGAATCATGAGATAGCACCTGTGAAGATTCAGTATTGATGATCCAACAGAGATGATCCAGATTGAGGGATGATCCAAATCCAGAGATGATGCTCCAGAGATGATCCATATCGAGTGATGATCCAGATCCAGTGATGATCCAGATCTAGAGACGAAGATGACTTGAAGACGACGAAGACTTTAAGACGAATATGACTTGAAGATGCAGATGACAAGAAGATCCAGAGAAGAAGACCAGTGATGAAAATTGTGTCGAGAGAATGCCTTCCTAGTTAAGAGGGAGTGTTGATGTAATTGTAACTTTGGAATGTATTCACTTGTATTTCGTATCTATTGTAACCTGATGTTTATTCCGGGATGTTCTTGTGTGATGTCATGACCCGATGTTCCTATCAGGAGGATCTATAATGTAAACAAGTCATGTCAAGTCATTGTGGGTAACCCTCCTATTGTCTAAGGGTTAAAGTCCCCGCAGTTCCGGGGCATTAGGGTTATTAGACTCTCCTAGTGAGGTCGGCCCTAGTAGGGTTTTAGTCATGTCGGGAATTAGTATAAATAGAGAGGTGACCTCTCTATTTATCACACATCTCATACACACTCAGTTGTAGCAACTAGATGAGGAAGAGAAAGACACTGGGGCAAGAGGAAAGAGCTTACTGCTGTTGGGAGATTGTCTTACTGTTTTTGGGTTTCACTTTGGTGCTAATTCTATCTCTGAGGAAGTTGCGGGGTTTTCTCCATTTATGGTTTCCCCGAGGAAAAACACTATGTTCATTGTCTCTTGTGTTTGATTGTTGTGCTTGTTGTTCTCTCAGTTAAAGATCCTAATGATATGCTAGCTTAATGTTTAAAATATAACATCCTCATCATAGTCATCATCCTCCTCCTTCTCCTCCTCATCATCATCATAGTCATCATCATTGTCATCATCATCATCATCATTATCATCACCATCATAGTCATCATCATCCTCATCATTGTAATCATCATCATAATCATTGTCATCATAGTCATACTGTTCGTGATCATCATCATCATCATCATCATCATCGTCATCATCATCATCATCATAGTCATCATCGTCGTCATCATCATTGTTGATCATCATCATCATGGTCATCATCATCATCATGGTCATCATTAACATCATCTTCCTCATCATCGTAATCATCATCATCATCCTCATCATCGTCATCATAGTCATAGTCATCGTGATGATGATCGTCATCATCATCATCATCACCATCATTGTTCCTCATCATTGCGATCGCCATCATCATCATCATCATCATTCTCATCATCATAGTCATCCTCCTCCTCCTCCTCCTCCTCATCATCATTCCATTGCAAATGCTTGAAAATAAAATCAAAACAAAGTTTTAACTTAACAGATGCATGCACGCTTGTTCAAAACAAAGTTTTAACTTAACAGATGCGCACACGTGTGTTCAAAACAAAGTTTTAAATTAACAGATGCACGCACGCGTGTTTAACGCGCACGCACTTAGAAGCGCGAGCGCACTTCTAGTGCGTGCGCGTTACGTTTTAAACTACGCGCACACGTGATTTAAGTTTAGAATTTTGGCGGGCACCTTTTTTCCAACTTATGTGGTGGATGACTTGAATGCTTTGGTTTTAGGTTTTGGTTTCCAAACCAAGTGGTTTGGATTGTCGTATGACATAAAACATGTTTTGTACCACTTCTCCTATTTTGTGCATGATTTTGCATATGCCACGCTTGTCCACTGCTAATGAAAATTCACACACCTGTGTAACTTTGTCTTTAGATTGTGAATATGTAATTTTTATTTAAATTTATTTTTTTTTTCTATTTTTTATTTAATTTTAAATGGACTAACGTCAATCTAACATAAAAGGTAGGCTATTTGCTCCGGCTATAACTTTTGATTGGCTCGCCTATTTATAAAACGGAAAAGAACTTGCACAAGAAGACACAAAGACCTACATCCTTAAAAAAAATACGTTCATTGACTATGTTAAGACCAAGATGTCGTGGACCAACGCTCAACCTTGTCATTTTAGGGCATCACCAACTTCCTTAATTAAAAAAAATATATATATAACATAAAAAAATATGGCAAAATAACCCTGCACTAGACACACCTATTATCTACAACTCTATATAATTGTTTTCACAAAATTCCACCATTTGCATACCAAACGAGTGGACCAACGCAAACATATTCATTATTTATGGGGAAAAAAATAACATACCAACCTTAGAAGAACCTTGTTTGTTGGGATTTATTCTTAGTTTCTATAAATAAAAGTTATATATTCCGGAAGGTAATTCGATTGTCCAAGTTTCATATTCTTACACCATATTCCAAAAAATTGTGTAGGTACCTCTAATATTGATTTTTGATGTTCATATTTATGTTTTTCCAGAAGTCCATTGCAACAAACGTGTCATAAGTGACCAGCATTAGCTTGCACCAGCCCTAAAGCATGATTGATATTCATGTGAATTTTCTTAAGAATTCAAAACTTATAGACATTATTAACAACACAACGACAATTTGTCAAATTAGTTTAAGAATTCATGAGTTGATATGACAACATTATTTTGAAAGTCAATCTTCAAAATACTTACATGTGATTGGTCAAACAGATTATGAAGGTTGCCGGTGGTGCACCAAAGGCAATGTCGACAATCCAGAGGTTATTTCTCGACTATGAATTTGCCTAAGTCTCTAAGGTAGTCGCACATTCTTATTCGGTTTTCAGTGTCTACCTCCTAGACAAATTAGTATATACACTAGTATACACACCACTGTATATACCTAGTATGCACACTAGGTATATACACTTTTGTATATACTATACCAGTACCAGTGTACATACACTAGTGTATACTAGGTGTAATATACTAAAGTGTACACTTGTTGTAATATACTAGTGTATGTTAAGTGTAATATACTAGTGTACAAAAGCTTGATGAGTTCTTATAGCTATAAAGTCAAGTCTATGAAAAAGGAGGATAGAATAAGGTAGGCTATTATCCAATGCAATATTGGTGGCTCTACAATACATCCTTCATGAAAAATGGATCCATCCTCTATGAGATTGATACCCTTAGTGCATGAGGATGCTTTCAAGAATGAGAATTAGGTCTATACATTACATACACTATCTTATATATAAGTATATACACTAATGACACTATTGGTATATACCCTAATGAAACCCACAAACATAAAAAAATATCAAGAAAAAAAGTCAAATTGAGAATTGACATGGAGACCTCTTGTTTTTTAGTGACAATATTCAAGCACTTGAGCTAAACCACTAAGCTCGTAACCATGTACAAAACACTAAGGTGTATACATTGGTGGGCTTTGCGGTAGATTGACTCTCATTTCAGATCCTTTGCCTAAATAAATCAATCCGTCTTGGGTTTTCGACAAATAGAGATAGATCATCTTTTGAATTTAGTCACCCAACCTGATTATGTTACACACTAATGTATTATTTGTTTGGGTCCCTACAAATCTTAATGGGCGGGGTTTACTATTTCAAATATAAAATGCGTCATACAAATCCTAAAGGGCCAGGTTTACAATTTTGGGGTTTACTATTTCAAATATAAAATGCGTCATACAAATCCTAAAGGGCCAGGTTTACAATTTCAAACTTCAAATGTCTTTGCCATTAATGGTCATTGCATTGGTCTTCCATTAGCACATTCGGATGGGATTTGATGGGATTGTGGTCATATGCAATGAGCACATACATCGGATGGGGTTCGGGTTTGTTATCAACATTGAGCACATATATCAATGGTTTTGTATGATGGTGGACTTGCGGCATGTTGCATGAGGACGCTGGAAATTTATCACCGTGAAATACATAGGCTCCGCACATGGAATAAAAAAGGGCGAGCCTGGGCCAAACTCTCATTACGACATGAAGGTTTGAAGCAGGGTTTTGTGGGCAATCCTTATATACTAGACAGATTTTCCCTCGGGAGGGGAGCTTCTCCAATGGACACCGTCGGATTTCTCATCCAACGGTGTCCATTGGACAGGCTCCCCTCTCGAGGGAAAGTCTGCCCAATGTATAAGGCGCTCCAGGTTTTGTGTACGTGAAGAAGAAGGTTGAAGCAGAGTTTTATGTACTAACCACTCGATGTTCAAAATTTTAACAGCGATTTTGAAAACATAAAACAATTTTACACTGTACAGCCAACAATCAACCTATGTGTCATGCAAAGATCAAATCAATATACAATTGTCAGAGAGCATATGCTAGACAAAAGCTGGGATATGTTTTGTACATTAAAGCTAGCCTCTAGCGTGCTCAAAGCACGCTTTTTAGCCTCATGTGCGGTGGCTAACATACGGACGGAGGGTTACTGATGCCAGAACCCCAGGGGTGCACATTGGTTGACGAAAATTTGTTCAAAATTTTAACAGCTATTATGAAAACATAAAACAATTTAACAGCTAGCAATCAACCTATGTGTCATGTAGAGATCAAATCAATATACAATTGTCAGAGAGCATAGGCTAGACGGAAGCTGGGCTACCCTTGCCTTATTTACCAGACAGGCTCATCTTTAAGATGAGTTTGTCTATTGTCAGAGACACACGGATTGTTTATGGAATAAGGTATGGACCGATGGTGAATCGGTGATTTACATGATACATCCATGGCTTAATCCATGGTAGGTCATTTTTCGGCATCCTGATTCAAAATTCAGGAATTCATTAAATGGCTCCTTCATTAAATTGTCTCTGTCGTTTGACTAATTTTGAAGATCGGTGGGCTGGAATCCATGCGTCATTATAAGGATGGCATGATGGTATCACTTGCCACTTAGTTTAGTATCAAATTCAAAAATTTGAACATGGCATTTTCCCTCTGATTCTATTTCAATTTTTTTATAGTTTCTTATATTCTGGTTTCCATCCAGCCTTGGAATGCATTTGGGAGAAAGTCGAGGTACCAAAGATATTATGGCTCAGTTGGATAAATTGTCCATACTCTTCCCTGCCTTCCTGGATACAACTACAGAATGTGAAGTTTCTGCAAGTGTATGGGAGCGAGTTAAAGACATCGTGGGAAAGGGAAAACGAGTTGCAGGTAATTAGAAATTTGTTTTGTTAGCTTGATTTATTTAGTTGATATTAATATACTACCACAATGTTTCGATCGAATTGAATAGTTTTTCTAGATTAGATTCTTGATTCATATATAAATAGATTTTCGGTTGATCCGTCTGCAGGAACCTTCCCAGCTGTTGGCATTTTTGGAGGTGTTGAAAAATAAGTGGTTGTGTAAACCTGAAGAGCATACAGGGATGGGTGCAATGGGAAAAGCTTCGAATCCTAAATGTTAAATTAGAATCACTACCAAGTATGGAAAAATTGGTATCTCTAGAGGATTTTTACGCATATGGATGTGTGAAACTGAAGAGCATAGGCGACTCAGTGCAGTGGGAAAAGCTTTGAATTCTGGCTGTTAGTTGGTGCTCTGAGTTACAGGCACTGTCGAGTATGGAAACGTTAGAATCTTTGGAGTGTTACGCATCTGGATGTGTGAAGCTGAAGAGAATATGACAGTTGGCGCATTGGGAAAAGATTCGAATCCTAAATGTTAATGGTTTCTCCAAGTTAGAAGCACTGCCAAGCGTGGAAGAAATGGTATCTTTGGAGGAGTTTTACACATTGGGAGGTTATTGGTGCAATGTGCCAAGCTTCGAATTCTAAATGTTTATGGGTGCTGTGAGTTAAAAGCGCTGCCAAGTATGAAAAATTTGGTATCTTTGGAAGAGTTGTACGCATCTGGATGTGT
The DNA here is from genome assembly GCA_001517045.1 of Pseudotsuga menziesii. NCBI lineage: Eukaryota > Viridiplantae > Streptophyta > Pinopsida > Pinales > Pinaceae > Pseudotsuga > Pseudotsuga menziesii. The sequence goes on along the minus strand of LPNX010001995.1, from coordinate 136,158 downwards.
CAAGATGAAGAGCATTCTGGAATTGGAGCATTATACAAAGCTTCGAGTCCTATTTGTTAATAGGTTGTGTGAGCTAGAAGCCTTGCCAATCATGGAAACGTTGGTATTTTTGGAGGAGTTCTACGCAAAGAATTGTGTGAAGTTGAAGAGCCTATGAGGGTTGGCTCAATGGTCAAAGCTTCGAATCCTAAAAGTTAATGGTTTCTCTGAGTTAAAAGCACTGCCAAGAATTGAGGAATTGGTATCTTTCGAGGAGTTTTACTCATTTGAATGTGTGAAGCCGAAGAGCATAGGGGGCTGTTGCAGTGGGAAAAGATTCGAATTCTAAATGTTTATGGGTGCTGTGAGTTAGAAGTGTTTCCAAGTATGAAAAATTCAGCATCTTTGGAGGATTTTATGCATTTGAATGTGTAAAGCTGAAGAGTATACCGAAGTTGGAGCATTGTACAAATATTCAAGTCCTATATGTTAATAGGTGCTATGAGCTCGAAGCACTGCCAAGCTTGGAAACGTTGGTATGTTTAGAGATATTTTACGCAAAGGAATGTGTGAAGTTGAAGATCATAGATCGGTTGCTGCATTGTACAAAGCTTATATGGCTGAGCATTTTTGGGTGCTTTATGTTAGAACAGCTAAAAGGCGTTGAATCTTGTCACCTGGAGGAGTTTGACTTCTTTGAATGTCCCAAATTCCAGGGCGCAGGGAGTGGATTTATCCAGAGTTAGACCGAATTTTTATCTCTACTTTTTAATGAGACTGAATTTGAGTCACATTTGCATGATCTATAATCTAAGGTGGCCAATTGTATTGAGTATTCTTAAATGCCCTCTAGCTTGTTTTCCACTTTCATTTTATATCCCTAATATCCCTCATGTACCTTTTATATAGTAATGTGATTTATCATAAATTTACAAAATAATGCAAAATATTACACTGTATTTATATTAATCAAAATTAACTTTTAAAAACCTAAATTAATTTATATTATATACTTAAGTATTTATATTTATTTTATAAAATGAATTTAAGTAACATTTAAGTATGGTATAATTTATGATGTTTATTTTTATTTTAATCATTATTAAATATCTTATATTTAAAAAATATTTAGAACCCTTTATTAAATTACACAATTATTCTCGACATGCAATAGAGAATATAACATAAACTTTGCAACACTATTAATCCCTTTGCAACACTATTAATCCCTCCATTTGTTACCATTTAACATAAACTTTCCACTATTACATGTTTATCACATCCATCTTGGTTTCTTGTCGATTATTATTTTCATCTCCATGGTTGAAATGCCCGATTCAATCTCCATTCTTTTCTTGAGTTCCCTAGTACCCTTCCTTTCTACCTGAGTTCCAGCGAAGAATCGGATCTTCTTAGCCTTAGTCATATTGTCAGCTCCATTTCCGGCTAGATATTGCCTAGGGGTAGAGCTTTTGGTTTACCTGTAAGGCCGATGCCCTAGAGATTGTGGTAAGGCCCATGCCCTAGAGATTGCAGGAACCTCCTGCCATTCTATTGCCCATGGTTGCTTCCTAATTGTTAGAAAATAATCTTACTTTTTTTTAATGTTGGTTTGGTATAGTGTGCACTCTATTTACAATTTGGTTTTCTAGGTTATATTTATTAATTGGCATAGGTTATTATTAATTTATTTTAAGAAGTTATTTTTCCAATAAAATTTTGAAATGTTTATATTTAATTGTTAAATTAAATCAGAGAGCTAAGCCATGGTCCTATTTGTCTTTGTTATCAAGTATCATTTTGACAATATTTAAGGTGAGGATAAGTGTAACTTCTCCTTTTTATACACATAATGTTTTGTCAAACACATATATATACTCTTAGGATTAGTTTAAGTTCTCAAGGTAGCATGAGAAGCAAGGAATCTATACAAGTTATACAATTCTTACAAACACATCAAATAAAGAGTAGAAGAAGAATTTTCTAAAGCACATAAAAAAAGTGCTAATAAGACATAAAAATGGAGAAGAACCTACAGAGTTACATTCCTTGAAGGAACGTCAAATTGAAATGTCTAATAAAGAATAACTATTAGTCAACATTGTTACATATCACCACCCACACCACCACGATAAACAATAGACATGAGGTCAAGGTTGTGAGCATTTAAAACCTCAAAGAGGGAAATAGTTTAAACCCCTAGCCTAAATAACTACTTGAGGAAATACATTATGGAAATGAATAATATTTTACATATGAGCTTTTTATAACCAATGATTAAGCAAATGACCCTTCATGCTCTTTATTACAGATCATGGGGTAAAAACAGGGTAATGTGTCTCACTATAGGACAATAAAATTTTCTTTGTTTTTATAAATTTATTCAAAATATTTATTATAAAAATTAAAAAACTTAGTTTACAAATTTTTTTTTTACCAATCAATTATACATTATTTCTATATTCATATCAACAAATATTTAGTTTGAAGTCTTAAAATGATAGTTTTTTGGGTTGTGTTTTTAGATACACATAAAAATTATTATTTCTATTAATAATTTAAGAATAATTAACATATATGATAAATAAAATTTTAAAAATGTACAACAATCTTAAAAGTATTAATAAAAAAACATGTTCAAAAAAATTGGAATCAAAAAAATAAATGAAGATAGTTACCGAGTGGTCGCAGTTTTTTTGAAATAATAATAAATTCCCTTTAAAGAAAATGAAATAAATAAGATAATTTTTTTAATTTGAAAAAAGTACCATATAAAAGATCATTCTCAATCAAAACTTTTGTTTCATTACACCATTATGTAATACTTGATGGATTTGTAGATTTATGAACAAATATCTTTAGTTCATTAGTTTGTCGCCACAAAAGGGGAAAAAGCGAGACACATTACCATGCTTTCACACATGGACCAATCGTGTACTAAGCCACGAATCAATAGCTATTAATATGGAGGTGAATATGAACGATCAAATCACTCTATGTCTATAACATATATTGACTATCCAATTACATAAGTACAAATGCATACTAAAGAAACACAATGTACCTAATGACACATTATACCAAGTTCATCCTAACTAACTCTTAAGTGTCTAAGTATTCTAACATGCCCCCTTAAGAACAACTTGGGATAGGATTGAAGGATTTACAAAAGTGACAAAATAGGACAAGGAAGGAAGCATTAAAATCTACAATCTTTCCAAGTCACCATCATACACGATTTGATAGACTGAGAATAAATTGTAAGAAATCCTTGGAGAACATAATATATCATTGAACTGACCATCATCTAGCTAAACTATTCAAGGTCCTACAACATTAAGATATCTATCAACATGTGTTGCATTCATTTGGAGTTGAAAAAATGGAATTATCCTTATCCATATGATAAGATTCTCTAGAATGAATGGGCCACTTATTAGAAGAAGAGAAAGAACATGCATTAAAAGAAAACCACAAAGAACAAATTACATGTCCATGAGTTGAAGAATCAAGAGATGAATCAAGGTTGATGTTGTGGTTCTTCATTGCTACTTCCAGGGCTTACATCTTCGTGAAACAATTATATTCCACATGACCATATTTCACACAAAAATTAAAATGGAGCTCAGTCTTCTTATCTTTGTATTTGGTTTCCTTATAAACATTGGAAGGATGAGTTAGTTCAGAGGGTTTGGGGCCCTTGTTTTGGTTATTGTTGTCAGGTTGTTTCTTACTGGTATTCTTGGTTTTATTCTTCTTTCTGGATTCACTAGATGTATTGATAATACTAATTATTCTAATATTTATGAGCTTACCTTTCTCTTTAATTAAGGTATCACAAATGATTCAAGAGAGGATTCTATTGTAGGACTACCATATCCCTTCTGGCGTAAACAAGGAATTGTTTGTTAGGTCATCCTATATAACTAGGGAGGAGAATCATGATGATATAGTGTTGAGGGAATTCATTCTATAAACGGAAGCTGTGAATCCGACTGGTGTAGTGTCTCAGGTATTTGTTCATGACATTTTTGAGGATTTTGATTTGTCCTTAATTCAATTTGATAAATTGGAAACTATATGCAAGAAAAATCCCAAGGAAATTCCCTCTCCATATGGTTCCAAAAAGGAACCTTTACTTCACTAGCTTCTTAAACCCAATTCATACCCTTTAATGTCTATGAACTCAATTATAGGCCTCATAGTCTCAAATTCTAGGGCTCAAGCATGTGGATGCATTTCTTGAGGCGTCAAAATATTATGTACTAGATTTACCTAGAAAATATGAAATTCCCTCTCATTCAAAGAGACCCAAAAGGGTTGGATAACTAGTTAGTCTTCTTTTGGTCGAGGTGCATGTGGTTTTGCAATGTTAGTATTCAAAAAATATCCACATGAAAGTGGAGCATTATTACAATATCAAGGAGTCCTAGAGGGAGCCTATGGTGATCCAATGTATGTTGAGGTTTTTTCCTGATCCAAAGCTCAGCGAATTCAGATAAATTCTATTGTTAAGGATTTTTCCAAAAGAATGGGGTTAAATCACTAACATATTGGGATACCTAAGTTGTACATATAAGTCTTGATTGCAACCAATCTAAACTCCTAATTATAGTAAAAGATAAAGAAAATATACTTCAAGAGTTAAAAGGGAAGAAATAGTATGTACCTAATTTATGAAGGTTGGTACTAGCTTTCTTTGCTCCTCATATTTGCTTCAAAGCTTCAACCGAAGGACATGCAAACCATGATAATTATTGGTGGAACCATGAGCATTTTTGTTGGAAACATGGGCCCTAGCTATGTAATCGTGAGCATTTTTGGTGGTTGAATCTTAAACAAAGTTAATGGCAAAATGAGCATTGTTGGTGGAACCATGAGCTCTATTTATGGAACCGTGAGCATTGTTGGTCGAACCATTAGTAATGGTTCCAGTGCGGTGGAACCATACATGTAAGCTTGAACAAAATGCATGGAAAAATGAGCATTTTAGGGGTGGAATCATGATTAATGTTTGCAGAAAACCATGGACAATTTTGATGGAATGGCACCATGCGCATTGTTGGTGGAACCATGACCTCTAATTTCATAATAATGAGTAATGGTCACGACGTGGTTGAACATTACAAGGAACCATGTTTATACAAAACCATGTGCAATTAAAGAACCATTCAGGAATCTTGAACAATGTTGGTGGAACCATGAATATCATAAGAATGATTTATGAACCAAGAACCATTTAGTGAGTAATGCATACATGGTCACAAGATGGTGGAATCATGAGAAATGCATATGGAACCTTGAACCCATAAATGTGCATGGAATCTGTAAATTTGGTGGAATCTGTAAATGTGCATGGTTGCACCACCTTGCAACCATTATGCATGGTTCCTCCATTGATTCTCATGGTTCCATGAATAGAGCTCACATCAATGCTCATGGTTCCATCAACAATACTCATGGTTCCATAAATAGAACTCATGGTTCCACCAACAATGTTCACGGTTCTCAGTTCCATCAAAATTGTTCATGGTTCCACCTCTAAAAATATCATTTACCATGAATTTTGTTCAAGTTCCCTAGGATGTTTCCACCATCTTGCGACCATTAGTCATGGTTCCACAACTAATGCTCATGGTTCCATAAATAGAGCTCACGATTCAATAAATAAATCCCATGGTTCCACCAACAATGCTCATGGCTCCATAAAAATAGCTCATGGTTCCGTAAACAAATCTCTTGGTTCCATCAATAGTGCTCAATGTTCCACCAAAAAAGCTCATGGTTCCATAAATGTGCATGGTTCCACCAATAATTCCCATGGTTCCATAATTGTATGGTCCTACCAATAATGCTTGTGGTTCCACCAATAATGCTCATGGTTCCACCACTTTGTGACCACTGCTCATTGTTCCACCAACAATGTTCATGGATCCAATAATAGTGCTCATGGTTCCACCAATAATGCTCATGGTTCCACCAACATTACTCATGGTTCCACCAACAATGCTCATGGTTCCACTAATAATGCTCATGGTTCCACTGATAATGCTCACGGTTCCATAACTAGAGCTCATGGTTCCACCAACAATGCATCCACTAATAGTGCTCATGGTTCCACCAACAATGCATCCACTAATAGTGCTCATGGTTCCACTAACAATGCTCATGGTTCCACCACCGATGCTCATGGTTCCACTAATAATGCTCATGGTTCCACCAACAATGCTCATGGTGGTTCCATAGCTGGAGCTCATGGTTCCACCAACATTTCTCATGGTTACACTCATAGTGCTCATGGTTCCACCAACAATGCTCATGGTTCCACTAATAATGCTCATGGTTCCACCAACAATACTCATGGTTCCATAGCTAGAGCTCATGGTTCCATAAATAGAGCCCATGGTTCCACCTACAATGCTCATGGTTCCACCTACATTGTTCATGGTTCCATAAATGTAGATCATGGTTTTATAACTAATCTCTTGGTTCCATCAATATTTCTCATGGTTCCATCAACATTTCTCATGGTTCCATAAATAATGTTCATGGTCCCATAAACAAAGCTCATGGTTTGTTGTCTTTAATCCCTCATCTTAGGATCATGACCCAGGTTTAGTCCCTTCCACTTAGCGCAACAAACCCAAGATATTGGTGCGATAGAGCAAAGCTCAGTCGGCAACACCTGCGACGCAGATGTAGTCTCACACAATATATCTTTCTATGGGTAACATCCAAAATCAAGTTTCCATAGTTGGTTGGGGGGATTTTGGTACCTTGGTCCCAGGACTAATTATATACCTCTGCAAAACCTAAAGGAGCATTCTAGGACTGATTATATGCCTCTGTAAAACTTGAAGGACCATCCCAGGACTGATTATATGCCTCTGCAAAACCTGAAGGAGCATCCCAAGACTGATTATATGCCTTTGCAAAACCTGAAGGTTATCCTAGGACTTATTATATGCCTCTGCAAAACCTAAAGGAGCATCCCGAGACTGATTATATGCTCATGGTTTCACCAACAATGCTCATGGTTCCACCAACAACGCAGAACCATAATTTCTATTTATGAAACATGAGCATTAGTGGTATAACTATGAGTAATGGTCACTAGGTGGTGGAACCATGTAAGGAACATTGAACAAAATCAACGGGAAATTAGCATTTTAGCGATGAAACCATGAAGAAAGAAAATGGAACCATGGATAATTTTGATGAACCATGAGCATTATTGGTGGAACCATGAGCATTCTTGGTGGAACCATGAGTATTGGGAAAGATGTTTTTGTATTTTCTAGGGAATTGCAAATATTGTTCACTAAGTTATAGGGGCTCCCCCTTTGTTTTAGGATTTCCCTAGTGTTCAAGAAGCTAAGTTGTGGAAACATTGAGAGTCTAGCTTCTTCCATGCTAGTCATTGATCACACCGTGATCCATGAATTTATCATGGGTTCTATTTTGTGCGGTAACATTCACCCTGAAAGTATAATCCATTGCTTTGAAATCATTGTGTGGATGCTTCACCATCATGGAACGCATCTAACTTGTCTCTATTTATGGAACCATGAACATTGTTGGTGTAACCATGAGCATTGCTAGTAGAAACATGAGAATTCTTTGCGTAGCCAAGAGCTATGTTTATGTAATCTACTTATGGAATGAGCATTGTTAGCGAAAGCACCCCACACATGCACCCACATTTGCATATGTTTCATTTCACATTTAACTTAGTTGTATGATTTGATAATATTCTTAAATAATTTTAGTTGCATTTTGGATTGGAATTAAGAAAACCAATATTGTTCAAGGTTCCTTAATTATAGGTTCTTCTATATGCATTGTGTTGGCACGCTTCCTGTCGACCCAGGTTCATATCCTTAGTCATAAAAAAAACCCAAGATATCGGCTCGATAGAGGAGGACTCCGTCGGCAACACCTACGATGCAAATGCAGTCTCACCTGAGATATCTTATTGGGAACTTCCAGAACCAGGTTTCTACAGTCATATGGGGATCTCTACTCGTGCAGTACTTTATCAAATTGCTCAACTGAAGTCAGGGATTATACTTCTTATTCCTTGTTTATTCATTCAAGATAACAATCTATTTACCAGTCGACACATATTGCAGTATACAACATAAAATCCTTATCACATATTCATTCTATAAGAAGTGGGACACATATGTATATGGGTTTATCCATAAAAAGATGCACCGCGACATATTCATATCTACTTGTTCACAACATGCATGCATTCGACATAAATATATTTATCAAAGACACACAGAGAAAACATTTAACGTGGAAACCTAAGGTTAGCAACCTTTCCTTTGCAACCAGTTGTAGTGTTATCCCCTTTCCAGTTGTGGCAGCTTGATTTCATTGGGAAATAAAAAGAAAATTCAAGCAATTGGTTTTCTTGGATCATAACGACAACTGATTATTTCACTAAGTGGGTAGAAGAAATACCCACCAAAAAGGATACCAATAAAGTTATTATGGAATTCCTGGAGGACAAGATTATCATAAGATTCATGGTTCCATCCAAAATAATAATCGACAATGCTGATAAAGTTGCTCTTATTAGTGAATGGGAAACAATTGAAATTGTTCTTCAACGATCCTATCTAATTCCCAAGTGATCAGGACTTTTCTAAACCCTTTTCCTTTTGTATCATAGCTTATTTTTGTATATTATTTATGTACCATAGTTTTTTATACCATAGTTTTTTGTACCATAGTTTTATGTACTATTATTGTTGTATAGTATTTTGTGTATTTTTCTACAACTTGTATTTCATTTTGGAATTAATTTACATGTATATGGTATTGATGCACTTTAGTTACTTATAGGAATCAAACATTCTAGGGTTCTCGTCCACTCTCTTTGATTAAATATCAATCGAGCGCACGCCCCACAATTGGAGCCAGATGTTATCCACTAAGTTTCACTTAGGGTATTTTCAAGTGAGCCACCAAGGATTGGAACAAATCAATTGTTCCTACTCATTTCTAGAAAGTTCCATGGTTTCATCAAAGCCAATTGTGGTCCCTTTTTTGCATGTTCACACCCCTTTGAGGGAATTGTAAGAAATGACATAGCCTGATGGTTTCTTATGTAAAAGTCTTGGCCTTCTTAGGACTTGGTCATCAGGGTCATCATCCTTGAGTGTTTTTTCCCTCGTCAATTATATGTCGCTTTTTAAAGAGACATATAATTTTCAAGCTTTTCACTCAAAATCCTCCAAAGTCGGGATGGTGAAGTTGGTGACTATGACTTAGGAAGGTTATTAAAGTCCGGGGTCTATATATTATACCATGCTAGTTATATTCCAAAGTTTCGTGGACATGTGCCAAATCATTCCGAGGATTTTTTAAGTTTTAGTTTTTTAATAAAATCATCTATAAGGTGTATTTTAATTGAAAATTTTCAAATTGTCATAAAAATGGGCCTAGGGAGCAAATTTGGTCATGGGGATTCTCTTTTTTGGACCCAGATCACCCACTTAACCCATAGACCCACTTTGGATAGTCAAATTAGTAATTTTCAATTATTAGTTTTTATTTTCTCTCCAAAATGACTAAGAGGGTCAAATAAATGGAAAAACATGAAGAAATCCCAATTCCTAAATCAAAGGAAGCTTGTTTGGAAATTTTCTCTGAGGTGTTAGGGAGGTTGATGATCTTTCTTAGGGAATTTATGAGCACAAGAGAGAATCTTCAGTCATGAAGGGAGAGGATCCAACTCACCTCCATCAAAGGAGAGTGCATTCTCCTCATGGATGGTGCATTCTTCCACTTGGATGAGTTGGTTGGAGGAGGTGGAAGCTTCCAAAAAAAAGTGAGGTACCTAATTGGAGGGGAAATCCTCCCCTCCCATGAATTCAAACTTCCTTTCATGATTTTCTCAATCCCCAAAACAACCTCCTCATTGGGAATTGCGCCCCCATGGGGTTTGAGCTGTTTTTTTGGTATAAAATCAACGTCTTGCTCCTCATTTGGGAGAATGCATTGAACCTATTCCCATTATAATATTGTTGTTGCATAATGTTTTAATCTAATTGAAGGCTTTGTAGGCTCATGTGTGTCATTGTATCATGGTTATGCAATTGGATGATTTCTGAGGTGATACTTAGCCAAATTAAGTTTTTTTTTCTCAAGTTTGGTAGTATTGATATAGATTCCTTTTGAATGAGTATTTTCAGTAGTCAATTTACTCATCTATGTTTTATTTGTAGAATATTTTAGGAGAAATAGATTGTATTCAGATATAGTAATATTCTCCTTGTTTTTTATGATGAAATGTACTAGACTAACCCTTCTTGTTTAAAGGATTGTGTAGTTTTTGCATGTTGCTTTATGTGAAAAGGATTTTGGATCTCGGTCACATCCATATCCTTTTCACTATATTCTATCAGTTGCATCTAATGTTTTTTGTTTCACAGATTCCTCTTCTCCTTCATACCTTTCAAGATTGGGCTTGAGGATCTCTCTTTTCTCTCTGTAAAAATCAATTTTTTCTTGGTTACTGGTTCTTTATGCTTGAAAAAAATTAGATCTATAAATTCTGATACTAAAATATGGTTTAGTTATGCATATATATATCAGATCTAGAATTTATTTCAAAGTGTCATCATAAACTAGATCTAGATTAGTACTTTAAGTACTTGTTTTCATTAAAAATTTCACAATTTTTCAAGTACTTGAGTAGTATATTTTTTTGTACTTTTATTTGATTAATCCATAAGATTCTAGAATAAATTACTCACTGATTTTTAGTAGGTCTAATAAAAAAGAGAAGGAAATGTTGCCAAATGTTTTCACCATCTGAGGCACCAAAAATCCTTCCTTCTTCCCCCTTCTTCATTCCTCTTCTCTTCCAAAGAGTGTGAAAGCCTCTCGATCCATTATAAAGGGTCAACAAGAATTTTATTTTTCTTATTTCATCAATTTGTAAAGTTTAATAATAAAGAAATCAAGTGGGCTACACATTTCCCACACTCCATCCCCCTTGGGGGATTCACAATGTCCTTTATGGTTTGTTATTTTCTAACCAACACATGCACACAATCCGCCTTCTAAAAAGGTTGAATAGGTTAATTATTTTGTTTTAATTTCAAAATAAGGCAATAATTTCATACCTGGCTCATTTCCACAAAGTATGCTCTCGCCACCAACCAAAGGTTTTGTCGATTATTGGTAGATGATAAAAAAGTGACACATAATTTGTGGTCCCAATTTGTCTTTAGTTTACTTGCTTTTAAAACTTCTTTGATTTCTTGGATTGGAATTAACACTTTGTCGTAAACTTCGTGTATGCTCTTTGCCTCTGTTGGATTTTCCTGGTCATTGGGGAATCAAAAGAGATTTGCAACATTTTTGAATTTCCACACATTAACTTAACAATCCATTAATAAAGTCAACTCTCAAAATACATTATGAAAATCCGGCGTAGCGACATTTGACAATCATGGGAAAATTCTTCAAAGGAAGTGAGAACCACTGATTAGTGACCTCTGTATACCTTCAGACTACACTATTGTCGGTGTAGTGTTGGACACCTCTCAGAGACTCCAATTCAGCCCACATTTCTTATTGAAGAACCACCTCCGTCATTTTATGGACATATTCTTAGTACTTTACAGTATATCGAGAATCCCCTTCCCATAACTCAATTCATCTTTTAATAATTAAAACTGACCAAGACACATTACAAAACATTTAATCTTTCAGCAGCATTACTTCTTTATTTCTGACTCCATTGGCACTGATCTAAATTTGCAACATTCTATTGTCAATTATAAGGTATCCTTCTTCTGTGTGCTTCCAATGTGTAACTCTTAGTCAAACATAGATATCTAAGCCACGGTCATCATTCTATTTAAGGGAGTTATAGAAGACATTAAAAGTTGAATGGTGATGCATATGATTTCATATTGATGTCCTTTACATGTCCCCTGATTCCATTCAGAAATTCGAGTTGGCTTGAGTGCATTTGGGAAGCCATTTTCAGTATTCATTGTGGGGGAATTAGAACCCCAAATTACTAGTCACAACTCCTACCTCGACCAGAATATTAAACAAGTTTGCAGAAGCATTTAGAGGGTCATAAAGCTTCCCTGAACATCATATTCAAATCTTGATATCATTCATATACCTTCTGTGAATATTTGGGAGCATTTGGACCGATTTGGAGGCCTAGACATCAAAACTAGTCAAAGGTCAAATTAGGGAAAAAGGTGAAAAATTGGTCATTTAATAAAATTTCAAAAAGGGACATTACAGTGGTATCGGAGCATGATATTGGCACCTGATGTGGTATGATATTTATCAGGAAAATAATTCAGCTACCACCATTATATATTGAAACCCAAAGGTGCATTTGTTGAAGAGAAAAAACAAGTAGGAGAAGAAGGCATTTTTTTATAGAAAACTATGACTAGGGATGAAAAGGGAACCTCATATGATGGTGAGGAGCATATAAAAATCATGAAACCTATCTTTGATGACATAACCAAGAACATGACCCAACAACTTATGAAAGGATGTGAATTGATGGCTAGCCAACTTAAGGGTAAGTTGGCAGAAGGGGGTAGTAGAAGTTTCCATCATAAGGATGTGAATTGATGTGAATTGATTGCTTGAAAGAATTTAGAAAAAATAATTCAAATGTGAATTCATTAAGGAATAATCATCAATGCACAAGTATGGAGGAGACCAAGGAACCACCAAGTTCCATGGGTGGTGAAACAGAAAAATAATTACATTATGAGGATTTAAAGTCACTCCCAAGTGACTCTGAACTCATTGAGTAGCGGTGGTATACCTTGGTGCTGCATCTACCAAGTCTATGGACATCGACATGAGAAAGGTATTTATATGCAAAAGATGGTGTCAAAGCATGCCAATTTATACTATTCATTCTGTCACTCAGTCGGGCATGAGGATAAATACTGTCGGGCATATGATATGCTTCAGGACAAAAATTGCGACTCATATTTCGTGAAGGGAGAAGGCCACCATGAAGTCTAGCAACCGCAAATACAGCCACAGATGGTCAGTTCTCAATCACAACCACAGTACACACCACCGTTGTCGATGCAGTTTTTGTTAGCACAGACGCAGCCATAGTTCGTGCCACAACCACAGTTCCCATAGCAACAACCATACAATCAAATGCTAATGGCCCAGGAGAAACCACAATATGTTCAAGCAGCACACTTTGTTCAGCAACCGAATCACCCACCACAATAGGTAGTTCAGCCACAGTACCCACATCAAGGAGGATTTAGCGGAGGATTTCGAGGCATAGGAGGAGGTTTTGGACAAGGAGGGGGACAAGGTCATGCATCTGTCCAATGATATAATTGTGGAGTATTTGGGAATTATCAGAGAGACTGTGCACACTTGTAGTGCTCATGCACGTACCATGCAGCAATTGATCATACCATGGAGAATTTCCCATAGTTAATCACAAGATGGAAAACTGGAAACATTTTGTAGTTACAAAATCAAGCCCAGTTGCAGACTTAGAATCAACTACCAACACAGAACCAGTTATAGAGCCATGCCCAGAATAAAGTTCTGCTCTAGAACCAGACTGTGAATCATCCCTATTTGGTGGAATTCAGGAGTTATTGCATGTGTGCAGAAATGCGCTGAGGGATTCCGAATGAACCGGTCCCTCTTTTTGTTGAATCGGCTGATGGAGGACGCAGTCATAGTCCAGGATGGAGAACGACCTTTCTGTTATAGTTGGATACTAATCTTGATCGCTTTAGTGGCTTGGATGGAGCCAGATGATTACCAAGGAATGGCGGTGGAAGCTGCTAAGGTGTGCAAGGGTGCACAATATTAAAACTTGTGGTGGGTGGAGGAGTCCAGTAGACAAATGGATTGTGTGATCCACTTTTGGGTCTACTGGGAGGCATTGCAAGCAGCAGCGGTGAAAATACCAAGGTTATCTGTCGAACCAGCAGTAAAATATCAGCAAATTATGTTGATCACCATCGGATCGCACACTATTCAGATCTAGGAACACCGTAATCCTGATAAAAAATGGCTACCCATGGCCTATAAGGTGACATATGAAGAATTGGAAGCAGTGGTTCAAGATTGGACTCCAGAATGGCATGATTCAGTCAGTGCATATGAAGTATCAGAGGGGCCACCTGAAGATGCCCCTGAAGAGCCTCCACACCAAAAGTAGATTCTTCATGAGTCTGATGGAGAGTTGTCGATCGATACTGATACAGATGCACAAATCCTCCTCGACGAGGTCAGAACAAAGCATAGAATGGAGCAGGATGCCGACAGTAGTACTAGATCAGTGCTGGAGGTCCAATTGCAGTGACTTATTAAGGCTGTCATGGATAAATATGATATAGCAATGACTGCAATGCACTAGTCCACCCAGGAAGGGTTTGATGAGGTAAGAAACAAATTGGATTCTGCTTATAATGATGTTTTACAGAGATCACCAAAGAGCACCACTATGCAGGAATTCCCGTCGATTAGCACTGAGCTGCGGGATAGGAACATCCAAGTTTCCCCGACTACCATTGATGCTGGAAATGCATATGTGACTTCCTCACTGCACCAGCTGCAAAGTATCGGCTTGGATATCAACAAGATATCGAACCAGACCTTAGTATAGATGCAGTGGGTTGGAATCCAGTAGTTGGATAATAGGCAGAAGGAGCTCATTGACCGATACGTGTAGTTGCAGGACGAAGATGAGAAGCTCAGGAAGGAAGTAGAGGGTCTGAAATAGGGAAAGGAGCATCTTGTGGTAGAAAAAGTGCAAGAGATTGCAACCTTGAATATGACGCAAGACGAGCTGACGAGGAAAGCTGTTGCGAATATTACTGCATTAAAAAAGGAAACTGACCACCTTGTTGTTGAAAAGGTGCAACTGGTTGCTAGTAGGGGCAAGGTTTAAGTGGTTGTTGATGCGACCTGTTGACACATCCACAAAAGCACAATAGAACTGGATGTAGTTGCTAAGGCCAAGTGACTTGGGGAAGTTATTATGCAGCTTCGGACATACAACAACTTGCTAAATGCCCTGGTATACCTGCACACACCACCTGAGTAGGTTGCGGAGTGCAAGACCACCATTGAAGAGAGTGCAGCGCAGTTTGATGAAATGGAGCAAGATTCTAAGAAGATCGTTGAGGTAGCGACCCAGTTTTGAGGTAATATAGTTAATGATGAGCAACTAGAACAACTTACAACATAATTGTAGGAAGTTGAGAACCAGTTGGATACACTAAAGAAATCGCTGCGGACCATGCTTCCCATTGTGTCAATCATGTGATCCGCCGAGTTAAAGGAGCTCCAGCAATGGGTGGTAAAAGCTCATGAATGATAGCGAAAAGGCAATGACCAGCTCGACGAGCTCCAAGAAATTGGAGCCCAACTGTCAGCAAAAGTTGTTGCTGCACCACAAGCTGTGCATGATGGTAAGAAGGAAATCAACACAAAGATAGTGGAGCACTCGTTGAAGCAGGATCGGCTTCTGTGTCAGGATGTTGCTGAGAAATTCGTAGTGCAAGTCACTGAAATTTCTCAGCAATACGATGACTTCAAGATGAATACCAACGAGTTCACCATGTCCATCTGACATGGCTTGAGGACGAGCCACAAGACTATGTTGGGGGTCTATTGGCAAGGGGTTGGAGATAAGTGAGTTGCGCAGCATCTAGGATGTTGTGCATACTCACGTGGCACCGTGCAAGGAAAAGATAGAGCGATAGGCAGAAAATGGTCCACTTTTTGATATTTTCATGTCACTTTTTGTACTTATTGACCATTTCTTTGTAATATTTGTCCTTCATGGTTAAGTTAGTTAGAAGTTTGTTAGAAGTTAGTTAGAAGTGGACCTTGAATGTAAAGGCAAAATCCTATAAATAGAAGAGTTATGCATGTAATAGATATAAGTTTTTGGGAGAAGAGATACACGATGAAGGAATTATGAATGTAACACTGGATCGATGTCTATTTGATCTATGATTTGTTCTACAGATTTAATATAATCTGATGTGTGTTGATCTAAGCTTCTGTTTCCTCTTTTCTTTCCCTGTTTTACTTCTCTATGATTCTGATGTTAAATGATGAATAGATATGCATATGAATGGATAATGTGATGCTTTCTGCTTATGGATGTTGTCATCTTTTAGATTTTTTCTTCCCACTGGTAGATCTGTAGTAATGATGAATGACCAAATACAACATGATGAATGGTTTAGTAAGTAAAGTAGATCTAGAAATTAAGTTGATGAACAGTCGACGCCCCAACCCTCCTCTATACTGTGGAAACTTGGTTCCGACAACTCTCCCTTGAACATCTCGGGTGATACCTCATCTGCTCCATGGGTGTTGCTGGATAGGGTCAAACCTGTCTGGGTCGAATATCAGGGAAATCGTGGCTTGTTGAGCATCGATAGAGTGGAACCCCTATTGACTGGGTTTTGTTGGTCGGGATTGCACCAATAATATATGGAGTAAACTATTTGGTTGCAATTTTCAACATTCACATAGATAGCCACACTAGGATAACAAGCTAAATTATTTGCAATAAACAATATGAAGAATACGATTATTAAAAATTTTTCCCACAACGGGTGTCTAATCATAGGCAGAAAACACAAAAGGATATTAAGATCCCACTTAGAAGAGTGGCATGGGGGGCACTTAAAAGGATATGATGGCCATGAGAGGTGATGCAAAGGGTTGGTTAAGGAAATGGAGAATGATGGGACAAAGTGAAATTTTGTTCGGCGTCGATGAAAGAGTATAATGTGAAATGAGGTCTAAATCAGGGAGGATTGTTACAAGTTCATACTTGCATGCATCCATAATTGTTCTGGGAAGCAAGGTTACCCTAGACCAGTGATGATTGCAAGTGATTGCAAAAGCAATTTTCGCTTCCTCCACTGGTGTTTTCTAGTTGGTTTATTTCCCACCTCCACTTGGAAATTATTTTGTTTTTGTATTTGAAGCATGAGTTAACTCCGTAGGGAAGCTGCAAAGGGTGGTGGACAAGCCATATGTGGCCAAAAGTCATAGACTCCTTGGATATCAGGTCACATGGGAAAGATTTCCTCCTAGGCTTGAAAAATTATAAACTAAATAGTAATTTGAAATGGTCTTGGATGCCGGTGTACTAGGGCGGAGGCATTATTTTTCTCTTCTTGTCATTTGCAAGCACTACAAGAATGATGACTCCTTGTGCTCATTTTTTGTTCTTGTCTTTTAGGGTTTTGTTATAGTGGGTGAGACTTTTGGACACCTTCTATATGGGATCGCTCTCATATAGAAAGCATGTTCAAGGGAAAGTGTGTAAGGAAAAAACACCTTACTGCTACGTCGAGGGTGTTACAGGAATGCTACATAGCTAAGTCCAACTACAACAAATCTATCTCATATAGATTTTAGGACCAAATCAAAAAAATGGAGTGGGATGAAGGAGAATGAAATGATACCAATCTTCAATATATCTAGGCCGAGATGGGTCTAATGGTGGTAGATGTGGATTCATCTAGAATCAAAGAAACAAAATAAACAAAGACGGTTACTATGTATTGGAAACTTAAGACCTTGTTGGGAAAATTCATTACGAAGCATGAAAAGGAGAAAAAATTCATTGTGTTGCAATAGGATGAAATAAAAGAGAAGTTGGGGAAGGTTTAATAAACACTCAAAGTAATTTCTGGAGGTCAAATATAATTTTATGCTAAGATGAATGATTTGGCAAGGTAAATGGCATGCATGGTCTTTCCAGGGAGGTTACCAAAGAGGCAATCAATCTCTACACCTGCAGAGCCCAAGGTGCTTACTATAGTTACCAATGAGATGATCCAGATTACTTTTATAGATGGTTATTTTTTTTATATACATTAAGACAAAGCACATATTAGTAAATAAGATAGGGCTAGATAGGTAAGACGAAGTGATGGGTATCGAAATATTTAATGATAAAGAATTTATTCAAGAAGAGGTAGGAGGTAGCTTTCTTGGTGAGCAAGTAGGTCGGTGGCAGTTCAATAGTAAATTTTGGGATGGTTCCTGCTCCTTCTTGGGGGGAGAGGGACCATGGAAGGAATGAAACAATGGAGACAGAGTCAGCTTTATTGGGAACAGAAAATGATAAAGGAAAAGGAGTAATCAATGCTCAGACAATGACCAAAGATGGGGAAGGTTGCAGCAGAACAAGAAAGGAGGAAGCAAATAACCAGGGCACAAGAAGGACAGGACAATGTGTCCCGAAATCCAAAATGGTACCAAGACTGCAGATCAAATCAGAAAGATTCAGAGAGGACATACAATATATGAAAGAAAGGGCCCTCATAGGAAAATTCGTGGGGATCTGGCCCACAGATTAGGCTCTGGTATGGTGGATTAACTCTATGTGGAAACCCCAAGGACACTTTGACCTCCAACTGGGATCTAAAGGGTTCTTCACCGTCATTTTCTTCAATGAAGAGGACATAATGAAAATATTTGAGAATGGTCCCTACTTCTACAATTCGGTGGGCCTCTTCTTGAGGCCCTGGAAAGAGAGATTCGACCCTAACAAGGAAAATCTAACGATAGCTCCAGTTTGGATAAGAATGCACTCCCTCCCAATGGAATACTGGAAGGAAGAAATCTTGATGGACATAGGGAACACCCTGGGGAACTTCATCAAAGTTTTCAAACAAACTAGACAGAGGAAATACATCTCGTATGCCAGAATTTGCATCTACTCGGACATCTCTAGAGATTTACCATATGGAATAGAGTTAACATGGGAAGATGAGGAATGGTTTCAGGCCATACATTACGAGCAGATCCCATTCCGCTGTAGAAGATGCCATGAACACAGGCACCTGTTCAGAGACTATCCCCAAAAAAAGAGACCAGGAGGGAAGAAAGATAAAGAAATCTAGGATGCAGAGGGATTCACCAATCTTCAAAACAAAAAGAGGCAAGTGAGGAAGATCTTAGGGCTGGAAGTTCACAAAAGAGTGCAAACCCAGAACCGATTCGAGACCCTTCAGGAAGATCAGATAAAAGACACAGTCGATGCACATATAGAATCCATGAAGGACACAACCCAAGGACAACAATAAGAGGAGAAGGACAATGATACCCAAGGAGTAGGTAAGATCATATCCCCAAAAGATAATCCTGGCACTAATAAAACTAACCTAGATCCTCTTTCACAGAGCCGACTAGAGGAAACCCAGAAAGATTTAGGAACGGTGGAAGTTGTGTCTAAACACATGGAAATAGGAGACCTAGATTTTGACAGAATGGAAGCAGCCTGTTCAGATAAAGATCCATCTCTGATCCCCCCCCCAAAAAGTCTCTCTTCTAGAGAAAGCCATCATTCAAGGTAAAAATGTGAGCTCCCTAGCAGTAGTGGCTGAATCTCTTAAATTCACTGAAGGTAAGAAAAATACGAAGAAAGATAAAAGAGGTAGACCTAGCAATGTCAAATGAATACGACCAATAGGTGAACAAATGGTGGCTTTAGGGTAGTATCCAACAATAGATGCATCCCTTTCCCCTTCAAACTGCTCCTTCTTGATGCAGATTACAATGTGGAATATCAGAGGCTATAACATCGCTCTTAAAAAGTGCCTTCTTAAAAGAAGGATTGACAAAGACAAGTCAGGGATAATCTTCCTACAGGAGAAAAAATGCTCGGGTGAAGAACTTGCAAGTATAGCTCAAAAAGTGTGGAAGGGATGCGAGTCGGTAGCAATCGATGCCAAAGGAGCGACAGGTGGTCTGGGAATCCTATGGAACCCCCGTGTGGTGCTTTTATCGGGTTTTCTCACCACCTTAGGTACTCTCTTAGCTGATTTCCACATTCTTAGGACTGGAATAAGGGGATTCATCACCAATGTTTATGGTCCCCCGAGGGAGGAATAGAAACCTGCATTTCTAGAGTCACTCACAGACCTAAAAACTCTAGCTAAGGACAAAGCTTGGATTTTATGAAGTGATTTTAACCTAATAAGAAGCCTCGACGAAAAAAAAGGTGGTATTTAGAACTTAAATGTCGTGAGTAACCTCTTCAATGATACCATCAATGATCTGGACCTGATTAATGTTAGAAATTCCAACGACATATTCACCTGGAACAACAAGTAGGTAGGGGACAGAGGAATAGCTTGCAAACTTGATAGATTTCTGGTTTCAAAATCGGTCATGGTGGCTGCGGGTAACGTCAAAGCAGTTGTTGTGCCAGCGGAAGGGTTGGACCATTGGCCCATTAGTCTAGAATGGGAAAATGTCGGAGTCAACCCTCGCAGACCATTTAGATTTGAGAAATTCTGGCTCCTCCAATCGGACTTCCAAGAGAAACTCAAGGAATGGTGGGATAGCTCCCCTCCTATTAGGGGCACTCATATGTATCAATTTCAACATAAGCTTAAAATCCTTAAAGGTCACATCAAGAAATGGAATAAGGAGTCCTTCGGCAACATATTCCATGAAAAACAAGCCTTAGAGATCAAGATCAAGCAACATCAATCACAAGTCATGATCAACAGTTACACTGAAGAAATGAGGCTTCAGGAAAAGACCCTGTTGCAAGACTTCAATCAAAGAGATAACCAAGAGGAAGTTTACTGGAACCAAAAGTATAGAATTAAATGGCTCCAAGAAGGGGAATGAAATACTAGTTTTTTCCACAAAGCAGCCATTCAACATAGATAGGGGAACAGGATGGACAGACTAAAGAAGGAGGATAGAAGCATTGTCAAATCTCAAGAAGATCTGGAGACCACCCTAAACTCCTACTTCGCCAAGATCCTTTAGGAACCAGAGAGAGCCAAGGAGGAATCTCAAAGAGAGGTGCTAAGTCATATTCCCAAGATCATCACAGAGGAACATAACCAAATTCTCGAAAAATCCATCGAGATGGTAGAGGTTGAAAATGTTGTTAAACAAATGGCTAAAGATAAAGCACCGAGCCTAGATGGTTTCACCACAAACTTTTTTCACGCTGGATGGGAATGGTTGAAAGAAGAAGTATGGGCCTTAGTGGAGGACTCCAAGAGATCTGGGAGTGTTCTCAGAGCTCTCAACTCGACTTTCCTAGCTCTCATTCCAAAAGAAAGAGGAACAGAGGACCCAAGCAAATTAAGACTGATCGCCTTATGTAATGTGATCTACAAAATAATTTCCAAGGTAATAGCTAATCGTCTTAAACCTCTCCTACATCTCATTATTTCTTCGGAACAAGCTGGGTTTGAGGAAGGTAGACAAATCCTGGATGGCATAATTCTGGTCCATGAAACTATCCACTCCCTCAAAGTATCAAGGACTCCAGGTATGCTCCTGAAACTTGACCTCTCCAGAGATTATGATAAATTGAATTGGCAATTTCTGGCAGGTGTCTTGAAAGCTTTTGGTTTTGCAGAGGAGTGGTCTAATTGGATCATGAATATGGTTTCCTCTACTTTTTTCTCAATCTTGGTTAATGGATCTCCCTTGAGTTCCTTCAATGCGACTTGTGGAATTAGACAGGGAGACCCCCTTTCTCCTTTCCTCTTCATCATTGTGGTAGAGGGGCTTGGCAGGATGCTGAAGAATAGGAGATTAGTGAACATAATCTAGGGATTGACCTTGAGAAATGGGATGGACCCCAGACCCATCAACAGTTTGTGGACGATAACATGCTGATGGGCCCATCCTAGGTGCATGAAGCCAAGGGAATAAAAGAATGTTTGAATACCTTTCTGGAATCTAGCGGCCTAGAAATTAACAAAGAGAAATCCCAGACCTACTTTTTCAATACCCCCAGGGTTACCAAGAGAAATATCCTTAGGATTTTGGAGTTTCAAGAAGGCAGCCTCCCCTCTAAGTATCTTGGAGCACCAATGGAAAAATCGACTATCAAACAAGTTTCTTGGAAAGAACTGGTGGACAAAATTAACAAAAAGCTCAGTCTCTGGACTTTCAGAGCCCTCAATTTCCCGAGCATGTTAATTCTGGTAAAATCTATTTTTTAG
>LPNX010001995.1:14619-114136 GCA_001517045.1 Pseudotsuga menziesii | reverse complement strand
GGGGGGGGGGGGGGGGGGGGATGAAAGACAATAGAAAATGTCCCCTGGTGGATTGGAAAACCATCATGGATGCAGGAGGAATATTTAGCTGAAGGAAATGAGCAAATTATTTTTTATGAACTAGGGATCAAGGAATTACCTCCCACCAACTCGATAGCTCGATCTCCTCCTGTGCATGTCTCTAGTTCGAACTACTGGCACACTCCTCCTGCTGGGACTTTCAAGCTCAATGTGGATGGAGCAGCCAAAGGTAACCCAGGGTTCACCATATTTGGTGGCACTATCAAAAATTCGAAGGGAAATATCATTAGTGTGTTTTGGGGCTCCATAGGAACCAACATTAACAACATGGTCTAGCTTGAAGGATTCATCAACGACTTGAAATGGGCAATGAAAACAGGTAAAACACCTCTGGTGGTGGAGGGTGACTCTCAGATCATCATCAACATTGCTCACAGACTTCAACTAGGAGCCTCAATGACCCAAGTTTCAAAGAGTTGGAGATGGGAGAGCAGGTTAAGCATCCTCAGGAAAATCCTTATAGGAGAGGAAGCCATTCTACTGTCGCATGTTAAACGAGAAGGGAATAAGGTGGCGGACGCCATGGAAAACGCAGGGGTGGAGAGTAGTCTTTCTTTCCATGCAAAGGAAGATGAGGATGGCGGAGAAACACATCAAATCTAGCATCGTTGTTCAAAGCTGGCAGAGGATGATGCGTGGGACTATGGAAACATGTACTAGATGATGCATGTGAATAACAACTGGCTCAGGACCTTTTAGGGAAGGCAAACAGACGACGTGCCGAAAACTAGGAGAGGGCTCGCTAATATCTCATTGATAAACATGGCAAGTCGGGAGAGTTTTTGAGTGCCAAGTACGGTACGTCAGTGCATGTATTAACCTTCAATTATGCATGCCTTAACACACGATAAACCTATAGTAATTCATGCCTTAACACGTGGCTTCGGTACGGATCACATGGAGGCTCTGGAAGGTCGTTTCAAGTCAGGTCTGCGGGATCGGCTTTATAATAGCTACCACGGCTGCCTTGATGCTGGATCCATGGGAAGTGAGGAAGGAAGGATGAGCAGGTACTGTACTTACCTCTGAACCGGATAGATCGATATCTATGGCAGAGACCCATATCCTTTGGCCCACTGTGAAACCTAAGGTTGCGAATCACTCACAAACGGTGAGAGATCTGTTCGAGCATGGGGAGTGGCAAAGAATCATGGCAAGCTTGAGGAGAGTTAAGGAGTATGGATACAGGAGGAAGATTACGGCCATGAAGAACCCTATTTATATGCATTCGGAGGAGTCCATAGCTTTATTCAAGGCTCTGTTTATACTCTTGCTTTTTCCCACTGGACACTTGTGTGATTGCATCATGTCATGACTATGGAGGGCCAGAACCAGAGCGAGAGGTCCTAATTAGGGTGGTAGCCCCAAAAAAGCTTCCCCTAGTGAAGCGGATGAATCGTTGCCCCATGGCAGAGGAATTTTGGCCGCTGCACCTTTCAATTGGGGTGACCAATACATGGAGGAAACGCCAACAGCCATTGAGGCGTTCATTGCTATCATGGAAATCAACCTCAGGGAGTTCGAGGCTATAATGAGCTTCCCACTGCTTTCCAACCCCTTCTGGACGGTGCGTATCCTACTTGCAAGGGATATTCAAGCAAAAATCCAAACTGCCCAAGGAATACGAGATGCCATGGAAATTATCCAATGTGGACAATAAGAAAGTGCAGCAGGATTTATGCTACTGGAACAAATAGCCCAAAACATGCTAGTCATCCCTAGTTCCGAATCGTCCAACCCAGGGAACACACCGACGAACTCCCCAACAAACGCCATGCCTTCCCCGCGGGAGGATCTCTCCCATACCCCCCCCCCCCCAGCGAGGCTGGAAGCTAGTGGGGGGCTCTCTGGAGTGATTTCAGGTCTCTTTGTTTCTCGATGAAGTTCAGCTTGATGTATGGGTCGCGGAGGTATTTTTTTTCTTTCTTTACTCTGGTTCCCGTCGGTTGTCTGTTAGGCTTTCGGATTTTCTATGTAATAGGCCTAATTTTTGGACTGGGTAATCCCCTGTGGGGAAGTTGATGTTTAAACGCTGTAAGGATCCATTTTCAGTTTTGTCAGAAGGGACACGCATCTCCAAGACTGGTCTCTTTCTTTTGCTGTAGGTCAGGCTCCATCGACCTTATGTATGGCCCTTCTTTGTAACTTTTTGTATTATAATAGATAATTCCAACTTACTTAAAAAAAAGAAGGTAAGATGAAGTGATATTTTGAGTTATATAATATTTTCTCTAACTTAAAAATAAAACATTATTATAAATTTGAATTACAATATAATGATGCATCCATATAATGATGCACGGCTACTCATTACAAAAAGGGATTCTTGAATCAGCCAAATGGAAGAGGAATTTTAATTGATGGCGACATGGCTGCAAAGATGTCAGAATGGATGACTGAAAAAGCAACCGAGAAATAATCGGATTAAGCCATGGGTGAATATGCATCATGTACATAAGGTTTTATCATAGTGGCCATAACTTATTCCATGCATCTATGACAATGGACAGACTAGTCTTAAAAACAAATCTGTCTGGTAAATAAGGATCGCCAGCTGGGCTGGGCTATGTTTTGTACATTAAAGCTAGCCTCGTGCACTTGAAGCATGCTTTTCAGCCTCATGTGCGGAGGCTAACATACTGACAGTGGGTTACAGATGGCAGAACCCCAGGGATGCACATTGGTTGACAAAAATTGGTGTATGGATTTCAAAGGTCTCGAGTCCCAACAAGGAAAGGATCTATCACACTTCCCGACAAAGAAAGCATCTTTGCTGAAAATTAAGTATTACCTGAAAATAAATCTTAATTCGCGCAATTATGCTAAAATTATTAAAGATTTAATGCATAAAAATGTGTGAGCATCATGTCTCGACAAATATAGGGATCTAATATGAACTTAGGGTTGGGAAAAATCAAGCCTTCAAGGCTTCAAGTACCAATACGAATCAGTCAGTCAATACGGTGAAAAGAATATGAAACCTCTGAGAACCAGTTACTATGGTGAAAAGAATAGAAGTATCAAAAATTTCATACAACACTACATCATTTATTATTTATTATTATTGTTCCAAATTTTCTGCACCATCTATATCATCATTTGGAAAAATAATAAAAATTGAAAGATAAGATCTGATCGAAAGATGATGACATTATGGGGTGATGTTATATCTTGATTAGCAGTACGACACACACCCATATCATCCATGGACAAGAAACTCTATATAAACGCAATACACTAGGAATGGCTCCTCACGCCTAAACCATATGCTATTAGGAATGGCTCTCCTCCTTGTATTACCATTATCTTCAAAATCATCCTGCCCATAAGCTTAAGCCTGTTTGTAGAACAATCCCATATCTCCGAATGTGTAGGCAACGGACACCACTAGCTTAGACGACCATGAGTTTGGCAACCACAATATCTAATGATAATGGTGTACAAAGACGAGTAGGCAATTATCATACCAACATCTGGGACACTGATTTTATACACTCTCTCGCAACGCCGTATGGGGTGGGTCATTAACTTCAACTGGTTTTATTGTTCTTTATATTCCTTCCTCCATTGGTAGTTTAATGCAATAAGTTTCTCTAATTTAATGTGTTTGGGTCAGGAACCTTCTTACCGGGAATGTGCTGAGAGATTGATCGGGGAAATAAAGAAGAATATCAATTCAATACCATTGGAAGATAGAGATTTAGTGAATCCCCTCAATGATTTCATTCAACTTCTTTTGATGGTCGATACTGTTGAATGTTTGAGGATAAAATCATCACTGGATTATGTTTACAGGTCGGTCACCACAGCCTTATCACCATTATTTATTTATTCATGTTATTATAATCACCAAAAATTATTTTGGGCTGCAGTTATTGGAATGAAAAAGGCATTGGATGCAGGAGAGACAGTGTTGTTGCTGATTGCAGCACAACTGCCTTGGGGTTTCAAACTCTTCACTTACACTGATACAGTGTCTGTTCAGGTGTATATCCACATTTCATTAATAAATCATTTGAGCATGAAAGCCAAAGTGCATCTAAATTTAATTCAAATATATTATTTTATTTTTAAAGCTATCCCTAATTGTATGGTCTCTTTCTTCTTGGACTTTAATAAAAGATTTCATTTATTTCAGAGGTTTTGAAAGTTTTCCAAGACCAAAATGAGCAGTTTGCATGCTCTCCCAAACAAAAGCCAAATAGAGGGAGAGATCAGAAGCTCCCTTAATTTATATCGGGCATCTCTCATTGCCTTTCCTGGGAAAAAGTAATGGAAGAGGCTCAAATCTTCTCTGCAAGATATTTGAAGGAAGCCATGCAAAATATTCTGGTCTCCAGTCTTTCACAAGAGGTGAACAACACTAATATTACTATCATTCTTTTTTCATTTCATTTCAGTATGCGGTGTTGTTATGTGTTTGATCATTTCAATTCTATGATTTGCAGATAGATTACGTTATGGAATATGGTTGGCACACAAATCTGCCAAGACTCAAAGAAAGGAATTACGTTGACGTATTTGGTCATCCTACTAGTCCATGGCTCAAGGAGAATAAGTACGAGTATGCTCAAATTTTCATCCAAGTCATAATATATTCATTTAAGTTTTTGGATTTCATCCATATTGTGCACTCGTCCATAAGGTTTTGTTGGTGTAATCACTATATAGTGTTTTCATTGTGTTCACACATATTCCTTTTCCAGGACGCAATATATGGATGGCAATAAACTTTTAGAGCTCGTAAAACTGGAGTTCAACATCTTTCACTCCTTACCACTGAAGGAGTTACAATATATGTGCAGGTGATAATGATTATGGATGACCGTCGAGTTGATAGTTGGCATTATATTAAGAGTCTCTGATATCTGGATGTGTAGATGGTGGCAAGATTCGGGTTTGCCTAAGTGACCTTCAATCGACATCGTTGTTGGAAATATTAATTACTAGCTGATCCATAATCCAATCAGCCGACTCTGTAGTAAGGTCAGAAAGGGTCAGAGAGTCTCACAAGATAAAGAGTTCATATTTCTTTTATATAAGACAATAGAATTTAGTTGTTGAAGCTAAGTTTTCAGGTAGAGAATAATTTCACTCTTTAAATTTTAAGTCAGCTAGTCGGCAGAAATTTTCTAAATGAAGGATGAAATTGTAAACCTAAAAAATGAGAGACAGACAAGCATAATAGAACAGAGAAGAGAAGTGCCACTAAGAAGAAGAAGAAAAACTCACTGAAGAGTTTGAAGCTCAAGTTTGTGTGTTTTTACCAAGTTTGTATTTACTGCTGTAAGTTTTGTTATGCCGTCACATGAAATATAAATCCTTAAGTTTATGGTTGAATGAATGTTTTAGATAGCTGCACATCTTCTCCATATTTACCTGTGTGAATGTTGTTTACATTTACTGCAAGTGAAAGACATCAAGAATCCATGAATATTTCACTGTGTAAAAGTTCCTAGTTTTAAGCACAGAGGTTAGACACAAATCTTGTTTATTATTTTCTTATATGATATTGTGAGTGATTCGCAATATAGTTTTTTTGCAGTTAATGATAGCTTATCTCACTAAAAGTGTTTTTCATATTCATAAGTCCTTAGACAAGGAAATATAAATTTATTGGGCGAAAGTGAAAACTTGTTGGCACATGAGTTGGTATCAACCAAATTCATGTCGTAGTAAAAGCTGGTTGAAGCCAAAGTAAAAGTCGTTCGTAGTAACTTTGTCGCAACACAGTAACTTTGCGTAGTAATTTCTTCACCCAGTAAATTCCATCGCAAGAAAATCGAGTCGAAAGTTTTGAAAAAGTAAAAAGGGGAAAACAGAAAGGTTGTGCTTTGCAATAACTCAAGTTAATTGCCGCCACCCTCGTTTTTCCCCAGATCTCGTATCAGAGCTAGATCAAGGTTTATCACAAAGAAAACATGGGACACATTGGGGATAGCTTATAAAGGTTTGATAAGGTCAAGACTTTGGAAATAATATCCAGTAACTATTTTGGGAAAAGGTACTGTTAGTATTTTAACCAAACAGGGGGAACATAAGCATATGCTTGATGTTTACCACATAGAAGGAATGAAGCATTATTTACTGAGTATTGGATAGCTGATACAGAAAGGATATAGAGTTTACATGGAGGATAATCATTGTGTGATTAAAGATGTATGTCCAAGCAACTAGCTGATAGCAAGAGTGCCAATGACAAGCAATCGCTTGTTTCCATTGAGGATAATTCCAGACAATACAAAAGCCGCATTCAAGGAAGAAAGTAAAGAAGAAGTTGTTCATTGCAACAAGAAAGAAAATGACAACACTGATTTTCAGGCTGCATTTCAAACATAAGTTCAGGATGATTCTTGGCTATGGCATTTCAGATTTGGACATCTGAATTTTGGTGGACTAAAGTTGCTCCACACAAAGAATATGGTAAAAGGATTTCCATTGATTGACAAACCAAACAGAGTTTATGAAGGCTGCATCTTTGGCAAGCAGCATAGAAAGACTTTTCCAGTTGGAAATTCATACAGAGCGTGCACACCACTTAAGATCATGCACTTTGATATTTGTGGTCCAATGCAGACAACGTCCATTTGTGGCTGCAAGTATTTTCTTACTTTTATGGATGACTACTCAATAAAAAACATGGATATATTTTTTGAAACATAAATATGATGCATTTAGTTGTTTTCAATAGTTCAAGGCACTCGTGGAAAACCAGAGTGGACACCACATAAAATTCCTAAGAACGGACAGAGGCAGTGAATATGTTTCAAATGAATTTCTAAATTTCTGCAAAACTCATGGCATACAAAAGCAATTCACTGCCCGGTATACACGTCAGCAGAATGGTATCGAAGAGAGAAAGAACATAACCATTATGGAAATGGCACGAAACATGATGGCAGCAAAGCATTTTCCAAATGGATATTGGGGTGAAGTAGTCACAACTGCGATATACATTATGAATCAATGTCCAACAAAGAGTGTGAATAACAAGATTCCTCAAGAAGCATGGATAGGTATGAATCATAGTGTTTCTCATTTAAAAGTTTTTGGTTGTGTCGCATATGCTCATGTGCCAGATGAGCTAAGAAAGAAATTAGACAAGAAGGGACAAAAATGTATTTTTGTTGGTTATTCTAACAACACAAAAGCATACAAGTTGTATGACCCTGTCGCAAGGAAAGTAATCATTAGTCGCAACGTTCAATTTGTTGAGAATGAATCATGGGATGGAACTGTCGAGAATAATGTAAGGATTGTGTCGCATGTCGAGCATGAAGACATGACGAAAGAAGTGGTTCAAACACCAAAAATAAATCAACCGGTTGCAACATCGTCAACTCCCATGACACTGCAACATGGTTTAGCACAAGGAACATCAACACGAATTGCAATGCAAACTACACCGAAAAGCACACCAAGAGGACAGTAGACTCCATCAAGCTGTTCGACATCAACAGATCTAGTGAAGACAAGAAGTCTGCGTGAGATATATGAATCCGATACACCAAATTCATTCTCTCTCTTTGTATTATTTTCTCAAATAGATGAACCACTAACATTTGAGGAAGTTGTTGAAGAATAAGTATGGGCACAAGCCATGGATCAAGAAATAGAATGCATTGAGAAAAACCAGACATGGGAACTGGTCGATGTACCAAAAGAGAAAGATGCAGTCAGTGTCAAATGGATTTATAAGACCAAGCAAGATGCTGATGGGAATGTGCAGAAGTAGAAGGAAAGAATGGTAGCAAGAGGGTTCACATAGCAACCCGGCATAGATTTCAATGAAACATTTGCACCGGTTGCATGCATGGATATAATCAGAACTGTTTTGGATATCGCCGCACAAAACAAATGGCCTGTTTATCAAATGGATGTTAAGTCAACATTTCTGAATGGTTATATAGATCAAGAAGTATATGTGGAACAACCACAAGGCTATGAAGTTCTAGGATAAGAACACAAAGCGTACAGACTGAAGAAAGCGCTCTATGGTTTAAAGCAAGCTCTAAGAGCTTGGTATAGTTGCATTGAT
This sequence comes from Pseudotsuga menziesii, assembly GCA_001517045.1. Lineage (NCBI taxonomy): Eukaryota > Viridiplantae > Streptophyta > Pinopsida > Pinales > Pinaceae > Pseudotsuga > Pseudotsuga menziesii. The sequence goes on along the minus strand of LPNX010001995.1, from coordinate 106,017 downwards.
TGCTATCTCATCGAGAATGGATTTCACAGAAGTGAAAGTGAGCCAACGTTGTACACCAAAGTGAATGAGCAAGGTAACATGTTAATTGTTTGCATGTATGTGGATGATTTAATATTTACTGGTGATTTTGGCATAAAAGAATTTAGAATAGCCATGGAAAGTGAATTTGAAATGACTAATTTGGGGCTCATGAAGTTCTTTATCGGCATTGAAGTCCAGCAATCTAAAAGTGGTATTTTCATATCACAGTCTAACTATGCAAGAACAGTTTTAAAAGGATTTAATATGTCAAATTGCAAGGAAACCCCAACACCAGTAATAACAGGTTTACAATTGAGCAAAGATAATGATGGATCAACTGTAGATCCTACATTGTTTAAGAGGCTTGTTGGAAGCCTTATGTATTTAACAACAACAAGATGAGACATCATGTATGGAGTAAGTCTGATCTCAAGATTCATGGAGTCACCAAAAGACTCACATTGGAAAGCAGGTAAAAGAATTTTGAGGTATGTATGTGGTACAAAAGATCTTGGAATAATGTATTCAACTTCAGAAAATTTTAAACTCATAGGATATACTGACAGTGACAATGGAGGAAACACAAATGACAAGAAAAGCACATCTGGGTACACATTTCATTTTGGTATAGGTGTTGTTTCATGGGATTTGAAGAAACAACCCATAGTAACTCTATCTTCAGCAGAAGCAGAGTATGTCACAGCTATAGGTGCTGCATGTCAAGCTGTTTGGATGAGAAGAATGTTAAATATCTGTCACAGAACCATAAAGAACCAGCAACCATTTTTTGTGACAACAATTCAGCCATTTCCTTGTCGAAGAATCATGTGTTTCACAAGAAAACCAAACACATTGACACAAGGTATCATTTCATAAGTCAACTGGTGAATAACAAAGAAATTTGTTTAGAATTTTGTAGCTTTGAAGATCAACTTGCAAACATCTTTACAAAACTATTGGCAAGGGATACATTTCAGTATATTCGAAGTTATTTCGGAATGATAAGTTTTGTACAGTGAACTCTGTCATGAACAGAGCATGTTTTTTTCTTTGAAAAACATTTTGTAATATTTTGTTTTTTAAAATTACGATCTTCTCATAATTAAGGGGGAGTGTTAGAAATATTAATTACTCCTAATCCATAATCCAATCAAACAACTCTATCAGCGTCTGTAGTAGGTCAGAAAGGGTCAGAGAGTCTAACAAGATAAATAGTTCAAATTTCTTGTATATAAGACAGCATAATTTAGTTGTTGAAGCTAAGTTTCTAGGTAGAGAGTAATTGGAGTCTTTAAATGTTAAGTCGGCTAGTCGACTGGAATTTTCTATATGAAGGATGAAATTGTAAACCTAAAAAGTGAGAGATAGATAAGTAGAACAGAAAAAAGAAGAGAAGTGTGGGGAAGAAGAAGAAGAAAAACTCATTGAAAAGTTTGAAGCTCAAGCTTTTGTGTTTTTACCAAGTTTGTATTTACGGCTGTAAGTTTTGTTATGCCATCACATGAAATATAAATCCTTAATTTTATGGTAGAATGAATGTTCTAGATAACCTCACATCGTCTCCATATTTACCTGAGTGAATGTTGTTTACATTTACTATGAGTGAAAGACATAAATAATCCATGAATATTTTACTGTGTAAAAGTTCTTAGTTTTAAGCACAGAGGTTCAATATAAATCTTGTTTATTATTTTTTTATATGATATTGTGAGTGATCCACAATATAGTTGTGTTGTAGTTAATAATAGGTTATCGCAGTAAAAAGTGTTTTTCATATTCCTAAGTCCTTAGACTAGGAAATATAAAGTTATTGCGCGGAAGTGAAAACTTGTTCGCACTTGAGTTGGTCGCAAACAAATTCATGTCACAGTAAAATATGGTTGAAGCCAAAGTAAAAGTCCTTTACAGGTGAAGAGTCCATCACAATTACTCCTTCGCAGTAACTCTATCGCAGCACAGCAAATTCTGCTGAAAGAAAATCGAGTCGCAAGTTTTGAAAAAGTAAAAAAGGGGAAAACATAAATGTTGTGCTGCACGATAACTCAAGTTAATTTATACGGCCGTCATTTTTCCCGAGATCTGGTATTAGAGCTAGTTTAGAAAATAAATCTTGTTCTAAAAGGGAAAAAGTAATTTTCTAAGGAAAGTTAAAAATTAAAAAATGGCTTCTACTTTCGGTTCAAATATGTCGAGTTTGCAAGCTCCAATTTTAACAGGAAATAATTATGAATATTTGTCTCTAAAAATGAAGGCTTTGTTTAGAGGTCAATATGTGTGGGATATTGTCCAGAATGGTTATGCAGAACTAGCAGATCAAGCTCCATATAATAATCTCTCACAAGCTGAGAAAGATATCCCGAGGGAACAGAGGAAGAAAGATGGAAAAGCTCTATTCTACATACATCAAGCCATGCATGAAAGCATACTCCCAAGAGTAGTAGCAACAATTACTGAAAAGAAGGCATGGGACACATTGGGGACAACTTATCAAGGTTTGGATAAGGTAAAGACTTCGAACCTGCAAATTCTGAGAAGAGATTTTGAATCTCCGTCCATGAAAGATTCAGAGTCAGTAGACTCATTTTATACCAAAGTTGTTGGTTTGATAAATCAACTGAAATATCATGAAGAAACCATAACAGACGAAAGAGTGGTTGAGAAAATTCTTAGAAGTCTTTCCCTAATATTTGAAAACTTGGTTATAACCTTGGAAGAACACACAGACATGACAACATTTACTATTGATGATTTGAAAGGTTCACTCATCAATCATGAACACAGGCTCAACAGAACTCAAACATAATTGGAAGGTGCATTCACAACACAATCATCTATAAGACATGGAAGAGGCAGGGGGAGAAATAATTTTAGAGGTAGAGGAAGAAACTTCTCAAGAGGAGGACGCAGCAGTAGTCCTACACATGTTGCTGGTAGAGGATAGAATCATAACACAAGTCAGCCAAGTGGTCACGTGATTTATAAATTAAAGATTCAATGTCATTATTATAAAAAATTTGGTCATTATGCATATGACTGCAGGAACAAGCAATATGACCAAGGAAAGCAATGTCAAAATCAGTCGATGAACACCAACATTTCATCAAGCACAATGTTGATGGCATGCGCATCCCCAATTGAATGCAATACCTTCCAAGAAGGTCTGTCTGACATATGGTATTTAGATTTAGGCTACAACAATCATATGACTGGTAATTTAAATTTCTTTTCCAGTCTAGATAATTCAGTTCAAACTGATGTTACACTTGGAAATAATGTTCAAGTCACTGTTTTGGGAAAATGTACTGTTAGTAATTTAACCAAATAGGGGGAGCATAAGTATATGCCTAATGTTTACCATGTAGAAGGACTGAAGCATAATTTACTGAGTATTGGAAAACTGATACATAAAAGATACAAAGGTTACATGGAGGATAATCATTGTGTGATTAAAGATGTACATCCAAGCAACCATCTGATATCAAGAGTGCCCATGACAAGCAATCACTTGTTTCCATTGAGGATAATTACGGACAATACATAAGTTTCATTCAAGGCAAAAAGTAAAGAAGAAGTTGTTCACTGCAACAAGAAAGAAAATGATAGCGCTGATTTTCAGGCTGCATTTCAAACAGAAGTTCAGGATGATTCCTGGCTATGGCATTTCAGATTTGGACATCTGAATTTTGGTGGAATGAAGTTGCTGCACACAAAGAATATGGTAAAAGGATTTCCATTGATTGACAAACCAATCAGAGTTTGTGAACACTGTATCTTTAGCAAGCATCATAGAGAGACTTTTCCAGTTGGAAAGTCATATAGAGTGCACACACCACTTGAGATCATGCACTCTGATATTTGTGGTCCAATGCAGACAACGCCCATTGGTGGCTGCAAGTATTTTATTACTTTTATTGATGAATACTCAAGAAAAACATGGGTATATTTTTTGAAACATAAATCTGATGCATTTAGTTGTATTCAGCAGTCCAAGGTACTCATGGAGAACCAAAGTGGACACCACATAAAAATACTAAGAACAGACAAAGGCAGTGAATATGTTTCAAATGAAATTCTAAATTTTTGCAAAAACTCATGGCATACAGAAGCAATTTACTAAGCGGTATACACCTCAGCAAAATGGTATCACAAAGAGAAATAACATAACCATTATGGAAATGGTGCACAACATGATGGCATCAAAGTATTTACCAAATGAATGTTGGGGTGAATTAGTTGCAACTTCCATATACATTATGAATCGATGTCCGACAAAGAGCGTGAAGAACAAGATTCCTCAAGAATCCTGGACAGTTATGAACCATAATGTTTCTCATTTAAATTTTTTTGGCTATGTCTCATATGCTCATGTGCCAGATGAGCTAAGAAATAAATTAGACAAGAAGGGACAAAAATATATTTTTATTGGTTATTCTGAAGACACAAAAGCATACAAGTTGTATGACCCTATCGTAAGGAAAGTAATCATTAGTCGCAAGGTTCAATTTGTTGAGAATGAATCATGGGATGGAATCGTCGAGAAAAATGCCAAGATTGTGTCGCATGTTGAGCATGAAGACATGACGGAAGAAGTGGTTCAAATGCCACAAGTAAATCAACCGGTCACAACACCATTGATTCCCATGACACTGTGACATGGTTCAGCACAATGAACGTCAACAAAAACCGCAGCTCAAGCTACACTGACAAGCACACCAAGAGGAAAGCAGAATCCATCAAGTTGTTTGACATCAACAGATCCAGAGAAGACAAGAAGATTGCGTGAGATATATGAATCCGGTACACCAAATTCCTTCTCTCTCTTTGCATTATTTTCTTAAATAGATGATCCACTAACATTTGAGGAAGCTGTTGAAGAAGAAGTATGGACACAAGCCATGGATGAAGAAATATAATGCATTGAGAAAAACCAGACATGGGAACTGGTTGATGTACCAAAAGATAAAGATGTTTTCAACATCAAATGGATTTATAAGACCAAGCAAGATGTTAATGGAAATAATTGTAGAAATAGGGTTCACACAACAACCCGACATAGATTTCAATGAAACGTTTGCACCAGTTGCACACAGGATACAATTGGAACTGTTTTCGCTATCGCTGTACAAAACAAATATCATGTTTATCAAATGGATGTTAAGTCAGCATTTCTGAATGATTATATAGATGAAGAAGTGTATGTGGAACAACCACAAGGCTATGAATTTCCAGGAAAAGAACACAAAGTGTACAGACTAAAGAAATATCTCTATGGTTTAAAGCAAGCTCCAAGAGCTTGGTACAATCGCATTGATTCCTATCTCATTGAGAATGGATTTCATAGATGTGAAAGTGAGCTAACGATGTACACCAAAGCGAATGAGAAAGGTAACATGTTAATTGTTTTCCTGGATGTGGATGATTTAATATTTACTGGTGATTTTGGAAAAAAAGAATTTAGAATAGTTATGGAAAGTGAATTTGAAATGACTGATTTGGGGCTCATGAAGTTCTTTCTGGGCATTGAAGTACAACAATCTGAAAGTGGTATTTTCATGTCACATTCTACGTATGCAAGCACAGTTTTAAAAATATTTAATATGTCAAATTGCAAGGCAGCCCCACCACCGGTAATAACAGGTTTAAAATTGAGCAAAGATAATGATGGATCAACTGTAGATCCTACGATGTTTAAAAGGCTTGTTGGAAGCCTTATGTATTTAACAGCAACAAGACCAGACATCATGTGTGGAGTAAGTCTGATCTCAAGATTCATGGAGTCACCAAAAGACTCACATTGGCAAGCAAGCAAAAGAATTCTGAGGTATGTAAGTGGTACAAAAGATCTTGGAATAATGTATTCAACTTTAGAAAATTTTAAACTCATATTATATACTGATAGTGACAATGGAGGTAGAACAGATGACACGAAAAGCACATTTGGGTACACATTTCATTTTGGTATGGGTGTTGTTTCATGGGCTTTGAAGAAATAACCCATAGTAACTCTATCTTCAGTAGAAGCAGAGTATGTCACAACTACAGCGCTGCATGTCAAGCTGTTTGGATGAGAAGAATGTTAAAATATATGTCACATAACTTGCAAGAACCAACAACCATTTTTTGTGACAACAATTTAGCCATTGCCTTGTCGAAGAATCATGTGTTTCACAAGAAAACCAAACACATTGACACAAGGTATCATTTCATAAGAGAGTTGGCAAGTAACAAAGAAATTTGTTTAGAATTTTGCAGGTCTAAAGATAAACTTGCAGACATCTTTACAAAACCATTGGCAAGGGATACATTTCAGTATCTTCGAAGTTTTTTGGAAATGACAAGTTTTGAATAGTGAACTCTGTCATGAATAGAGCATGTTTTCTTCTCTGAAAAACATTTTGTAATATTTCATTTTTTAAATTTACAATCTTCTCATAATTAAGGGGGAGTGTTGGAAATATTAATTACTCCACTACAACAAAAACCTATTATTAGCGTCTCTTTTAGCTTCCTTTTTAGCATCCACTATCACTTTTAGTGTATTTTTCATCATTTTTTGGATAAGGATGGCGCTTTTAATGGCGTTATTTGCATCCCTTTTTAAATGTTGGTGCTATTTTGGACGCTAATTAGTGTCCCAATTAGTGTACTTATTAGTTTCCCAATTAGCGTCCCAATTAGCGTCCCAATCAGCATCCCAATTAGCATCCCTTTTTAAAAGTTGGCGTTATTTTGGACGTTAATTAGCATCCCAATTAGCGTCTGAATTAGTGTCCCAATTATCATCCCCATTAGAATCCCAATTAGCATTCCAATTAGCATCCCAATTAGCATCCCTTTTTAAAAGTTGGTGTTATTTTGGATGCTAATTAGCATCCCAATTAATGTCCCAATTAGCATCCCAATTAGCATCCCCATTAGAATCCCAAATAGTGTCCCAATTAGCATCCCAATTATCGTCCCTTTTTAAAATTTGACGTTATTTTGGATGATAATTAGCATCCCAATTAACGTCTCAATTATCATATCAATTAGCATCACAATTATCATCCCAATTAATGTCCCAATTAGCGTCCACAAAAGCATCCCATATAACACCAAGAATAGCCTCCAAAAAATGTCTTGAATAGCATAGCACCATATATTAATCCAAGGTTAGCAACAAGAATTGCACCATGAATTTTGACAGGAAAAAAATTCAACATAGTGCCAAGTATAGAGCCAATAATTGTGCCTAGAAAACATCCAAGATAGCGCCAGCTATAGATATAGGTATAACACCTAGATTAATGCCAGAAATTTTGAAAGGAACTGCGCTAGGAATTCCACTAGGTTTAGAGCTAGGGATTGTGTTCAAAATGTTAAAATTTTCATATGCTTAGCTAAGACATCAGTATTTCATTTCATTTTCATGACAAAAGCATATAAACAGGATCACTGAAATATAGACAAGCACAACCATAAAAAAGGAACACAAAGATTTATCCTGGGAAAACCCTAAAGGGAAAAACCTAGCAAAAGCTTCCTCAATATAGATGCCCAAAAAGATAAAAGATAAAACCAGCAAGGAGATCAAAGCATGATCCTCCTCCTTCTCCAGCTACTTCTCTTCTCCACTAATGCGCTACACAAGTGAGAGTGTGTGTGTCCCAAATGAGGAGCACTACACCTCTATTTATATTCATCCGTTCACTTAAGTTAACTCATTTGACATGTAGGCTCGAGTTAAATCATGTTGGCTCGGGTTACACATGTAGGCTCAAGTAACCACACTGGGGTGCTAATGACCCACCTTTACAATTAGAGGGGACTACCTCATGACTCTTATTAGATCTTCCGATTAGGAGCATCGGGGTACAATGTAATACAAGTGGTTCGCCCGATAGGACCATCGGGGACCACAAAAATATACATATAGAATATTCTTCGAAGTTAAAATATTTCAAAACTCCCCCTTAACGAGAAGGGTATTCTACAGCAACATCAACAACAACAAGAGTAGAGATAGGGGACATCATCAACATCAGCAGGGTAACACATCTATAAATCATTGGAATATTTTCAACATCATGTAGTCTTCATCTTCAACCATCAGCAACATCTTCAGTCTTTGATCAGCAACATCTTCAGCATTTTGATCTTTCAATTAGCAACGACATCTTCAGCACTTGAACCTTTCGATCAGCAACATCTTCAGCACTTTTCCTGTTTGATCAGCAACAACATCTTCAGAATTTTGACCTTTCGATCAACAACATCTTCAGCACTTTGACTTTTCGATCAGTAACAACATCTTCAGTATTTTGTCCTTTTGATCAGCAACATCTTCAACATTTTGACTTTTCGATCAGAAACAACATCTTCAGCACCTTGACCTTTCGATCAGCAGCAACATCTTCAGTACTTTGATCTCTCGATCAGCAATATCATCATCAACACTTTGCCCTTTCAATCAGCAGCAACATCATCATCATCATATTCTGATCTGTCGATCATAATCATCATCACATTCTGATCTTTCGATCAGAAACATCATCATCATAGAAGCATCATCATCATACTCTAATATTTTAGATCAATATGTCATCATCATCATACTCTGATCTTTCAATCAGTACGTCATCATCATCATACTCTGATCTTTCAATTCAGTACGGCGTCATCATCAGCAGCAACAACCTGCAATCCACAACTCAAAGACAAAAAGTCTTTGGATCACTTTTGGACTTAAAGTCCAGGGATGATACAATCCCACCACATTCTCGACAACCTAAGTTACCGGATTGATTACGGGAGAATCAGTACCTATAAATTTAGGACTAAGTCCAAGGACGATGCAATCCTACCACATTCTCGACGACCGAAGTCACCAGATACAATTACGGGATAATCACTCCCTATCACTTTAGGACTTAAGTCTAAGGATTATGCAATCCTACCACATTCTCGATGACCGAAGTCACCGGATACAATTACGAGATAATCACTCCCTATCACTTTAGGACTTGAGTCCAAGGATGATGCAATCCTACCACATTCTCGACGATCGAAGTCACCGGATACAATTACAGGATAATCACTCCCTATCACTTTAGGACTTGAGTCCAAGGATGATGCAATCCTACCACATTCTCGACGACCTAAGTCACCGGATACAATTACGGGATAATCACTCCCTATCACTTTAGGATAATGTCCAAGGATGATGCAATCCTACCACATTCTCGAGGACCGAGGTCACCGGATCTATTATGGACAGATGTCCTGGGATGATACAATCCCTCTTCATTCTCGAAGACCGAGGTCTCCGGATCACTTTAGGGCAAGTGCCTAGGGATGATACAATCCCACCACGTTCTTGAGGACCAAGGTCACCGGATCTATTGTGGACAGATGTCCCGGGATGATACAATCCCTGTTCATTCTCGAGGACTGAGGTCTCCGGATCACTTTAGGGAAAATGCCCAGGGATGATACAATCCCACTGCAACATCACTACTCCACCTTTCGAGGAAGGTCTTTCTGAACAACACCAAGCTTGTCTCGAAAGTGTTCGAACTCTACTCGAGACAGAGCCTTCGTCAGTACATCATCATCCAAACCATCATCATCTACATCTTCAATATCTGAATACTGATCTATCACCATCTGTATTTCTAGTATGTGAATACTAAAACCATCATCATCTATATCTTCAGTATAGAAATACTGAAATTATCATCATCTCTATATTTAGTATAGAAATATGGAATCACCATCATCTATATCTACAATATGTAAATACTGAAATATCATCTATATCTTTAGTATGGGAATACTAAAAACATCATCATCTATATCTTCAATATGGGAATACTGAAACATCATCATCTCTATATTCAGTATAGAAATACTAAATCACCATCATCTGCATCTACAGTATCATTATCTTCATCTTATCTTGTATGTAGAAATACCAGATTTCTATGTGTTATGTGGAACACAGGGTTCTTTGACATCACAACTATGGTTATCACATAGAATCATTGTTGTGTCCATCTTCAGGTCAAAGATACCTGATATCAGCTTCTGAATCCATATGGCTTCACAACTTAGTAGAGCAATCTGCTATGTATTCTGCTTCAACCGTGCTAAGAGAAACACTGGACTATTTGCTGCTAAACCATGAACTCATAGCAGACCTCAAACAAAAGCATATACCTGATGTGCTTTTCCTGTCTGAGATACTTCCAGCCCAATCTGCATCTGTGTAGCCATACAATCTATACTCATGGCTACCATCATAGTATAGACCAAAGTCTATAGTCCCTTTCAGATATCTCATCACATGTTTTGCAGCTACTAGGTGAACCCGTCTTGGTTGAACAAGATATTGACTTAAGGTGTTCACAACAAAACAAATGTCTGGTCTAGTATTTGTTAAGTACATTAATGACCCAATGATTTGTCTTTAGTGAGTCACATCCACTAACTCTAATGAGTCATCAGCTAACAGCTTCAGGTTGGAGTCCATGGGTGTGGCCATGACTTTGCATTTCAACATATTGAATCTCTTCAATATCTCTAACACATACTTTCCTTGGTTGAGAAATATTCCTTCTGAACTTTGCCATACTTCTAGACCTAGGAAATAATGCATTAACCCAAGGTCTTTCATCTCAAATTCTTCTGCTAGTTTCTTCTTGCTTTCCATGATCTGTTTCTCATTCCCTGTCAAGAATAAGTCATCCACATATAGTAATAGAATGACAGGTACATATTCTACAACTTGTAGGAAAGGTTAGGATCAAATTTACTCTTGGCAAAGCCCATGCTCATCAGGAAACTATCTATTCTTCCATACCAAGCTCTGGGAGCTTGCTTCAGGCCATAGAGGGCCTTCTTCAACTTGCATACTTGATTCCTTCTGTCTTTAGCTTCAAATCCTCATGACTATTCGATGTAAAACTATTCCTCAATCATACCATTAAGGAAGGCTTGTCTTTACTTCATCATGGAAGAAACTACCATGATAGTTTTGAAGGAAATGTACCTTCCTTCCTGGAGTAAGTGTCTCTTCAGAATTAATTCCCTCTTTCTGATAGAAACCACTAGCCACAACTCTTACCTTACTTCTATCAGCAACATATCTTATCTTGCAAATCCATTTGGAAGATACCACATTTATAATTCTAGTATCACAACATCTTCTATGAGTTTGTCTTCTTAGGTCATCAACATATCCTAGTCTTCTGCATTCAACCTTGAAGGTTGGAACCCACTTTACTCTTGGTAAAGTCTCGATCCATCACAAAGCTATCCATCATGTAATACCATGTCAAACTCAGATATAATTTTTTGTAGTCACTCCCCCTGAAGTGGAGTATCATTTTCCCTCTTCATTCTGTTCAGGTGGTTCTATGCTTGATATATACTGGTCAATAGAGTATGTCATGTCATAGTCTATTCTTTTTGGGGAGAATCACGAACCTTGCTTTGTACGCTTGTTCCATCATATTGTATACATCATTCCCCATGATCAACTGTTATTCTTTGATCATAACATTCTTTTCTTCATCTTGAGTTATCTCTTGTACCCATGGTGGTCTTCATCCTTCAAGGTGGATCTACCACTCTCTGAAGCTCTTTCTTCTGTCATGGTATCTCTGACCCTGGGAGCTTTAGATTCATGTTTATTGGAGTGGATCTTGAATTGTCATCACTTGTTCTTTGGAACAAGTCTCATCCTTATTTTCTTGTAGGAGGTTGTACATGACCTTTCCTACAATTCAAATGCATCAGTTGCATGGTTAGAACTATTTCATAAAACATATGCATAACGACAACTTCTTATGCATCATGCAACTATTTAGTCAATAGAACATTTATAAACTTTCTAGATGCCTTCCATCTCAACCATGACATTATTGAGATTGTGCACTAATCCAATATGTCAGCAAAGAGGTTTGATAAGTAGCAATGGGGAGTTGTATAGCACCATGAGCTACTTACCCATCACATGCATATCAGAAGTATACAGTCATTAATGCAAACATTCTATCATGCATAACACATCAACTAAATATAATCAAATGTATAACAAAACAATATCATGAAATGGCAATTGAATACTTATATTTTATTTGTTTCATGGGTATACTCCTTCTTGAGTCTTCAGCTTCATCATCTTCTTCATTCATGATAGCATCGTTTCTTATCCAAATGCTGAGGTGGATAAGCAGTTATTCAAGAGTTGAGATCTTCATATTCCTCATTGATTGAGGGATCTTCTTTGGAAGATGAGAGCTTGATCTTCAGAGACGAGCTTCTTCTTCTTCCCAAAGTCTGCTGAAAGTAACTACTTCCTTCTGGAACACATTTCTTGAATGAATGAATTCCATGATCCTGGAAAGCCATTCAAGGTGGCCATCACCACTTCTGCATTCTTCACTTCTTCTTTCCCTGCTTGAAGTTGTCCTTTGATTTGAGAGATCCTTATGACTGCATGGTATCTGCATTTTAGATCTTCATATTCTTCAACTGATTTCTTAAGGTCATATTCTGATCTATGTTCTTCCCTTCAAATAGCTTGGTTAAGGAATCAAACCTCATCGATGTCTTTAGAAAAGACACTTGTAGTACAAGTTGATTCGTAACTGAATCATCAATGATCTTCAAGTTCTTCTTGAGAAAGGCTTCTAGCCTCATCTCCCTCTGAAACTAGAACCTCTATGCTCATGTAGGTGTCCAATCCATTTTCTTCAGAGAGATCATATACTTCTAGGCTTGGAATTTTTCAACTTCACCAAGCTTATCATCAAGCTGATGTCATAGATCACTTTGAAATGAGAACCTCAAATGAACATAGCAAAGGATTAGATCTTACCGATTTGAGGTGTCCGTCTTGGTTCCGGAGCTGGCTGATATAGGGTTTGTCATAGAAAACCTAATTTCAAAAACTTGGAATCTTTCAGATTTTATTGGATATATCTCTTCAAATGGATCTGTCCAATGTACTCCATTTCTGAAAACAGTGGAGGGAAGCTCCCGGAACAGGAAGCCCTAATTTTCCAATTTCTTCAACAGAAATTCCTGTTACTGTTTCTGTGATATCTTTGCAATTTCGGCTCCTCTGTGTCTGAAATTTTGTACTAAGGTAACCTCACATGTCCCTGATCCAAAACCATAGGTTTCATCAGAATTGGTTTCACAATTTGGGATTTATGATCCTTTTCCCAAGGTGACCGGTTACATGACTATTCAGAACAGTGAAGTTGTATGGCATGCCACGTGTCACTGGTTCATCTTCTGAGTCTGATATTTGAACCACCGAAATTAAATTCCGTTCCCTTTTTGTAACATCTTCAGGAATACCATTTGGACCTCTGTAGCCCAAGATATTGCAATTCTCCCCAGGTGTCTTGTTTAGGGATGAATTCTGGAAGAGGCTAGAACCCTAAATTGGATAGAACATATCTCCTGGAATTATGTGAATCTGAGGATGAATTTTGGAGACAGTGTTCATCAGGATTTTATCTTCGGTCCTTGCAGTCTTCAGCTCTTGATCCTTCACCAATATCAGAATATAGCGAATGTACCAAAACGTAGCGGTTTTAGTATTTATGGTTTTTCTAGCTTGGGGTCAAACTAGGGTTTGACTTTCCCAGAGTTTCACCCAACCAAATTTATTGATCCAGGTCTCTAAAATTCGGTTTTGATGAGGAGAAAAATCCTATGCTGGTCTCACTCAAAAATTCCTGTTCTGTAGAAAGTCCTAAATTCCACATCGAAAATTGAAAATGCTCAGAATCAAATTCTGCTTCGACAGAGAGATGCGCCCTTCAATGGAGAGTCATCCTAGCATACTTTTGCTGATGGATTGTGGAGAGAGACCCAAAAATTAAGAAGCCCTAGCTTCTGCAGCTACACAATGTCTTCTTTTTAGGTTAGCTCTGATACCATGTTAAATTTTTCATATGATTAGCTAAGACATCAGTATTTCATTTCATTTTCATGACAAAAGCATATAAACAGGATCACTGAAAGATAGACAAGAACAACCATAAAAAAGGAACACAAAGATTTATCCTGGGAAAACCCTAAAGGGAAAAACCTAGCAAAAGCTTCCTCAATATAGATTCCCAAAAAGATAAAAGATAAAACCAACAAGGAGATCAAAGCATGATCCTCCTCCTTCTCCAGCTACTTCTCTTCTCCACTAATGCGCTACACAAGTGAGAGTGTGTGTGTCCGAAATGAGGAGCACTACACCTCTATTTATATTCATCCGTTCACTTAAGTTAACTCATTTGACATGTAGGATCGAGTTAAATCATGTTGGCTCGAGTTACACATGTAGGCTCAAGTAACCACACTGGGGTGCTAATGACCCACCTTTACAATTAGAGGGGACTACCTCATGACTCTTATTAGATCTTCCGATTAGGAGCATTGGGGTACAATGCAATACAAGTGGTTTTCCTGATAGGACCATCGGGGACCACAAAAAGATACATATAGAATATTCTTCAAAGTTACAATATTTCAACACAAAAAATGTCCGACATAACATCAGATATATCAATGTCAATGTCATTGATCATGATTCATGTGATAGCATTTTTGTGTGATGCTATATTTTATTTATGTAGAAGGAGTTCATGTCCACAAACAATGTAAAATTAGTGCATATCTCCCTATGATCACTGAGTGCATAGCCCCACATACCTCCAATCGAAGCAAGAATGAAGTGTGTTTCTGGATCTAATCATTGACAAAAACAATCATTGGGATACATGACCTTTGCACCAAGAATCATACTCAATCTATAATTCTCCTAACTTGCTTGCACACACTAAATATCACAATTTAACATGCAAAGACACCACACCAACAAAGCTTTATCCCCAGTAGTGGCCTATGGCTTGATGAATGGATTATGATCCCATAAATCTTTCTATCGCAGAATATAGAATGAAAACTAGTTTTGATGTTTGTTAAAAGGATTTTGCATTAAAAAAACAATATTCTGATCGAAACAGAGAAAAAAAGATTTGAAATATAATATACAGAAAATCTTCTATCATTATTTTGTTTCCAAATGAATTTGTGCCAATTGTTGGATATCATGGAACTTGATACTAGTTCATCACCTTTTTTTGGTATTTCCATCACATTAGTCTGAGACTTTAAACTTTACAGGGAAAAAATCTAGGTCATATGTGTCTTTTTTTGAAACGTTTTTAAAGAAAACTAGAAAAAACTTCACTGCTATTTATTGTTATACCCATATGTAAAATTTCATATCCTATTATTTTTTTCCTTTCCTTTAGTTCTATGTAGTTTTGTCAGTTACCTTTTCTATAATTCTAGTTTCATTGGGCGAGTTCTGATCGAGGTATAAAAAAAAATGCCTCTTGCAAAGTGCCTCTAAAAACATCACATGAATAGTAGAATAGAGATCATATCAAATGATGTGCCTTTATTTGACTGGCTGCATATTAACCAATGTTTTCTTTAATCTCTTAACTCTGATTAGTTCGAGGTCCAGCTTTCACTTCTTAGCTGGTGTTTTTATGAGTTTTGTAGGCTTTAGATAAAATTTTACCATAAATGGAACAAGTTTCTGCCCAAAAGAGATATCAAAATGCTTAAGCATCCAAACCCTTACTCATGCTTGTGAACATTCAACTTCTTAGCTAATTTCCCTTGGTTAAACTTCTCTGAGCCATACTGCCCATGATATTTCTTAAGGCCTCTGCTGTTTTTCTTTGCTGGGGTCCACAATATTTATTCACCCTAATGCCCTTTGACTTGTATTCATATTGCTCAGCCTCACCCTTTTTGTGACACATAAGCCTTGATAGGAGGTGTGCTGATTGAATTGACTTTCCTTGAAGCTAAATTTGAAACATCTTGCTTCTTTGGAGAAGGCAGCACTGGTTCAGTCACGCTCTATAGATTTTATTCTTTCATTTTTGGATCACCCAATGATTCAGTAGACATTTTAGCATGTGCACTCATCTCATCCTTATCTCCAATATGCCATTTATCCATATGCTTAGAGTACATTGAATCTTCAAACCATGGATACATCTGCTTCTCCTCTACCCATTTAGCAGGAGCTGAAGAAAATCTTATAAAGGCTTGATATGAATCTGAAGACACCACAAGTTTCTTACTACCTCCTATTTCTATTGCATATTTTTGGATCAATGTGCCTACTTAATTCTTATTACCACAAGAGCTCAGAATTTTCTACCATTTCTTTAATTGTGTAGAAATCATAACCGAGAGACTTGGATTGAATACTCTACACTGCATAATCATACTAGAGAATAAGGGTTATTCCTTTCATGGCTTAGTGTGGCAATGAGATTGCCTTATTCATCTCATAAGCTTAGCAACGGTGCCATCAAACCTATCAATAACCTATACTGGTGATGGGAGGGGTTACGCTCAGTCCTTTCTTTCAGTGTTATGGGAATATGAAAAAACTTGTATGTCTACTGGGTTAATATCTTTTCGAGAAGTATAAATTCACCACATAACTAACATGTACCTCATCAATTTTTAAGGTTTGAAAATTAACGCTTTTGGAGAGGATTTTCTGGAGAGACAACGCTATCCTTTTTCTTTTTTTGTTAAGAGTTCTTTTAAAAATGTCTAAATTGTTAATTTAATTTCCTGGATCAAAGGATAGTTAAACCCTTGTAATGGACATTGTGTACGGATTTGATATTAAAAGTAGTGATTATGAGTAATGTAAGGTGTATATTATGCATTGTCTTTAAAGGATGGATGTATCTCGATACAATGTTCATGGATTATGGTAATTGCTTAACGCGTTCTATTATAAATCTCTGTTATGCATCCCACAGACTAAATAAGGTATTGTAAATCTCTTGTGCAATTTAGTATGCAGGCTAAAAAAAAATTTCTTTATTTGTCTCATCCCTAATTAAATAGCTGGAGCATATTTACAAAAAATATGTATGGACACACAATAAATGCAAACCAAGCAAAGACTTACAAGCTTAAAAGACTCATCATCATCATCATCATCGTCATGATCGTATCCATCATCATCATCACCATCATCCTCATCCTCATCATCATCCTCACCGCCATTAGCATCATCATCATCATCTTCATCATTCTGATCATCATCCTGATCATCATTAATCAAGGGAGTCACGATATTACATGATGTTCATGAACTCCTCATCATCCCTACTCATCAAATCACCAAGCTAGTTACAGGTTTACAACTACTTAAGAGTGTGAAATAAGTGGTACTCCTCTTTGAATTTTGAAGGGCTCCTCTAGATCTTAGGAGGGTGAGATTCAAGAGAGTAGGAAAATCCATTTTCCATAGATGAGGAATACCTTGGGAACCTTGGTAGGGCTAAGCCAAGCCTTTATTCTATGTCACAAAAAGTTGCAAAGCTTGTGGCCAAGGAGACTACAATTAATGGCATGGGAGGTTGACTTGGAAGGATGAAAAGCTAAACTCATATAACTAGCTTGGTTGTGATTTTATTTGGAAAACAAAACATCTAGGGCCTTTAAGACATGTTAATTGTAGAGATGAGTTTTAATCACCAATGAACTAGGATTTAGATATGCATGATTGTAGTGAGATTTGTTTCTAGGTTGCAAGGGAGTATACAAAGTGAAATGGAGATAACTGGAGGGAGGGGGAGTAACTATGGCTGTTGCTAATATGTAGGAAGAAGTGTTTCTCTTGCTAGTGTAGGAAATCCATATCGGACCAGTTGCAGCTTTCACCAATTTGAAAGATTGAAATCAGAGGAGTATAACCCTATTGAGTGCTTGCTTTTCAAGTAGCCCCCTAACCTATAGAATTCCCGGTATATAGTTATTGCTAAATCAAAGGTTTATCTCCACTTGCTAATACCTATATCACGGATGGCCCCTACGATTCTAATAAATTTGTAGTAACTGGTTTAGCACCTAAACCACAACAAGTGAGCCCGCTTAATGCTCCTCATCCATTCATTAATATTCGCTCAAGGTTGTGCTTGGTTCGCTTCTTCTTGATACGCCGAGACATCACCAAAGAATTTATCCATTTCCACTTCACCCCCCAAATAAAATTACCCAATAAAATTAACATAATATGCTTTTTACCTGATGCGAAATATTTTCATCGGAAAGGATATTATATTAAGTCGCAGTAAGCATGGCGGGAGCTATTTTGAGGTAGTTTAAATGGTCCACCTACCTCATCACACGTCATAAGTTGGTTGTTTCGTTCACACTGAAGTATCCCACTGCCTGGATTAGCCATTTGCTAGTGGGAACACTCAATTTACAAGTGGTAACATTCAATATTCACCAAATCCCTTCCCTTGGTAGTCTTATTCGTGGGGTGAAAATTGAAATGGAACCTATAACTGAATAAAACCATTAACAATATTTTTATAATTTGAAGAAATGTGGACATGAAGAAATCTCTGTTGTCGCTACAATTTGGAAATTACTGGGTTAGGTTCCAATTGATTTCTAATATAGGGATTTTATAATCAAAATTGTAAAAGAAGAAATCCATAACATTTGGCAGTCCCGGGGCTAGGTGTCTGTGATTCAATATCAGTTCTATTTAGAAGTTTAGAATGTGTTGGTTTTACTTTAAGCAGCTCAAAAACTCATGAAAATTGTACCCATGGAGTATGTTTTCCTAATAAGTAGTCTATTCCATCATTTTTTAGAGTTTAGCACACCATGAATACGCTTTCTCTGAGGTGATTTGCAGTTTTCTCATCAATTTTGTGTAGTTACATCAATTCACTCTGAATTTGTAGTGGTGTTATTTATGATTTTGGAGTGCGTTAATTATCCTTCATTATCCACAAACATAGTAACTAATTACATCTATGTATTTTCAACAAATTTATAGGTTTTAAGTAGACCTGTTAAAGAAATTGGCCATGAGTTTTCCTCTGGAGCAATCTCATCCAAGGGAAATTTTAGTAGGTAGATATGAGTTTAGATGGGGAGCCTCACCATATGCAACCATCAGTCATTCCTTGATAGCCATTGTTGTAGTTTTAGGTAGCACTTTACTGGTGGTAAGTTACTACAAGATTTTTGCCAAGTATTGCAAAGCTTCTCGATAGAGACCTGTTGGCGGTCAGCAGCAACCCCTTCATTTCTCATTAAGATGAAGGGAGATCAACTCTTTTTATGATTTACCAATTTAAAATTATAAAACAACACCTTCAAAATCTTTGATTCTGAAGGCACTCTTAATTGGAGAAGAGTAAAATGACATGTTAAAAGTTGATGAAAACATGTTCATAAACTTGGTAATTAGCAGCTATCAGTTTCATAAGTCAGTTTCATAATTTTTTTATATAATCGATTTGATCATTAAGTTAAATTTATATGATTATATATGATTTAAGAAACTTGAAAGGATAGTATGCCAAAGGGAATCAACGAAACACATGTTGAATTTGTTTGAAGCTGATGAGGTATTATGATTCCTAAACTCCTAGAACTAAAGGTGACTTATTAAATTAAAACTTTATTAAACCTAACGTTCACATTTCATATGTAATATCTTACCATGACTTTGTAAAAATTGTATATATGTAGTTAGTAAATAAAGGAGTATCATATGGGAATTTTCATATATTATAGTTTTATAACTTAGTATCCTATCAAATTCGATGTAAGATATTAATCGATGGGATTTTGGAAAGTTTTAAAACTAGATGTATGAAGTTTTATGTATATACATGGCATAAGTATTAAATTAGGTCATTAGTTAGTTGTCATGCAAAACATTAGGGTATATGATTTCGATACTATATCGCCTTGAACGCTACCACCTTTCACGCTCAAACTGGAGAAGACCATTAATTGACAGAGTTTAAGAGAGACATGTGTCAAATTTATAATGCCTGTTACTTGGATCGGTGAGTTGGCATGGAGATGTGGCTTGCACCTCATAATTAACTAACAGCTGCAAATATATTCATGATTCATATCATCAGGATTTAATGTTGATAGCCATTCCATTTCGTAATGATGTACGAGCTCATCATGACCACTGTGTATAATCAATGCCTTGATTTACGATCCATCAATCACATGATCCCTGATATGTCAAATTGGTTAATTTTTACTGTTAGTCATGGCTAAACATGCATGTATCATAACAGAACGTTGGCTATAGCATTCATCATCGCTAAGTTCAGCTAAATGGCCAAATTTAGAGCCCCCATATCTGTCAGATCTGAAGCATGTGAAATTTTGATATTTCACATCATGTCATGCACTTGGATACCTATCCCCTCCCTCTTCACATCGCCATTCATTCCATTTCAAAACCAGGATAGTGCTAAGGAAGTTATGCCTCCGTTGAATCGTTTCAAAATATCAGGTTCAGAGCTCGTAGAAGCAGATGAGAAGGTTGCCTTACTATTTGAAAAAGTTGGGTGGGGGTAGTTCTTTAAGTGTTTTTACGGCCATAACGCAGAGGTGACCAAACTATTTGCCTTGAATTTAGAAGAAGACGTTGTGCAGATCGGGGGTTTTAAGTTCATCGTTAATGAAGGCAAAATCACAGAGGCAACAAAGCTCCCACAAGTTGGAGAGCGCTGGTTCAAAGGTAGTAAGGTTAATAAAAAGAAGTGTTTATCCTTGCTGCTGCGATTACCAGATAATACAAAACTGAAGATAGGGGTCTCTGTCAAGTTCTTGAAGCCTGAATGGCGAGCCGTCTATGAAATTTTGGTCAGGTATGTGTCCTGCGATGGATGTTTTTCTCACCTACACTATTACCACTTAAGACTCCTATTAGCATTAAAGGGCTGTAGGCTTAATCTACCATTTTATCTGTGGCAAAGTTTGAAAAAGATGTCGCATGTGGTTCAAAGTTTTGATAACCCTGATAGAAGTTTATTTCACCATGGTTTAGTCAAAATCATACTACAGCATCAACTGTCCTTGAAGGGTAAATCGTGGGATGAATTTTTAACTGAATGTCATTTGGGCCGACTCAATATTGGCCGAACCCCTCCCTAAAGACCCGTAGGAAATGGAAGGCCACTGCTAAGTCCAAGGTTAATAATGTTCCTGAGACTGATTCAGAGGGTAAAGGGATTGAGGAAGCCAATCTACCCATAAAGGCTGGTATAAGTAATGACGATGTTGATAATATAGTTCCCTGTTGCTCTGAAGCAGTCTTGAACCAACCCCCATCTGATAAATATCATAGTACTCCTGCAAAAACAGAGGACAGGTTAACCGAAAGCAAAAATATTAATGTTGTTGATTGTAAAAATATCTCCGAGCCAGATAATACTCGTAAACATGGAAAAGAGTCTATGTATAAACTAGATCATCTAGTATAGGTATGCTACGATAAAGGAGGGTTTGAGTCAGACAATCTTGTGTTTTCGAGGAGGGTTACTAGAAGCATGAACAATGTCCCTACGATTTCAGTTCCTATGGCTAATCGACAGGATACTCAGCCTACCGTCGTCCATATTGAGGACGACATTCCATCGTTGGTCCCTGACACTATTCATATAAATGATCCCACTCTTACAAAGGATAATAGTGCAAAATTGGGTAAGGCCGAGGTTGCTCCAGCATGTATGGACACCTGTATTTTAGACCCTGGACCATCTTTTATCAGTCCTCAGTCATCTGGTCAAAACATTGATAACCCTAATCCTCCTCAGGAAGCCAATTCAGGTCACAAAAATGAAGAAGAAACTCTTCTACAAGTTCTGGACAAGGCATACCAGACCAAGATTACAGAATTGAAAGATGAACTTAAACATTGTCAATGTAATGCAGCATTAATAGAGGAAGAAAATATGACATTTAGAGAGGAGTTGTTGAATTGGATTAGCAGGTGGAAAGAAATGAATATAAAAAAGAACCAATATAAAAGGGAAAAAAACTCAATAATAGGTACGAATCAACATCTGCTTGAACAAATAGAAAAACAAAGTTAGTGATTATCAAGCTTAAAGCGAAATTAGCCGAAGCCAGAAGAGTAGTCGATCTTCAAAATAAAACTTGATGGTTATTCTCATTTTTCAAAGTACATGGGTTGTTTCGCTGTCAAAAAGGTAACAAAAGTTTTGTTATGCATGCCTGTAAAATCACAGATTTTACAGGCACACATTTAAATTTTAGTTTATTTTGTTACATCTGTTTTAACTGATTTTAATGAGATGCTTTGTTTGTTTAAACATAGGTGGATATGTCAACGCTCTTCTCCATAGTTTCAGGAAGTTGTTAATGTGTTGGTTGGAAGACATAGCTGTTCATTGAAAACTGGAATTTCAACAACGGTCATGAATTTGCCAAGTACCTTTAAACCAGCAAATATTCAGGCTAGTCGTTTTCATTGTTATAGTGACAGGTGTTTTGTAAAAGAGATTCGATTCTCTTTGATAGTTATAGGAACCCTATAATATTGTATCTAGCATTGATGGGAAAACTGAATCAGAAAATTGATAGTATTATATAAGTTAGGAATTTTTGAGAAATGGGGATGGAGTGACTGAAGAGAGACATACTTGAGATATATTTTGTTGCTGGTTTTATTTCATTAATGAAGTTGGATCTTTGGATATGGGATGCAACCGGAAATCTCCAGGTTGATATCATGATTGGTATTATTTTGGATATACTCTATATTTTAGTATATTATCTTCTATTTTAATATTAATACAGTATGCTTTGTTATACTTGTGTTTAATTATAATTTTCACTTTGTCAGCTCTATATTATATTTGAATTAATATATCATTGTGACTGAATCTATTAGTATTTTTACTATAAATTCAAGATATAAGGATATACACTTATGTTTATTAGATATCATTTGTTTTTTTTTATAGTGATTTCATACTAGACATCATCTTCTATTCAAATAGCTATGTTGATTATTAGTTATTAATTATTTCAAAAAATTGAAATAATTGTTTATTTTCAGTTTTTCTGTTAAGTTATTTTATAACAGGATGATTTACTATGTATGACTTAAATATTTCTATTTAGATCATACACTTTATCTTTCTGTTCATATTATATTAATTAATAATTAATATAATATTTTAAACGCTCTCAGCTGAAATAGGATAGTTAAGATAGTTAAGATTAAGTTTTATATTAAGTTTTATTTTAGTATATTTCAATTAACAGCTGTTAAATCAATTTGTGTAATTTTTAGCATAATTTTAATAGTCTTTATATTCAGAAAAACTCTTCAAAAATTGGAGTCTTTCCTTAAGAAAGCAATTATAAGACAATTTAGATAGTTGAAACTAATTATAGGATTCATTTAGGTAGAAATAACATTAGGATAGGATAGATTTTGCTGGATTTTATTTTTCTCCTTAAGAGAAAAATCAGCTGGTAGCAGGACCATAACCTGTGAGGTTTTGCTATTCCAAACACACCAGACGCTGCTTTAAGCTGATTGTGTGGGCATAACCTCCTTGTTGGCCTAGGTCAGAAAAACTAGCCAACAAATGGTGCTAGAAGGAGGGCCTATTAATGAGTAATGGCAGGTGAAACTAATGAAACATTTCCAACCATCCAACAACCTCCAGAAGTTAGTAGATCACCATTTTTAGAAACTGTTAGGAGCATCCTTGAGCATGATCCTGTCACCTCTCCCTTTACTCTGGAACAAAACACTCAAAATTTAGAAGAATCACGGCATATTCTTACATGAGCATATGCTAATCAACTTGGTGTATCTCCAATAGATTATGGTCTACCTAGACAGCAGTGACATAATCCACGATTGACCATAGTTACACAAGATTTGGAAGTAGTTGATAGCACTCCCCGTCATCAAGTTGAAATTCATCAAAGGAAGACTACTCAAAAAAATACTGCTAGAAGACTAATTACAGGAGGCATTTTTGATCAGCCACCTTCTCCTCCCGAATCACCACCTGATAGTCCAAGACCTTCCAACTCAGGAAGTTCCTCAAGTTATGAAAGAAGTCCAATGGTAGGAAGTGTACCTGTGGGAGGAGGGGGCAATCCTCCACCCAATCCACAACTACCTTGGTTAAGAACAGCTGCTGTAGTAGTCCCTGGTATACAACATCCTTTGCCTAAACACTCAGATAAACTTCTCCCTAAGTTCAACCCAGATGACAAAGAACCTACAGAGGTGCATGTTGACAAATTCATGTTGGCTGTTCAAACTTTGAACTTTCAGCATGAAGATGTAGTTTGTCTATTGTTTCCTCTAACTTTCGAAGGAAGAGCTTCTACCTAGTATTTTTCGTTAGTATAAGGATCAATCACAAACTAGGGGGAATTTAATAAAGCCTTTCTAGATAAATTCGAGGAAGATAAAACACCCGCTCTTTTAGCCCTAGAGTTATCTAGGATTAAAATGGAGCCTAAAGTAAAAATCAAATATTTCAATCAAAGGTTTCTGACATTAAAAAACAAATTTCCAATTGCTTCTCAACCTCTCGAGGATATAATTATTGAAAATTATACATCAGCTTTACCAAAATATTCTGGGATGTTCGTTAAGAGAGCTGGAAAAACAACATTAGTAGAAATGTTTGAGGAAGCCATTAAAGTCGAGAAGGATTCTATGTCCTATGAACCAGATAGAAGATGGAAATCTGATTCTTTTCCTCGTAGGAAAACCGAAAAACTCAATTCAGATAAAGACAAATCATTTGATATAGAACAGCTGCAAAACGTTATTCGAACATTAACCAATGAAGTTGTAGGGTTAAAGAAAACCAATTTTGAAGCTTCTCCTTCTAGGGGATATTTCAGAAATCAGTATAGACAAAACCCGAATGCAAATAATAAAAATACACCACCTGACATAGCAACAAATGAAGAGATTTTTAATACAATTCGAGCTGTTTTATCTTTGTATGAAACTCCTTCTAGTCAAAAAATAACTGAAAATGAAGAAGAAGAGGAATCAGAAAATGATGAAGAATCAGAAGAACCTCAACAAGTTAACGGTCATTTCTGGGACAGTCTTGTGAAAGAACATGAGAGTAAAAGTCCACCTACAGGACAACATGCCTACAATACTCATAGTAGAGCATTTCCAAATACCCCCGGAGCTTCATCAAGTTCTACTACAAATAATGACAACAATAATTCACAACCTAACAAACAGATTCAATCTGGCAAACAGATTCAATCAACCAAAGGTACCCAAACTATTCAAAGTTCTCCAAAATTAGATTTACAATATGATATAATTGAAGATTTAAAGAAGACACGTGCAAACATCAATATGTACGACCTTCTTCAAATCTACCCAAGGCCTAATAGTCATGTTATAAATCCCGCAGTGAGTTCAATTATTCCTAATGCAAAACAAAATGTTGCTGCAAGTAGTTCTAATAATGATCCAACAGCAACTGAAAAAGGAAAAGCAACGGCTAGCAAAGCTTCGCTTATAGGTAAGAATTCTAAATCAACCACACCTCCATTCTTACTCACCATTGAAATTTTCAATAGGAATGTTCATAATTGCATGGTAGACTTTGGAGCATCCTCCAATGTGATGCCTTTATCAGTATGCAAGAAATTGAATGGGAAATATGTTCCATCTAATTCTCAAATAACTCAATTGGATAGGACAAATGTAAAGGTTGTAGGGGAAATGAAAGATGTCTTAGTCAGGATTGCTTGTAACCCCTCGGTTTATCAAATTATAGATATTGTTGTTGCAGATATTCCAGATGCATATGGGCTGTTTTTAAGTAGGGATTGGTCTCATCAACTAAATGGATTCTTTGCCACGGACTGGTCAACATTATGGTTACCTAAGAACAGAAAGTCAAATCAGATAAAGATAAATAGAGAAAGATATATGAAACATACTGTCACATAACTGCATGATTCTAGCGAACTTGTTTTATTTTCAGATTGTATTATGGGGAATTACATGTATGAATTAGGATTTGGTAATTTTAAAGCTGAAAATTCTGCCATTTCTGAAAGCAAACAGCAATTTGAAATTAGTAATGTGACATCTATTTCTCCTAACTATTCATTCAAAGAAACTATTAATGATGTAGATAATCTGCTGAATATTGTGAATATCATAGAAAGTAAAGTGGTTGTGCATAGTTCTATCTGGACTTTATATTTTGATGGTGCAAAATCTAAAGAAGGAGCAGGAGCTGGTTGCCTACTCGTGGACCCTTAGGGAAATAAAACATGTATAGCTTGTAGGATGGAATTTAATTGTACAAACAATACGATGGAATATGAAGCTTTAATACAAGGTTTGAAAAAATCAATTGATTTGGGCATCAAAGAGTTAATTGTATACAGCGATTCCGAGATCATCGTCAGATAGGTTCGTAACTCCATTCACTATTTATCTGAACATTTACAAAGTTATCAAAGAGAGGTATGGAACCTTATCTCACATTTTGATGCATTTAACATAAATTATGTTCCTAGAAGTCAAAATGAAGAAGCAGATTTGTTGGCAAATGTAGCATCAAAGTTAATTCCGTCAGAAAATCTTACACCAGATTTCTTTTTTGTTGAATTGATTTTTAGGCCTTCCATACCTGATAATATCTTTAACTGGCGTGTATTTGAAAATGATGTGGAGTTACTGAATTTCCTAATGAACGAGGATACCTTTAAAGATTCAGCAATAGACGAAGTCACTCATGACGAAAATCTGCGGGATTTTTCGGTAATAAATGAGTTTTGTTCAGTTGAAAAAGCTTTTGAACAGGTAAAACCAATCCCTAATTCAGTACTAAGATTAGAAAAGTTCTTTGATTTGCAGGATAATTTTAGGTCTGTTCCTAATTGTAAAACTAACAGCTCTCGAATGAGGTATGAAACCATAAATTTAGGAACAGAACTAAATCCTCAAACTATAAATCTTGGAATAGATTGCAACCCTGTAGAAAAAACAACATTTATAAAATTGTTTAAGGAATTTAAAGATGTCTTTGCTTGGACATATGATGACCTGAAAACCTTCAACACACAATTCATGCAACATATAATTCCAATTAAACAAGAGTCAAAACCTTTCCAATAGAAGTTAAGGAAATATCACCCGTCATTAGAACCAACAATTAAAAAGGAACTAAATAAATTATTAGCTACCAAGATTATTTTCCCCATCAGGCATACTCAATGGGTAGCAAACTTAGTTCCAGTTAGGAAGAAAAATGGGGATATTAGATTATGTGTAGATTTTAGAAATATGAATAAGTCTTCTGAAAAGGATAATTACCCAGTTCCTCCCATGGAACAAATTCTTCAAAAGGTGTCTGGGTCTGAGATATTGTCTCTCCTTGATGGTTTCTCAGGATACAACCAAATATTGGTTTCCCCAGATGATCAATTGAAAACTGCTTTTAGAACTCCATGGGGAACATATGCCTACCGCAAGATGCCCTTTGGGTTAATCAATGTGAGAGCAACCTTTCAACGGGCAATGGATATTGCTTTTAGAGGATTAATTAACCATTCAGTCGTTGTCTACTTGGACGACGTTACTATATATTCTAAACATCGACCTGATCATCTTAATCATCTTAGAAAAGTATTTGAACGATGCAAAAAATTTGGAATATCCTTAAATCCTAAAAAGACAATATTTGTTGTTTCAGAAGGTATCTTATTAGGTTGCGTGGTTTCAAAACACAGAATCATGATTGATCCTGAAAGAACCCAAGCCATTTCAAATATAAATTATCCTTCTAGCAAGAAAGCAATGCAATCATTTCTTGGTAAAATAAATTTTGTTAGAAGATTCATTCCCAGTTTTTTCGAGATCATACGTCCTTTGCAGAAAATGATCAAGAAAGATGCTATTTTTAATTGGGGACAAACTGAAAAGAATCATTTCAAAAAATTTTAGAAGCCATTTCATAAGCTCCTAGCCTTCTAAGCCCAGATTTTAATAAAGATTTCATATTGTATACTTTTGCTTCTGATATTTCATATGCAGCAGTTTTAACTCAATTAAATCAGCAGAATAACGAAGTCCCAATCTCCTTCATGAGTTCAAATTTCAAAGGTGCTGAACATAATTACCATGAAGTTGATAAGAAAGCCTTTGCTGTTTTTAAAGCTGTTAAACATTTTTGTCCATATTTAGTGAAATCTAAAACGAAAATAATTGTCCCTTATTCCTCAGTCAGAAACTTGTTAGTACAGAAAGACTTAGGTGAAAAGAGGGCACCTTGGATGCCAGCTCTTCAAGAATATGACTTACAGATTAAACCCTCAACGATAATCAAAGGTCAAGGACTATGTAAATTAGCTGCTGAAGCTGCTCATTTACCTAATGATAAAGCTGAAACTGTCATTGATGAGGTTTTACTTACCAGGGAAATTTATTTTTATCCACCACCTCAAGATTCCTGGTATACAGACATATGGATACTTTTGGAAATAGAAGGTGCTCCTGATTACCTAGAACCAAAGAAGAAAAGATCACTTAGATTGAAATATGCTCCTTACTTATTAATTGATAATATCCTCTTTCGAAGAAATTCAGATGGAGTATACCTTTGATGTCTAGATAAAGATGAAACAGAAGTAATTCTGAAAGAATTACATTCTGGATCAGGAGGAGGTCATTTTGGTGGAGAGACTACTATGCACAAAATTCTCAGGGATGGCTATTATTGGCCCACCTTGTTTCGAGATTCCTATACTTTTGTCAGAAAATGCCAAGAATGTCAACTTGCTGCAGGAAGGGTTAAAAAACCTGCTTTTCCTTTACAACCTGTTTCAACTGAAAGACCCTTTCAGCAATGGGGTATTGATATAGTAGGACCAATAAATCCTCCCTCATCTATGCAACACAAATATATAATAACTGCAACCGATTATTTTACTCGTTGGGCGGAAGCTGCACCATTAAACGTTGTAAATACCAATCAGGTTATACTATATTTGGAATTCTTTATCATAACAAGATTTGGTATTCCAGATTCCCTCATCTTTGATAATGCTTCATATTTTTCATCAATCGAGTTAACTCAGTTTGCTTTAGAGAAGGGAATAAGAATTAGGTATTCAGCTAATTATCATCCCCATGGGAATGGCCTAGCTGAATCAACAAACAAAAATTCATTGAAAATTCTCAAAAGAACTATTTCAGTTCACCATCGTAATTGGCATACAGAATTGGTCAATGCCCTTTGGGAAGACAGAGTAACTCCTAAGGCTGCGATAGGTAACTCACCATTCTTCTTAGTATATGGAACTGAAGCTATTTTGCCACCAAATTTGTTCTTACCTTCATTACAATTAGCTAAGCCTGTTCAATATGAAGAATGTCCGGCAATGGAACAAAGAATTAATACTTTGCTAAAATTGGAAGAAGAAAGAGAGAAGTCAAAACAACACTTTACAAAACATCAACAGATTGTGAAATCGTGGTTTGACCAATCCTTCAGTTCTAATCGAGAATTTCAGGTGGGAGACTTAGTTTTAAAATGAGATAAAGTCCACGAGGATAAGGGAGTTCATACTAAGTTTCAAAAACTGTGGTTAGTTCCCTTTGTTATTTCTGAAAAAATAGGTTCAAGTACCTTCCGATTGCAAACACTTGAAGGTCAGTCCGAAACATTCCCGGTGAATGCACTGATTCTGAAAAAATATTTCTGTTAATATTTTCTGACTTAAAATGTATATAATTTGTTTGATGTTTGCTGTGTATAAATAAATTTATATTTTTGTCCATAGAATTAAGAATGATGAGAAATTCATAAAACTTTTATAACTTTCAAACATCAATTCTATTCTTTTTAGATAGTTTTAATTCTGTTAAATCAAATATTTCAGACTGTCAATTTTTTTTGTATATAATCAGTTAGTAACCTTTAGTTAGCAGCTGAAGAAATAAATGTAAATAAATAAATTTTCAAGTAAAAATAAATAAAAATCAGTTTGCTCATGAGCCTGAAAAATCATGATACTAAACTGAAATCTTTTAAAAATTTGTTCAGGATGATCAAAGTTCTTAAATCTATAAAAGACCTTTATTGTTTTTATTTTGTAAGTGTTACTCAGATTATTTCTCATCTTTTTATTTTCTTATAAAAGTGGGGATAGCTTATTTAATATCTTCTTCGAAGCTTGTACTTTTGAAAAACTCTTACAGACCTCTATCATCAGTCTTCAAAAAAAAAAAAGTATTTACCATCTGAGAACTATTTAGGATTTGTTCCAGTCAATAAAATGCTAAAATGAGAGACGGAAGGTCTTAATAATAAGCCGGTCCGATCAGAATCACAAATATCACTAGTATGACATTATTAGGAAACTAGTAATGGCTTTTGGTTTAAAAAACCAAAAGATAAGGGGTCTCATCACGAGCCAGCTAATTAATTTTTCGGTGATATTAATGACTGACATTACCATTTGGTCACCATGCTGGGTAATGATCTCTCATTTTATGAAATTTAAAAGATGAAATTAAAAGAAAAACATAAATTTTGACTGAAGAATAGGAGGTCTCATCACGAGCCGACCTAATCATGATCATCAGTGCTGTCTGGGATAACTTCATTTCTGATCACCAGGGTGATGGCTTTTGATTTAAAAATTAAAAGACAAGAGGTCTCATCACGAGCCGGCTTGCTTATTTTAGACAGCACTCGTGAATGATACTATCACGTTGGGACACCATACCTAGATAGTAGTCTTCAGTCAAAATGATTGTTTAAAAAAAAGAAAAGCAAACAAAAAGAAAATTATTATGTTTATGGAACAAATTCTGGAAAGTTTTCAGAAAAGTAGATTTATATACTTTATGCTGATGGTGTAGGTTATTATTACTATAAAGTACTTTGTTTCGATCAAGATATTTTTAAGTTTATCCCTAATCAAATTTTTGTTTCAAAAGATGGAATATTTCTGAGTTATACTTATGAATATAAATAAAAATAATGGTTTTTGTTTAGATAAAGAATTTTTGATTATTTTTAATAAGTTTTAAGATTTCGTTTATATCATTTATAAGTTGTATAAGTAGAGATAACTGGTTCGCCTAGGTTGTCACCATTTGTTGGCGGTCAGCAACAACCCCTTAATTTCTCATTAAGATGAAGGGAGATCAGCTCTTTTTATGATTTACCAATTTAAAGTTATAAAAGAGCACCTTCAGAATCTTTGATTCTGAAGGTACTCTTAATTGGAGAAGAGTAAAATGACATGTTAAAAGTTGATGAAAACATGTTCATAAACTTGGTAATTAGCAACTGTCAGTTTCATAAATTTTTTATATAATCGATTTGATCATTAAGTTAAATTTATATGATTATATCTGATTTAAGAAACTTGAAAGGATAGTATGCCAAAGGGAATCGACAAAACACATGTTGGATTTGTTTGAAGCTGATGAGGTATTATGAGTCCTAAACTCCTAGAACTAAAGGTGACTTATTAAATTAAAACTTTATTAAAGCTAACGTTCACATTTCATATGTAATATCTTACCATGACTTTGTAAAAATTGTATATATGTAGTTAGTAAATAAAGGAGTATCATATGGGAATTTTCATATATTATAGTTTTATAACTTAGTATCCTATCAAATTCAATGTAAGATATTAATCGATGGGATTTTGAAAAGTTTTAAAACTAGATCTATGAAGTTTTATGTATATACATGGCATAAGTATTAAATTAGGTCATTAGTTAGTTGTCATGCAAAACATTAGGGTATATGATTTCGATACTATATTGCCTTGAACTCTACCACCTTTCACGCTCAAACTAGAGAAGACCATTAATTCACAGAGTTTACGAGAGCCATGTGTCGAATTAATAATGCCTGTTACTTGGATCGGTGAGTTGGCATGGAGATGTGGCTTGCACCTCATAATTAACTGACAGCTGCGAATATATTGATGATTCGTATCATCAGGATTTAATGTTGATAGCCATTCCATTTCGTAACGATGTACGAGCTCATCATGACCACTGTGTATAATCAATGCCTTGATTTACGATCCATCAATCACACGATCCCTGATATGTCGAATTGGTTAAATTTTACTGTTAGTCATGGCTAAACATGCATGTATCATAATAGAACGTTGGCTATAGCATTCATCATCGCTAAGTTAAGCTAAATGGCCAAATTTAGAGCCCCCATATCTGTCAGATCTGAAGCATGTGAAATTTTGATATTTCGCATCATGTCATGCACTTGGATACCTATCCCCTCCCTCTTCACATCGCCATTCATTCCATTTCAAAACTAGGATAGTGCTGAGGAAGTTATGGCTCTGTTGAATCGTTTCGAAATCTCAGGTTCAGAGCTCGTAGAAGCAGATGAGAAGGTTGCCTTGCTATTTGAAAAACTTGGGTGGGGGCAGTTCTTTAAGTGTTTTGATGGCCATAACACAGAGGTGACCAAACTGTTGGCCTTGAATTTAAAAGAAGACATTGTGTAGATCGGGGGTTTTAAGTTCATCGTTAACAAAGACAAAATTACAGAGGCAACAAAGCTCCCACAAGTTGGAGAGCACTGGTTCAAAGGTAGTAAGGTTAATAAAAAGAAGTGTTTATCCTTGCTGCTTCCATTACCAGATAATACAAAACTGAAGATAGGGGTCTCTGTCAAGTTCTTGAAGCATGAATGGTGAGCCTTCTATGAAATTTTGGTCAGGTATGTGTCCTGCGATAGACGTTTTTCTCACCTACACTATTACCACTTAAGACTCCTATTAGCATTAAAGGGCTGTAGGCTTAATCTACCATTTTATCTATGGCAAAGTTTGAAAAAGATGTCGCATGCGGTTCAAAGTTTCGATAACCCTGATAGAAGTTTATTAAAGTCAAAATCATACTACAACATCAACTGTCCTTGAAGGGTAAATTGTGGGATGAATTTTTAACTGAATGTCATTTGGGGCCGACTCAATATTGGTCAAACCCCTCCCCAAAGACTCGTAGGAAATGGAAGGCCACTGCTAAGCCTGAGGTTAATAATGTTCTTGAGACTGAATCAGAGGGTAAAGGGCTTGAGGAAGCCAATCTACCCATAAACGCTGGTATCAGTAATGACGATGTTGATAATATAGTTCCCTGTTGCTCTGAAGCAGTCTTGAACCAACCCCCATCTGATAAATATCATAGTACTCCTGCAAAAACAGAGGACAGGTTAACCGAAAGCAAAAATATTAACCTTGTTGATTGTAAAAATATCTCTGAGCCAGATAATCCTCATAAACATGGCAAAGAGTCTATGTATAAACTAGATCATCTAGCATAGGTATGCTGCGATAAAGGAGGGTTTGAGTCAGACAATCTGGTGTTTTCGAGGAGGGTTACTAGAAGCATGAACAATGTCCCTACGATTTTGGTTCCTATAGCTAATCGACAGGATACTCAGCCTACTGTCATCCATATTGAGGACAACGTTCCATCGTCGGTCCCTAACACTATTCATATAAACGATCCAAATCTTATAAAGGATAATAGTGCAAAATTGGGTAAGGCCGAGGTTTCTCCATCATGTATGGACACCTGTATTTCAGACCCTGAACCATCTTTTATTAGTCCTCAGTCATCAGGTCAAAACATTGATAACCCTAATCCTCCTCAGGAAGCCAATTTAGGTCACAAAAATGAAGAAGAAACTCTTCAGCAAGTTCTGGACAAGGCATACCAGACCAAGATTACAGAATTGAAAGATGAACTTAAACATTGTCAATCTAATGCAGCATTGATAGAGGAAGAAAATAGGACATTTAGAGAGGAGTTGTTGAATTGGATTAGTAGGTGGAAAGAAATGAATATAAAAAAGAACCAATATAAAAGGGCAAAAAAGTCAATAATAGGTACGAATCAGCATCTGCTTGAACAAATAGAAAAACAAAAGTTAGTGATTATCAAGCTTAAAGCCAAATTAGCCGAAGCCAGAAGAGTAGTCGATATTCAAAATATAACTTGATGGTTATTCTCATTTTTCAAATTACATGGGTTGTTTCGCTATCAAACAGGTAACAAAAGTTTTGTTATGCATGCCTGTAAAATCGCAGATTTTACAGGCACACATTTAAATTTTAGTTTATTTTGTTACATCTGTTTTAACTGATTTTAATGAGATGCTTTGTTTGTTTAAACATAGGTGGATATGTCATCACTCTTCTCCACAGTTTCAGGACGTTGTTAATTTGTTGGTTGGAAGATGTGGCTCTTCATTGAAAACTGAAATTTCAACAACGACCATGAATTTGCCAAGTACCTTTAAACCAACAAATATTCAGGCTAGTCGTTTTCATTGTTATAGTGACAGGTGTTTTGTAAAAGAGATTCGATTCTCTTTGATAGTTATAGGAACCCTATAATATTGTATCTATCATTGATGGGAAAACGGAATCAGAAAACTGATAGTATTATATAAGTTAGGAATTTTTGAGAAATGGGGATGGAGTGACTGAAGAGAGACATACTTGAGATATATTTTGTTGTTGGTTTTATTTCATTATTGAAGTTGGATCTTTGGATATGGGATGCAACTGGAAATCTCCAGGTTGATATCATGATTGAAATTGTTTTGGATATACTCTATATTTCAGTATATTATATTCTATTTTAATATTAATACAGTATGCTTTGTTATACTTGTGTTTAATTATAATTTTCACTTTGTCAGCCCTATATTATATTTGAATTAATATATCATTGTGACTGAATCTATTAGTATTTTTACTATAAACTCAAGATATAAGGATATACACTTCTGTCTATTAGATATCATTTGTTTTTTTTTACAGTGATTTCATACTAGACATCATCTTTTATTCAAATAGCTATATTAATTATTTCAGAAAATTGAAATAATTGTTTATTTTTAGTTTTTCTGTTAAGTTATTTTATAACAGGATGATTTACTATGTATGACTTAAATATTTCTATTTAGATCGTACACTTTATCTTTCTGTTCATCTTATATTAATTAATAATTAATATAATATTTTAAACGCTCTAAGCTGAGATATGATAGTTAAGATAGTTCACATTAAGTTTTATATTAAGTTTTATTTTAGTATATTTCAGTTAACAGCTGTTAAATCAATTTGTGTAATTTTTAGCATAATTTTAATAGTCTTTATATTCAGAAAAACTCTTCAAAAATTGGAGTCTTTCCTTAAGAAAGAAATTATAAGACAATTTAGATAGTTGAAACTAATTATAGGGTTCATTTAGGTAGAAATAACATTAGGATAGGATAGATTTTGCTGGATTTTATTTTTCTCCTTAAGTGAAAAATCAGCTGGTAGCAGGACCATAACCTGCGAGGTTTTGCTATTCCAAACACATTGGGCGATGATTTAAGTTGATTGTGTGGGCATAACCTCCTTTTTGGCCTAGGTCAGAAAAACTGGCCAATAAGACCTTTTTTCAGGAGGAGACATAGGAGTTTGGACTAATATACAAGTCGATGCTTATTCAGTGGAAGGATTCCAAGACCCAAAAGGATGGCAGATAATTACTCAATCATATGGCCTGGATGAAGCTGTGATCAGATCCATTCCTCTATGCAGACTCAGAACGATTTATGTAGTGCAGAGTTTTGAAAGCTTTCTTTTTAATGATGGGTTTCAAAATATTTTATATTTGGATTTATTTGGGAGCACGACATCTCTCACTCTTAGATGGTTTAGCTGTCGCAATATATTTTGGTTTACCAAACATAATGGTGGATTAAACCAAACATATAGTTTAAATGGTCATAACATAAAATTGAAATAAAACGACCACTTAAAGAACTATGAAGGAAACTCAATGAATGGTACCGCCCAATAAAGCCCTTGGCTAACTCTTTCTAGGGCCGATCCTTCATTTATCAACACAACTCATAAGGATCATTTTGGAAGGGTGGGTCTTCAACTAACTTGGCCAATAAGATCCGAATCAACACTTTAAAGTCTTGTCTAAATAAAAATTCATTTTAAACTATGGTCTAAAAAGGATTTCTTTTGTCTAGTGGTGAGTTATGGTCTAAAAAGGATTTCTTTGGTCCAGTGGTGATAATGAAAGGGTTGAGAGTTTGATAAAACATAATTGATTGATCGAATTGATGAGAGAGATTCATTAAGAATTTGTTTAAGCGCCCACTTGTGGATTTGGTTGTCGTCTTTGATATGCATGCTAGTATAAACATATTGGTGTTTGATGCACATTACAATGGTGAGTATTTGGTGCAAATTAAACTTGGGAAGTAATGATGTGGTATAAACACACTAGTATTCTTTGTCACACACTTGTGGTGTTGTGACCTAGTTACATAGGCATAAATTTAAATCATATGATATGCATTACAAAACATAGTGCAATGAATCTTGTTGTAGACATAACGTATTGAAGTACTTTAGGAGCTCAAAAATTTGCATGGAGGGCCAATGGTTAAGACAAATCATCTTCCTTGTTTGTCTCTTACAATTTGGAAATTTTTGTACTTTGTTCATTATACACAATATTGAATAGACTAGAAGACTTTGAAATGTTTGTGTCCCGATGATAAATGACATATCATGAGATTGTGAATACTTGAATAGTTGGTTACTTGGATATTTTGCTCAACTTCAAGTTGTCCATACCTTGTAACACATTGTCACAGACTTAATGGGAATTTGGAATTGCTCAGTTGTCGATATAAACATGCTAATATTTGTGTGAATGAATATATTATCTTTTTTAGCAGTTCACTAATTAATTTGAACAAGATAGTGAATAATAAATTTATTTATGTGTGTATGTCATGATCCCTACTCATTGGTTGGCTTAACAAGAAAAAATAATTGTGTTTTAGAAAAGTGCAAGAGGGAGTTGTATAAGACCTTATTAGCCAAGTTAATGGAAGACACATCCTTCCAAAAATAACCTTATGAGTTGTGTTCATAAATGAAGGATTAGTGCTGGAAAGAATTAACCAAGAATTTTATTGAGTGGTACTATAAACTTATATTATCTACACACGACTTTCTCTCATTTTCCCAAAATATGGAAGTTCTCTTAGATGTTTCATTTCCTCACTATGAGGGTATGCTAGTAAAACCAAGTTAATGGTTGAAATTTAGAATTTAATCATTTGTAATAAAACCAAGTTAATGGTTGAAGTATCGTTTTATCATATGCGAAATTTGATTTATGTTAAAATTCAGTCCTTTCGCCTCAATACTAGCTTAGGGCTACAGCCTCGGGAATCCCATGTGTGGGGATGGGGCGGTGGAGTAGAAGTCTTAGCCTTGTCGTCCGCAGGGATGAAGGGCAGGATGACACAGAAGAAAAGGTGAAGAAAAACTCCAAACTTGAAACCGTTTCCCTATGCTATTTTCGGTTGCCACACAGGACTTTGCATCCCCATCTTTCCATCTTTTAATTCCGCGGGTTTCTCTAGGCTTCACCCTAAAATGATATGTTGCTTTTCTTTTTGAATGATTATTGTGCTTTTCATGGATTTCTATGAGAGATAATAAAGATTCTGATGGGCTATTGTGTCTTTGGGATTTTCGGATGAAGGGTTTTTGATATTTTGAGTGGGTTTTGTGATTTGAGGCATATAAAGGTTAGTAGGGGGGAGAGGGATCCGAGTTTGTTAAGTGGGTAGGAATGGAAGCAGCAGTTGGAACCAATGGAGTGATTCCCAATGTATGTGTCGCCTGTATGCATAAGTGTAAGTTCCTGGATCTATGGTAAGGTCTCATTTAGATTGAATGATGGCTTTTCCATGGGAAAATATGAGGTTTTGGCTATTGAAAGGAGGAAAATAGATCAATTTGGAGTATTGGGTGGTTCCCTGATCGAAGCGGCTAACCAGAGCAGACAATTGTTCACTTCTAGACTTCAGTACCCTTGTCAACAGAAAGTATCAACACATATCCAGGGCCTTGTAGGACATTGTTGCTGATGTGGGTGGTAGTGATGTGAAGGAGTCTGTGCTAACCCTGAAGAAATTCATGGGAGTTGATACCATCACATTGAAGAAGGTGATCCCCCTTGGTCTAATGTTCTTCTGCATTCTTTTTAACTATATGATTCTGAGAGATACCAAGGATGTGCTGGAAGTGGCTGCTAAGGGAAGCAGTGCTGAGACTGTTCCATTTCTCAAGACATGGGTTAATTTTCCAATGGCCAATGTAGACTCAAGTACCTCATCACACCCACATATTAGCGGATGAGGTGCTTGTTCCTCTGTGTGAGTGAGATCGAGATATATGCTTAAGTTCAAATGTTGTCTTTTATTGTTGTTTCCGAAGTTTTTAGAATGCCATTTAAACAAATTATATTTTTGTATTTTATATTTGACATTTTTCATTTTTGTTACAAGGTGACTCGGTTGATTCCTGAGGCTCATGGCACAACATTCAATCAAAGAATTGAAATAATTAGTGGAACAAAACATTCACAGATACTACGGGTACCCTTCATAACATAAAAGGGGGTTTTGTGTCACTGGGTTTCTCGATTTGATGTGTGGCCTTACTTGGAAATAATTTCAAAGGTAAAAGCTGATGACTTGTGAAGATTTGAAATTGATAATTTTTTTGTTTGCCTCCGGTCTATATACATGTACCCTTTTCAGGAGTAGTGCAATTCAATGTGTACAATGCTATAACTCAATTGAAAGTTGTAAAAGTAAATAAAATAATTTGAAGTAAAATTTCTGATGTGAAACACCATCAATACAGAAAACAGATTGTCATACACAATTTGTTGCTTTTGTGCCATTAGTATATCATATGGAACTTATATGAACATAGTCCACAACTACAAGGTAGCTTATACATCGGAGATTCACTGGCCGTTGGAAGTGGCTACCCCGTGACTCCATAGTTATAAGCCACAGCCTTTGGGATTATTCCTCTTGTCACTCGTATGCAGCATAAAATTGTCACAGTGACACAAAATCTTCTCCAATCCCTACTGCTCTTGGGAATGTTTCTGTGGTTATATGAATATATAGATGATTTTTGTAGATATGAAACTCCACTATGTCTAGAGTTTTGTTTTGTTGCTTGCTCATAGGGCATATCCTGAAAACACGGGGCATTCACATTTGTAAAACTGATTCTCATGAGACTGTTGTACGCCTCTTTTTGTTGTGACTGCCTGTGCAACCGCTCATAAAACGGGACTAATAGCCTATTGTAGCTGGGCAATTGTTTATTTTTAATTTTTAATGGCTACTTGTTGTTTATCTACCCTTGGACTAATGTTCTTCTTCATTCTTTTCAACTATACGATTCTAAGAGATACCAAGGATGTGCTGGTGGTGACTACTAAGGGAAGCAATGCTGAGATCGTTCCATTTCTTAAGACATGGGTTAATTTACCAATGGCCAATGTAGACTCAAGTACCTCATCACACCCACATATTAGCAGATGAGGTGCTTGTTCCTCTGTGTGAGTGAGATCAAGATCTATGTTTAAGTTCAAATGTTGTATTTTATTGTGGTTTCCGAAGTTCTTAGAATGCCATTTACAAAACTTATATTTTTGTATTTTATATTTGACATTTTTTCTTTTTTGTTACAAGGTGACTTGGCTTATTCCTAAGGCTCATGGCATAACATGCAATCAAATAATTGAAAGAATTAGTGGAACACAACGTTCACGGATACTCCGGGTTTCCTTCAGAACAGAAAAAGGGGTTTTGTGTCACTGGGTTTCTCGATTTGACGTGTGACCTTACTTGGAAATATTTTCAGAGGTAAAAGCTGATGACTTGTGAAGATTGAAATTGATAGTTTTTTTGTTTGCCTCCGGTATGTATGCATGTACCCTTTTCAGGAGTAGTGCAATTCAATGTGTACAATGTTGTAACTCAATTGAAACTTGTAAAAGTAAATAAAATAATTTGAAGTAAAATTTCTGATGTGAAACACCATCAATACAAAAAATAGTTTTTCATACACAATTTGTTTCTTTTGTGCCCTTAGTATATCATATGGAACTTATATGAACATAGTCCAAAACTACAAGGTAGCTTACACATTGGAGATTCACTGGCCGTTGGAAGTGGCTACCCCGTGACTCCATAGTCATAAGACACAGCCTTTGGGGTTTTTTGTCTTGTCTCTTGTATGCATCATAAAATTGTCACAATGACACAAAACCTTCTCCAATCCCTACTGCTCTTGGGAATGTTGCCATGGTTATATGAATAGATAGATGATTTTTGTATATATGAAACTCCACTATGTCTAGAGTTTTGTTTTGTTGCTTGCTCATAGGCCATATCCGGAAAACATGGGGCATTCAAATTTGTAAAACTGATTCTCATGAGACCGTTGTACGCCTCTCCTTGTTGTGACTGCTTGTGCAACTGCTCATAAAACGGGGCTAATAGCCTATTGTAGCTGGGCAATTGTTTATTTTTAATTTTTAATGGCTTCTTGTTATTTATCTACCCTTGGACTAATGTTCTTCTACATTCTTTTCAACTATACGATTCTGAGAGATACCAAGGATGTGCTAGTGGTGACTGCTAAGGGAAGCAATGCTGAGATCGTTCCATTTCTCAAGACATGGGTTAATTTTCCAATGGCCAATGTAGACTCAAGTACCTCATCACACCCACATATTAGCAGATGAGGTGCTTGTTCCTTTGCACGAGTGAGATCGAGATACATGTTTAAGTTCAAATGTTGTCTTTTATTGTGGTTTCCAAAGTTCTTAGAATGCCATTTAAAATACTTATATTTTTGTATTTTATATTTAACATTTTTCATTTTTGTTACAAGGTGACTCGGTTGATTCCTGAGGCTCATGTCACAACATGCAATCAAAGAATTGAAAGAATTAGTGGAACACAACATTCATGAATACTCTGAGTGCCCTTCAGAACAAAAAAAAGGGTTTTTGCATCACTGGGTTTCTCGATTTGACGTGTGGCCTTACTTAGAAATATTTTCAGAGGTAAAAGTTGATGACTTGTGAAGATTGAAATTGATAAGTTTTTTGTTTTCCTTCGGTATATATGCATGTACCCTTTTCAGGAGTAGTGAAATTGAACGTGTACAATGTTGTAACTCAATTGAAATTTGTAAAAGTAAATAAAATAATTTGAAGTAAAATTTCTTATGTGAAACACCATCAATACAGAAAATAGATTGTCATACACAATTTGTTGCTTTTGTGCCCTTAGTATATCATATGGAACTTATATGAACATAGTCCACAACTACAAGGTAGCTTATACACTGGAGATTCACTGGCCGTTGGAAGTGGCTACCTCGTGACTCCATAGTTATATGCCACAACCTTTGGGCTTATTCCTCTTGTCTCTTGTATGCAACATAAAATTGTCACAATAACACAAAACCTCTCCAATCCCTACTACTCTTGGGAATGTTGCCGTGGTTATATGAATATATAGATGATTTTTGTAGATATGAAACTCCACTATGTCTAGAGTTTTGTTTTGTTGCTTGCTCATAGGCCATATCCTAAAAACATGGGGCATTCACATTTGCAAAACTAATTCTCATGAGACTATTGTACGCCAGTCCTTGTTGTGACTGCTTGTGCAACTGCTCATAAAATGGGGATAATATCCTATTGTAGATGGGAGATTTTTAATTTTTAATGGCTACTTGTTATTTATCATCCCTTGGATTGATGTTCTTTTGCATTCTTTTCAGCTATACGATTCTGAGAGATACAAAGGATGTGTTGGTGGTGACTGCTAAGGGAAGCAGTGCTGAGATCGTTCCATTTCTCAAGACATGGGTTAATTTTCCAATGGCCAATGTAGACTCAAGTACCTCATCACACCCACATATTAGCGGATGAGGTGCTTGTTCCTCTGTGTGAGTGAGATCGATATCTATGTTTAAGTTCAAATGTTGTCTTTTATTGTGGTTTCAAAAGTTCTTAGAATGCCATTTAAAAAAACTTAAATTTTTGTATTTCATATTTGACATTTTTCATTTTTGTTAC
This sequence comes from Pseudotsuga menziesii, assembly GCA_001517045.1. NCBI lineage: Eukaryota > Viridiplantae > Streptophyta > Pinopsida > Pinales > Pinaceae > Pseudotsuga > Pseudotsuga menziesii. The sequence goes on along the minus strand of LPNX010001995.1, from coordinate 64,067 downwards.
AAGGTGACTCAACGAATTCCTGAGGCTCATGGTATAACATGCAATCAAAGAATTGAAATAATTAGTGGAACACAAACATTCACGAATACTTTGAGTGCCCTTCAGAACAGAAAAAGGGGTTTTGCGTCACTGGGTTTCTCGATTTGATGTGTGGCCTTACTTGGAAAGATTTTCATAGGTAAAAGCTAATGACTTGTGAAGATTGAAATTGATAAGTTTTTGTTTGCCTCCGGTCTGTATGCATGTACCCTTTTCAAGAGTAATGCACTTCAATGTGTACAATGTTGTAACTCAATCAAAATTTGTAAAAGTAAGTAAAATAATTTGAAGTAAAATTTCTGATGTGAAACACCATCAATACAGAAAACAGATTGTCATACACAATTTGTTGCTTTTGTGCCCTTAGTATATCATATGGAACTTATATGAACATAGTCCACCACTACAAGGTAGCTTATACACTCAAGATTCACTGGCCGTTGGAAGTGGCTACCCCATGAATCCATAGTTATAAGCCACATCCTTTGGGCTTATTCCTCTTGTCTCTTGTATGCAACATAAAATTGTCACAATGACACAAACCTTCTCCAATCCCTACTGATCTTGGGAATGTTTCCGTGGTTATATAAATATATAGATGATTTTTGTAGATATGAAACTCCACTATGTCTAGAGTTTTGTTTTGTTGCTTGCTCATAGGCCATATCCTGAAAACATGGGGCATTCACATTTGTAAAACTGATTCTCATGAGACTGTTGTACGCCCCTCCTTGTTGTGACTGCAAGTGCAACTGCTCATAAAACGGGGGTAATAGCCTATTGTAGCTGGGAAATTGTTTATTTCTTATTTTTAATGGCTACTTGTTATTGATATACCCTTGGACTGATGTTCTTCTACATTCTTTTCAGCTATACGATTTTTAGAGATACCAAGGATGTGCTGGGGGTGACTGTTGAGGGAAGCAATGCTAAGATCGTTCCATTTCTCAAGACATGGGTTTATTTGCCAATGGACAATGCAGAGTCAAGTACCTCATCACACCCACATATTAGCGGATGAGGTGTTTGTTCCTCTGTGTGAGTGAGATCGATATCTATGTTTAAGTTCAAATGTTGTGTTTTATTGTGGTTTCCGAAGTTCTTAGAATGCCATTTAAAAAACTTATATTTTTGTATTTTATATTTGACATTTTTCATTTTTGTTACAACATGACTCGGTTGGTTCTTGAGGCTCATGGTACAACATGCAATCAAAGAATTGAAATAATTAGTGGAACACAAACATTCACGGATACTCCAAGTGCCCTTCAGAACAGAAAAAGGGGTTTTGCATCACTGGGTTTCTCGATTTGACATGTGGCCTTACCTGGAAATATTTTCAGAGGTAAAAGATGATGACTTGTGAAGATTGAAATTGATAATTTTTTTGTTTGCCTCTGGTTTGTATGCACGTACCCTTTTCAGGAATAGTACAATTCAATGTGTACAATGTTGTAACTCAATTGAAATTTGTAAAAGTAGATAAAATAATTTGAAGTAAAATTTCTGATGTGAAACATCATCAATACAGAAAACAGATTGTCATACACAATTTGTTGCTTTTGTGCCCTTAGTATATCACATGGAACGTATATGAACATAGTCCACAACTACAAGGTAGATTATACACTGGAGATTCATTGGCCGGAGATTCACTGGCCATTGGATGTGGCTGCCCCATGACTCCATAGTTATAAGCCACAACCTTTGGGATTATTCCTCTTGTCTCTTGTATGCAGCATAAAATTGTCACATTGACACAAAACCTTCTCCAATCCCTACTGCTCTTGGGAATGTTGTCGTGGTTATATGAATATATAGATGATTTTTGTAGATATGAAACTCCACTATATCTATAGTTTTGTTTTGTTGCTTGCTCATAGGCGATATCCTAAAAACATGGGGCATTCACATTTGTAAAACTGATTCTCATGAGACTTTTGTACGCCCCTCCTTGTTGTGACTGCTTGTGCAACTGCTCATAAAATGGGGGTAATAGCCTATTGTAGCTGGGAAATTGTTTATTTTTAATTTTTAATGGCTACTTGTTATTTATCTACCATGCATAAGAAGCATCCTTGGGAAGCTGCTACAGAGTTGATTGAAGAACCTATGTAAATGGAGGATAGGAAAAAAAATTCCCTAGTTCCAATTTCTTAGGTTTTCTTTAGTTTGTTTATTTTATGTAGATGATGCTAATTTCTATGCATAAATAATTACTTATCTTTTGAAAGTGTTATAATTAATCCAAATGTTTCTTATGTAGAAAGATTAGCACCAGGCATTGGGTTCCAGAGTTGGAAGGATTCACATTAGTAACGTTGTTGCTAAATTTTGTTTACTCCATCTCTTCCTCTTTTTAATATTTTATCAGTACAACTGGTAATCTTTTAGCGACAGAAAGGCCAAGGGTTCAACTCCACATTTCCTTTTAACTTGGGAATTTTCACATGTTGATGTAGGATGTATCAAATGAAATAACCATCGAGCTAAAAGGCCAACCTGATCTGATTATTGGCAATTGGAGTGATGGAAATTTAGTCGCATCTTTGATTGCATATATACAAGGAATCACTCGGGTTTTTTCCACACGCCATTGTGCTTTTTTATATCTGCTACAGCTGAAAAAGGAATTAGTTTTCTCCTTGAAAATTTTAATCTAACAATATATCCTATTTGTTATCTCAGTGCAACATAGCACATGCTTTGGAGAAAACCAAATACCTAGATTCAGACATCTACTAGAAAATTTTTGAAGAAAAATATCATTTCTCTTGTCAGTTTACTACAGATCTAATCACAATGAATCATGTAGATTACATTATTACTAGCACATATCAAGAGATTGCAGGAAGGTCTAATGTTTTCCTCCTATAGAAAGCATCTTGAAACTTATATTTGATTTTTATGTTCTTTCTTAGGGTTTTATTCTGAATATGCGAGACCTGAAAACAAAAAAGGAATTTTAAAAAAATATCTGAACCAATTGGAAGTATCTAGTATTTTTAATACGTAGATATAAATATATGACTTTGTTGCTGCAGCAAGGATACTGTTGGACAGTACGAAAGTCACACTGCTTTCACCATTCCTAGTCTCTACCGTGTGGTACATGGAATTGATGTTTTGGATCCCATATTCAACATTGTTTCTCTTGGAGTAGATATGCAGATTTATTTCCCTTATACAGAAAAGAAGCATCGCCTTACTGCTTTACATGGTTCAATTGAGGAACTATTGTTTAGTCCTGAGCAGACAATTGAACATATGTAAGTAATACTCTCTATGAGTGTGTGCGAGTCTTCAGCTAATTTTGGGACATGGTACTCCAGGATATTTATTTCTGTGTAATGATTGATTTTAGTTTTAGTGAATTATTTCTCGAGAAAGCTGAAAATGACTGTTTACCAACCCAATGATGATAATTTATATCCCCTTCATTGTCTTCTTGGGACAACAATATATTCATTTTTTAGTGGATTGAAATTAAACTTTTCCAATAAGAATGTCTAAGATATTATTGTTGATCGAGCTGTGGTGAAGTGGTAAATCCATGGGAATTTTCCATCGCCAGCCCAGGTTTGATTCTTAGAGGAAAGATGCCTTTGACATTTAAAACTGGGAGTCCTTGTAATGACATTGGCCATTGGGTTCATGATTATTTACACCAAGCTATCAAATACTTTATCAAAGAAGACTCTTTTCTATTCCTGTACATTGCCCTTCATTGCCTTCTTTAAGGCATTTGCTTTGCTGCTGTACCCACTGAATAATGTCATCCATCCTATAGCATTGGAAGATTCTTTGCTACAATTTCCAGAAATAGAATGAACATTCTATTTGTTCTTATGTTCTAGTATTCTTAAGTATTCCTATAAGGTTTAAATGGTTGGGATACTAATCACTATGATTGCATAATAAATAACAAGGATATGTATACAAGGCTATGTTACAGTATGTATGTTTTACAATACTAGTACTAATTCATATAACAATAATGGTAATCAAAGGTAGTAACCAAGCCCAGCTTAAGATCCATGATACCTTTATTGCTTATACCGGTACCATTAGTAATACACATACAGTGGTGTAAGCTATATGTAATCTTTGTACTCTTTATACTGCCATATTGAATAGGATTAATAATTATGGTTTCACTTATATACATTAAGCTCTAGTCTGTACCAATCACATCCACCGTGATTAGGATACACTTCATAATAAGGCATAACCATCCACCTACCTACCTAACTAGCACATCTCCTCATCTATCATTTACCAAATAACTATAGGATTTATGCCCCCTTGTCCTACTTCGGGAATCAATTCAATGTATTCTTTTCGATACTATATCCAATCTACTCATGGTCAAAGAAGGAACATAGAGTGAGAAACATGGTTCATGAACTTCTCCAAGGGTTTCACCAAGATTTACCAAGGTTTTCACTAAGAACTGGGCTTATTCCTGTTTTAATTATAAAATCTTGGCTTCCCACTGCTTTACTTTCCTAAGTTTATATTTCCTAAACTTGACTAAATCTTGTATTATAAAAGCTTTGATTACCAAATCTTTTCTTTTTATCTATACTTGAGTTATTACCAAATCTTGGCTCTTCTCTATGCTTGGGTTACTACTCTTTGGGTTTTCAGAGCTTTCATTTCTGGGGTTTATATATTGCTCAGGGCTACTGCTTGGGTTACAAAAGCTTTCATTTCATGCTAGTGATCGGGATTATGATTGTAAAGGATTACCGAGATAAATATTTAATTGATCGAGCCAATGAACTTAAACCATTTGATTAAGCAATTGACACAGTTGACCCATCACCAGCAGCATCAGTGGCAGAGCTCATAGTTCAATTAATTTTTATTTGCATGGTAGAGCTTTGGGGCATCACCATGCTACCCCAAAGCTCTGCCATGACATAGAACAAACAGAATGACCATATCTGAAGAATGGCAATGGGACCAAGAAAGCTAGGACCTGAAAATTGTAGTATCACCAATGGAAGTGATAAATATACTGCTTGTTCTATGTCAAGGAAGAGCTTTGGGGCAGTGTGGTGATGCACCGTGGTGATTAAGCTCTTAAGAATTAATTTTTATTTGCATAATCTCATGTATAGTTTCCCAGAAAGAACGAACATTAATAACATAATCTCATATATATTTTCCCAGAAATAATGGAAAATATTATATATAGTTATTAATGGATGTCCATTAATAACTATATATGAGATTATTTGCATAATCTCATTATAGTTTCCCACGTCTTCTAACAGCCTTAGTCAATTTGATGCACTATGAAATATGAAGCAACACCGTTTGGAGACAGGAAATATATACAAGTTAGGGTATAACTCTTCTTACAAAACTGTCTTATTTAGAATTCTTGTTTATTCAAATTGTTACTTCTTTAGGTCACGGGCATCATTCCTCAGCGAGAGCTACAACTGGATTCTTTTGAATTTCAACCTTACCCTCTCCCTTTGGTTGAGCAGCTTGTACCTCAACCCTTTATGAGCTTTTCTCATTGATCCACAAGTTCTCACGGTGCTCTTTTGGGGCAGCAAGGTGGTTTCGGTGCTCTTTTGTGGATTCACCAATCAGGTATGTATCTCAAGCAACACTAATTCTCAATACTCTTTCCATTTTGTATCTCCTAGGATAGAAATGCAGTGAAGATTAGTAGCATAGTAATGGCATGGTGTATTATGGGTATGTCGATCTGTTGCATACAAGTCAAATATGGTAAATATTACAGTAATATGTATACCTATCTTATCTAGTATCTTTTCTCTTGTAGGTTTTAAAGATATCCACTTAAAGACCAGTCAACTTTTGTACTATAGATTGTAGGGGAGACTAGGTTTATTATCATAGCATAAATGCTGTACTGTAATGTTTTTAAAGTAAAAAATATAGACATAGCATGATACAGATGTAGAATATGTGAGTGTAATAAAGTATGCACGTTAGCTTATGAAGCAAAGCAGTGTGCATTAGGACTATTGTACATTTTTTGTACGACACTATTATTCTAATGCAACTACTAATAGGTCTCTGTTCCAAAAATTGAAAACTATTCCGAAAAAAAATAAAATGAGTAGTTTTGTGGATGGATTTAATGCAAAAGATGGCGTAAGTTTGCCTGAGTTGTTTAAAGTAGAAATTATGTTGACCTATTGCATACAGGTCAAATATGGTCTATATTACAATAATATGTATATGTATCTTATCTAGTAGCTTTGATCTTGTAGGCTTTAAATATATCCACTTAAAGACCAGTCAGCTTTGGTAATATAAATGGTAGGGGAGACTAGGTTTATTATCAAAGCAAAACTGTTGTACTATAATGTTTTTAAAGTAAAAAATATAGACATAGCATGGTACAGTAGAATATGTGAGTGTAATAAAGTATGCACCTTAGCTTATGAAGCAGAGCAGTTCGCATTATGCTTATTGTACAGTTTTTGTAAGGCTCTAGTATTCCAATGCAACTACTAATAGGCTTCTGTTCGAAAAATTGAAAAATTATCCGAAAAAAATAGAATGAGTTGTTTTGTGGACGGATTTACTGCATAAGATGGCATAAGTTTGTCAGAGTCGTTTAAAGTAGAAAGAGATTTTGAAAGCTTATTCTGGCCTCTAGTTTGAGTTGCATTTTGGTAATTGCAACTCATTTCTATGGATGGGTGATGCTGGTTTTTTGGATTTATATATAAAACAAGTCTTTTAAAAATGAAAATGGATACAAGTTGTACCAATATAAGGGATGAGCTATTTGGGGTTGTTTGCAGATTAAAAAAGTGGATGAAGCAAAGCAGTTCTACCCTCTGTTTGGCCTAGGAGACAATGCAGCCTTGATTTTTTTGAGGAGAACTGTCAAGTATTTCTCCCATATGCGTAAGAATCTTGGGCCTGGTGTGGATGGTTGGGAAGTCTCCTTGAAGGGAATGATGAGCATTATGGTGCTGCCGAGGCTTACAATATGTGGAATCTACTGGTGGGTCAATAAATTTGTAGTGGATGATCCTACACTTCCCAAGGGAGAAGCTCGTAATAAGAAGGTATATCTATATTCTAATTTCTTGCAGTTTTTCGAATGTGTTCTGTTAAGAACATAAGTTATTTTAGGTTCTTTAACTCAACCTCTCGTACTTTTTACAAGAGAAACCAAAGATGGGAATGATGGAGAGTTTTAAGTTCCTATTGACTTCAATATATGTGAGAGACCTTTCCACTTTGGTGGTTGCATACGGTATTAGAATCAACCTTGTTCAAGTTACATGGAACTCCAAACTGAAGGCACAGGTAATATATGTCAGATCTTAGGTTCTTTAGCAACATAATTCCTGTTCATACATGATACATATATGCATAATAGAATCCCATAGAAGGAGCTTGAGCAAGAGCTAGAGTGTGTCCTAGGAGAATCTCAAGCAGGAGCCTGAGTAGAAGTCCCAGAAGGGTATTGAGTAGAAGTTCTCAAATGATTTTGAGCAAGATCCCAAGTGTGATTTCTTGCAGGGTTGTAAGCAGGAGCCCGAGTCATAGGGCTTTAAGTAGGAGCCCAAGTGTGATTTATCGTAGGCCTTTAAGCATGAGTCCACGAAAGAGCTTGAGTAGGCATTCATGGTAAAACCTAGCTAAAATTCCTTTGAAAAGTTGAAGCAAGCCTCCAAGCAGAAGGTTGTGTTGAGGCCTGGAAATTCGCAGGTGGCAACAGTAAGGGATTCTCCCCAATCAACGTTCCCAACTAGCCCGTTGACTGTTTGGAATAGGGAATCCGTCCAGTTTGCGGTCCGGTTACCGTGGGTTAAGAAACAAAACAAAGGCTTTACCGGTTGCGGCCCGGCCCATCGAGTTTTTGTATTTTTGACTTTAAGAAATGAGATGCAAGTGCCTAACTAAATGCAGAGCGATCAAGATGTAGGGAGCGGTCACAATGTGATGTGCAGGTTCTTACCTATCGTCTTATGCTCGCAAGCAGCCAAATCATATATAAAAGCAACAACTAACTATCTTAACTATCCCTAGGGAGCAAGGTTATCATTTTGGGTGAGCAATACATTTTGCACATGCATTATGAAGAATCACAGGTGGCTGATATTTCTTTCAAGACACATGAACACTTCAAGATATTCAAATAACCAGATAGCCGATCATTTTTATAATAACATTCATCACTCACAGTGGAATCAATATCCCAGAAACTACTGAAGAACATTCAACAAGAACATAGGTTCATAACATTAAACACTCTTACAGTAATGAAACACAGCTGAAAACGAAATAGTTCCTCTTCAACATTATTCATTGCACTGCATAGATACATTCCACTTTTCACTCTCTCCAACAGGCAAAAAATTGCAGTTTCCTTTGCAAAACGAAGTAGTTCCTCTTACAAGCAAACATTTACAAAATTTTCCAGGGGAAAAATCCCTTTCTTCTTATCACTTTCGAATATTTAAACTACAACTATTGAGTGCTTCGTTTTCCTCCCCTGACGCGTCGTCTTTCAGTTTCTTCAACGCTTCATATTCCGATCTTTTGTCAGTAGGTGATCATGAAACACTCGGTAACTGATCCATTTTTGGGATCATGCCTTTACAACTCTGGAATTCATCCTCCATTTGCCTCGTTTCAGTCATACCTCCGCCAAGCGGGTTAGTCTTTCTTCTTATCATGGTGGATTGACTGGTCTCCTTGAAACTGCCTGCAGTCAATTCACGAGCATGGTTCAACAGCAAATATTATCAATTAACCACCATATTACAAGGAAATGGCCGGGTGCACCACATTCGGGCCTGGAAAAATATCCTATGGTCATCGACGGGAAAAAACAAGTCGGAAATTAGAAGGAAGCGAGCTCGGGGGCCAGAAGGATCTTCCGGCCGTAACGTTGGGCGAGGCTTAATTCGCAGCCAAGCGAAACACGGGCGGGATATGCCATAAATCGGACGTCGGACGGTTTTTAGTTTCGAAAACTGGAAGACTCTAGGAGCCGCAACGGTGGAGGAGGGAAGCTAGAGGATATGCGGAGCGGACAGGAAAATTAGTCGGACGTAGGAAGACACTCAGATCGGGAGCGGAAGAGATCACCCAACCGCAACGGTGGAGGAGGAGAGGCTATGGGCAAGTGATCGAAGGCTAAAATGAATCGGGCGTCGGATGGGTTCAGACTTCGGACGGAGAAAAGGTCTTGGAGCCGCAATGACGGAGAGGCTGAGACTTTGCAGCTTCCAACTCAACAGCAAAAAGAGGCCTGACTACAGGAAAACTCAAATATTTGAGCAGCGTTAACAACCAAAGTCGTTTTCTTCGCAAAGGCTGCCCTGAAGAACAAAATTTTACTTCTTCACAGCCAGAAATCCACGACTTAACTGAAATTGAACATGGCATGAATAAACCTGCTGGCATCCAATCTTCAAAGTAAAACGAAAAGCAGATATGCCTGAGAGGCTCAAGCATTTTAACGATCCAACCAGGCAAAATGATGAGGAGGGGCCCAGAATTTAAATAAGAATAAATTTGGGGAGGATAGTTGCGGCAGCAACAACTGGCGATTTCCTGGTGAACCTAGGTCTCTGGGTGATTATACTTTGAGCAACAGACTGTTTAACCATAATGCTTCTAATGAATTCTTCCAGCCATATGGATTCCTCGACCAACAGAGGTGTGTACCTTAATTATTGATGATGGTCCCTTTGGGGGAAGTGGAAACCGAAACCTTCAAGTCCAGATAACTCTGTTGGGGCTAGAGGATGAGTTTCATTATTACCTCTGTCTTCAGGTAGTTAACAGCGTGGACACCACAAGATCACAGCAGATAGTAAACAGCAATATTTGTTTGTTCCTCGTTCCCATGCCATTTTAACACTCTTGTGCTTTTGGACTTTTGTCCCTTTCATTTGAGTTTTTCTATGCGCCTTTCTTACTGAATTTTAATTCAGGATCCTCTATCCCATAGTGTCCTTTTGTGTGAGTGGTATATTTTAAGCTTCAACTCACGGATGGAGAGGATCTTTTGGCCTTAATTACTTATGATTCAGCACTTGCTTTGATTTATGATGCTTTTATAGAAGTCTTGACTCTTTATTCGCCTTTTGGCATTCTTCTCTTGGCGTGGGATCATTTATATTTAATACACTGTTCACCTTGCTTCTTTCCGTGGGTCCTTTACTGTTGCTCCTTTGACATTTCAAGTGTGATATGGATGGAACCCTGACATAATACTCCAGACCCCTCTAATCTGGTTTAATTCACAGGGGTTAAGCACGACTTCAATGTATACAACATTTTATTCGAGAAAACTGTTAGGATGGAAGAAATCTTTTAGCAATACACAGGTTGACATTCAACGTATTTGCTATTCCGAAAAACCTTAATTTCCTCCAGACAACCGCAAGTTCGTTCCCCTTATTTAACATCAAAACTAAAATTAAATAAAATGAAAGCATGACTTGAAAACAACTCTACAGCTTATTTATATGCACGGCAAAACAAATCAAAGACACTTAAGAAAATTAAGGCTTGAGAACCAAACCATTAACTGGCAAGTTCTCCTCCCATCCCTATAAATCTTGCAGCTTATAAGTATCAGGGCCAAGTTTGGCTACAATCTGAAAGGGGCCTATCCATAACTGCTGGAATTTGGTATGCTTTCCTTTCTCATCATGGGGGTGGTCCCATTTGAGGACCAAGTCTCCTACCTCAAAGTCTTTTGTCCCAGCTTTATGCTTGTCAAACCATCTCTTAACTGACTCTTTCTGTTGTTTAAAACGTTCTCTAGCCTTGGATCTCGCCTCTTCTGCTTTTAGGAGATTATATATTCTTATTTGTAGGACTTCATCCTCCGACCCTCTAGACTCTTGGGCTATTCTGGAGGCTAGTAGCATGAGATTGGGAGGCAACATAGCTTCCTTACCATACACAAGGGTATAGGGTGACACTCCTATTGTAGAATTGGGGGTGACTCTGTCAACCCACAGGGCATTGGGTAAGGCTGAGTGCCAACTTCGCTGGTTTTCTATTACGGTCTTCTTCAGGATTCTAATGAGGTTTTTATTGGAGGATTCAGCCAGGCCATTCCCTTGCGGATAGTAGTTAGCAGAATAATGTAATTTTATTCCTTTGTCATGAGCAAATGCAGTTAATTTAATTGATGAAAAGTATTTAGCATTATCAAAAACTAATGAAATTGGAACTCCAAATCTGGTCATGATATGATCTTGTAGGAAGCTGATGACTTCGTCTTCATTTATCTTGCACAATGGGATAGCTTCTACCCATCGAGTGAAATAATCAGTCGCAATAAGAATGTACTTGTGCAGTAGTGAAAAATTTGGCTTTATTTCTCCAATGATGTCCAATCCCCACTATTCGAAAGGTTTGTTGGGGCGTGTCCCTAAATATTACTAGTTGTGGTAACTTCGCGGCTGTTGGTAAGCGGAGTTATGGGTCAAGATAGTCTTAGGGGTATCAGGGTAAGTCAAAACCCTCTTTTGTTGTAATAAACCCGTGGTTTAAATCCAGGGTTTAGGGTTTTTGGGTGCCCATGGTTTAAGACCATGGTTTTGTAAAAATGCACAGTATAAATAAGCGCTTATGTAAAGAAGATAGGTTAGGTTTTATGATGTAAGGAAGATTAAGGCAAGGTTAAGGTTGATTTTGTAAAGAAGGTTAAGTCCCAGCTGTGTGCGTGGACGACCTCTGCAGCTGTGTGCGCAGAGGGTTTTGGTAAGAAGGATTAACGAAAGATCTGCAGCTGTGTGCGCAGAGGCTTGCTGCTGTGTGCGCAACTTTAAGGACTGAAGAAATCTGCAGCTGAGTGCGCAGATCAAACTGCGGTTTTGTAGCAAGTTGAATAAAACGCAGTTTGGTGGATGTAGCCCCTACACTGGGGGTGAACCACGTTATATTCGGTGTTGTGGTTTCTTGTGTTGTTTTCTGTTTCTGTTATCTTTTATGCATTAATAAGAATACATTTGATAATATAGATCACTGCTAAATAATAAGCTTCGCTGTGAATTCCCTGTAGTGGGTTAAGGAAGTCATGATTATCTATCTATCTGCGAACTTACATGAGAATAAATGGTAAAACTTTATGATTACTGATAGACAAGGTTATTCAAGGCTAAGGTACAGTAATTCCCCTCTTTGCTTGCAGAAACCTGATTCTGCGGCACCCCATAGCTGTTTCGGGTGAGATTGTAACCTGCGCGCAGGTTGTTGCCGAAAGGGCCAACACTGTGGGTCTTTTGTTGGTGCGACACAAAAAGATTAAACCCGGGTCTACCCTATTGCCCAACAAATTGGTTCCGTTGCCGGTTGAACTCAGTACCTGCTCAAGAGGGGTTTACCTTGTACCACAAAGGCTATGTTCTGGAGGCCCTCTGTGAAGGACATCAGTGATTGGTTTGCTGAGACCTGTTTGCAATTCGCGCAGCAAGAGAATACGAACTCGTGTCGAAGCGCAAGTGACTTTTTACAACGGTATGTTTTTTGTGATACTTATGAAATTTTCTTTGGTCGTTTCCACATAGATTTGCACCAGTGGTTGTCTAGGTTAACAGAGAGGAGGATGAACTTTCAAGCTCGATGGATTCCTGTGTGGACCCCCACAAGGGTCAACCTTGTGCAACACGTGAACAACGAGGTATCCCGCGCTGTCGATTTCTGGACGACGCGCACATTGGAGGCCTTCGTGACAGAGTTTGCCATTGATACAAGCACTTCTTTCAGCGAAGCTGAACGACAGTTCTTCAAAGGGCCTCATGGTAAGTTTTTAAATTCCTTAAGCTTGAAGATTAAAATACTATTGGTTGAAAAGGGTATCTTATTATTTGAGTCAGACTGCTAGTTTAGTAGTACTAACATATGTTTGTAAGTGAGACTACTTTCGACGCGCAAAGTGGGTTGCCACGAAGTGAGCAACGGTACAAAAGGAATTTTGAATCCTACTCTTCAGGACAGAACACCACATTTCCCCCTGTCAACCCTCCACAATCCGACCCCGAAGGAAACCCTCCTGTTACCCCCCAGCGTTGCTTCGTTAACCCTAAATTTCGGTCGCAGTGTGACAGGAAACCAAGTCCAAGTATTCCGGCCAAAGGTCAACCTGCCCCCATAAATCCCCCCCATCAACGGCCTGCCCCCCTCCCAACCCTCCCAGAACCACCATGGCCCACCTAGCTGATGACATTAAGCTGCCCATCTTCAAAGGAACGAGATCAGAAGATCCAGAATAGTTCTGGTTTTTATGTGAGGCCGTCTGGAACGCAAAGAGTATTACCGACCTGGATGTGAGAACCGCGCAGCTTATTACTTCCTTTCGCGACCGGGATTTGACCTGGTTCATGAAATTCTCCAGTAATCAGCACCCCACTTTGGATGAAATCAAGGCCGCCATCATTAAGGAATTTAAGAAACCAAAATCAGAATCACAGAGCATCACTGAACTCAAAGAGATTCAACAGCGGCGCGGCGAATCCATGTGGGACTTTGACCAGAGATTCAAAGTCTTATTAGACCAAGTGAGCTTCACTATTAGTCCTGCGCAGCACAAGGAATGTTTTATCGCTGCGTTATTGCCGCATATCAGAATGCCGCTCATGCAACAGAAGGTTGCTAACCAGCAAGAGGCTCTGGAAATCACAATGAAGCTAGAGACCGCTCCCGTCGGAGACGATTCTGGTCTTGCTCAAATCCAAGCGCAGCTGGCAGCGATGGCCCTGGAAATTCATGACATGAAGAAAGCTAAAACCAGTCGAGAGGAGGTCTGGTGTACGCAATGTCGGTCCGAGGGTCACGATAGGGACCAGTGCCCCATGGTCAGAACCTATCTAAACACGGGCACACCCACCCAATTCAATGTCGGTGTTATATATTGTGAGATTTTCCGCACCTCTTACCAGCATCGCCCTGAGCACTGCCATCTTCTTCAGAGATATGTTCAAGTTCCCAAAAACCCCTACTGCCAGTTTTGTAAGTCCATTGGGCATAATGAAGAAGAATGTCGTAGCTATGACCTTATGCGAGAGCGCACCTCTGATGCCTACCGAGTCCACAATGAAGCCCAGAATAATGATGGCTATGGTTACCGTGGCGGAACCTCCGGCAGAGGTGCTTTTGGCGGTCGCGGCCGTGGTGGGATGACCGGCAGAGGTAGAGGCCAGGTTGTGTGTTACAATTGTAACCAAGTTGGTCACTTGGCTCGCGACTGTCGGAACCCCACTACGACATGTCGGTATTGCCGCGCAGTGGATCACATGATTGAACAGTGCCCCCAGCTCCTCGCAAAGATTCAGGAAAACAACTGTGGCCCTACTCCAAGTATTCAGTTGATTTCCGTGGAGCAAAGACCTGCCCCAGCCCTCAATGTGGTCACCCGGAGTGGAGCTACGACACATACTCAAGACTCGCCAAAGAAACCTGGCACAGTGTGCGCACAACAGGCCTCCAAGAAAGTCCCATCCCTTGGCCCTACGAAGGACCACGCACCAGTCCAGGAGGCCCGGTGTGATAATGTTGATGGCGCTGTAGAAATATCTGCGTGGCAACATCAGCAGGCTTCATAGCCACAGGGGGCCTCGACGGATAAAGTAAGTACACTATCCTCTTTCTTGCAGAGCTGTATGAAACTCTTGCCCAATCAGAACGCTCTAAACGAGTTGCAAAAAGTTCTTGCTATCACAAACCCTCAGAGAGGAATTGATCAGGAGAAAACTGTTAGTCGTGTCCGAAGAACGGGAAGGGAAATGAGGTTGAACATTCAGATAGGAGAATATGATATGACTGATGTCATCCTGGATCTTGGATCAGACGTCAATGTCCTCCCCAAGCAGACCTGGGGACAAATGGGAAAGCCTTCCCTGGTTTGGTCACCTATACAGCTGCGACTAGCTAACCAGCAAAGGATTGTACCGCTAGGGAGACTTCTTAGTGTCCCAATCGACATCGATGGGGTCAGTACTCTAGCAGACTTTGAAGTTATTGAGATCATTGATGACAGCAACCCTTACCCAGCCCTGTTGGGAATTGTGTGGGCCATGGCCAATGCTACAATCATCAACCTTAAAAGGCGACAGATGACCTTCGAAGGAAATGGCCTGCGCGTTATTATACCCCTCGACCCATCCCAAGGAGAAAGATATATAGAACCACTCAGAGATGAAGGGGAGCAGGATACTCTAGACCACAACTATAACATCATAGCCAAGGATGCAGATTATGTCGAGCCTAATGCTGATGGTGTAATGGATTGGCAATGTGATAGCTCCTGCATGTCTGATTCAGACGATGGTCTGGAGAATTGGCAGCAACGACTGTACGAGCTACATGGCCATAGGTGCACGTAAATCACTCAGTCTCTTCGATGCATTAGCGCACAGCCTCGAGAAGTGCCTGCACAGGTTGGGATGACAGACCCTGGAAAAATTATTCCATCGATGTCAGAACAAGTACCTCAATCACAAAACACCCAGCATCTGGAAATAGCAATAGACTCTACAGCAACATGGGGGGCCGATCATATAGAGCCTCAGCTCTGTTGGGGAACCTGCCAGAAATTCGTGCGCCCCAAATTTATAAGGCAAGCTCAAGAAGTGCGAAGTATGTTCAAGGGGCAGAGCCAAGACGCTAGCACCTCAAATTTAATAGTCCTATCGCAGATACTACCTGGTCGGGTCGAAGGGCACTATTGGGCCGAGGTTGCTTATTGTCCCGAGGCTGCGACCATGATTCTGCCGCAGCCCAAAAATGTAGCGAGGCTCAAAATTCGACCGTTGGGAGGCAGCCAATTTGGCGGTGGCGGGATTTTAAGTGCTTTAAATGACTGTACTAAGACCAGTACCGGTAATCGCGCCCCACATGGACAAGATTTTCGTCAGATTTGGTGCCTTCAATGCACTGTCCTCCCCGATTTGATTGATGGCGTGTATAAGAAGATGCCTAAGTTAGGAAAAATCGCATCCTGCATTTCTTCAAGCTTTCTGAGTGAACCCATGACCACCGAACGCGAGATTGACGCCTTGGTCAGAGAATTCGAGCAAGAGGGTTTGATCACCTGCTCTACTCGGCCACCTGCCATAGCTCACTGTGAAGCCACTCCCCCAGCACCACCACGGCCGATGCAGACACGGTCTGCTAGGAAAAAGTCTAGAACTGAAATTCGCACCAAGCGCAACCAAGACCGGCCGCCGAAAACAGGGCAAACACCAGCGGCTCATCCTATGGAGCCCTCTGGTTTCGCACAGGCCCCGGCCGGGGGAAGGGAGAATATTCTGCCACCACGGACACCATATCTACCACCTGTTCACCCAGGCACCGAGTTACCCCGTCGAACAAAGCAATTTACATTAGCCACACCTTCGTTGCCACCAGGAGTACAGCTGATTGGAAGTATGACAGGGAAGATTGATCAGCTTAAGTACAGCGATCACGACATCAATGACCATGGCAAGTTCCCACAGTTTGAACCAGCCGAATACTTGCATCGCGTCAAGTACCCCAATCATAAGGTCACACTACTGGAAGTGCAAACATGGGCTGCGGGCCTGGACAAAGCTGGCCTACTCAAGCTATTTAACATTCCCCATTTTGGACGCGGCATACATGTGACTGTAGTGGCCAAGCAGTTACTAGCCCTGGTGCATGACGGCTATTTATGGATAGGGGACCAGCAAATTCCTATTGACGCCGCCCTCATCCATAGGATCACAGGTTTACCCATGGCAGGACCAGATCCAGGAACCGAGTTTCCGTCCAAACATGACGATACAAAGCTCGCGCAAACCATGAAGGAGCGGTTTGGCCTGACAAAAGGGAAACGGGGGTATCATACTTCCGCGATTTGGGAGCAGACCATTTGGTTTGCAGCTGAACTCTTAGCCTGCAAACTCATACGGAAATGCAGGCCAACTGAAGTACCTGCCCCGGTTATCCGGATTGCTATGAACTGCGCTGAGGGGTATACTTATAATTGGGCCGGATATCTTGCGAAGGAGTTTTTGGAGGATGCCTACGATGCGCAAGAAAAAGGTATACCTTTTCATTATTCCTGGCTTATAATCCTTATTGCATTAGTTGGGTGGAAAGAACCCACTGAAGCCCAGTTTGTCGAAATAAACCCCGGCACGCCAGGGGCAGCAAGGTATGCCTCCCTTTGGATATCCTCAGATAAGGAAACTCAACAGATGACGAACACTGTGTTCGTCTTCTATGCTATGAGTCTTCACTATGAGATTGTGCGAACACCTCGACTTACCAACGAAGTGTTCTCTCAATACGAGGGTGTCGCGCACTTTAGTGCCGACATGCATCATGTTTTCATTCAAGCTCGTGCAGATCCTCAACGGCAATGATTCAAATTACCATATGTAGTCACCGAACTAGATATCCGGTGGATCGTTCAGCAATGGTCGGCTGAATGGCTGAAAGATTTAGAGAAAAAACCCTCTATTCCGGTTCCCCCAGCTACCAATATTGGCGCAGGTACTAGTCAGGCGCAGCAGCAAAGCCCATGGGAAGATAGCGAAGACCTAAGTGATTCGCAGATAAATGACAACGGCTAGGGTGGAGATGGCGGACAGGATGAGCAGGATGAATAGGATGAACAGGATGAGGAGTCGGTCAAGACCATAACAGATCTTACCCCACCAACGAAGCGCAAGTCACCAGAAGTAGCTAAGGTAACCAAGCCACATTCCCGCAAAAAGGTAAAAGCATCGAAGGATAAAGATATCGAGGAAGAAGCCACTGTCACACTGGATGCACTGGAGCATGCTCTCGAACAGTCTACGACAGTGCTTACTAAAAAATGGTCAGAATTTGCGGAACTACATCTTATCGGCCTCTCAGGTATCGCAAACAGGGTATCAGAGTTAAAAGAGCTAACCGCAAAATCAGCGCCCAGTATTGCGACAAGCAGCACTATGGCACCCACGCAGTAGGATATTAGGAAATGGCCACTCAGGGATCCCCAGGGATAGGTATCAAGTGCAACTCTGATACAGCCTGACATCGATTCTCAACCCCAGACAAATATAACCGCGGAGCTTGATTATACAAAGATGCCTATGTCAGAGTTGCACCTCCGTCAGCTCGTGATTACAAAGGAGATCCATACCCGAACTCAAGTGTCACAAGTCCAACTGGAAGACTCCATCAAGCAAAACAAAACCTTCACAGCACGCCTAGAAGAGATCGCACAACAAAAGAAAGAGGCTGAACAGACAACAACTACGCTAATGAAAGCATTGGACGAGGCATGTCGGAGTCTTTCTGACTCCGACATACAGGAAACAGAGGAACCAAAGCAGAAGATTGCTAAGATGAGAGACTATGCCCAGCAGTCCCGCAGTAAGGTTGAAAGGATGAAGATAGAACATCAGCAACAGATTGCAGAACTTCAACTGTGCATTCCTCCTGAGACTCCACCAGAGGTCCGAGAACAGCGCCAGCAGGACATCAAGGCTTCAGCAACAAAAATATCAGACAACGTGGCTAGTGTCGCAAAACTAATGGAAGACAGCATAGAAGCATGGGTAAACCTGCAGGACCATCTAGATGTAGGGAAGATTCAGGAAACCATCAAGTTGCGCCAGGATGAGTTAGATGCAGTCCGAATAGAAATCAAGACGCTGCCACCTATGCAGAAGATGGCTAAAGTAAAGCACAGCAAGGAACTTCAACAGGAAATCGAGTCTTGCAGGATGAAGGTGACGATGCTGGAAAATGCGTTACAGCCCCTGGTTGATGAAGCATTAGAATTGACCAATACTGCGGAGAGCCAGCTCAAAATTTTGAAGACCTATGACACTTTTGCACAGGAAAAGGCTGACATAGACTCTTCTTCAGTATTACAGGAACTGGTGGAAAAGGAGAAATCCGCTGATGAGATACTACATACTCTCACCAGTCGCTTCCAGGCCCTCGTGCAGAAGATTCGCCCACCAGAGTCCTCGCAGAGTGCCCCGGGACGAGCCACTAGTGAGTCTTAGGGGCCTGTTGGGGCGTGTCCCTAAAGATTACTAGTTGTGGTAACTTCGCGGCTGTTGGTAAGCGGATTTATGGGTCAAGATAGTCTTAGGGGTGTCAGGGTAAGTCAAAACCCTCTTTTGTTGTAATAAACCCGTGGTTTAAATCCAGGGTTTAGGGTTTTTGGGTGCCCATGGTTTAAGACCATGGTTTTGTAAAAATGCACAGTATAAATAAGCGCTTATGTAAAGAAGATAGGTTAGGTTTTATGATGTAAGGAAGATTAAGGCAAGGTTAAGGTTGATTTTGTAAAGAAGGTTAAGTCCCAGCTGTGTGCGTGGACGACCTCTGCAACTGTGTGCACAGAGGGTTTTGGTAAGAAGGATTAAGGAAATATCTGCAGCTGTGTGCGCAGAGTCTTGCTGCTGTGTGCGCAGATCAAACTGCGGTTTTGTAGCAAGTTGAATAAAACGCAGTTTGGTGGATGTAGCCCCTACACTGGGGGTGAACCACGTTATATTTGGTGTTGTGGTTTCTTGTGTTGTTTTTTGTTTCTGTTATCTTTTATGCATTAATAAAAATACATTTGATAATATAGATCACTGCTAAATAATAAGCTTCGCTGTGAATTCCCTGTAGTGGGTTAAGAAAGTCACGATTATCTATCTATCTGCGAACTTACATGAGAATAAATGGTAAAACTTTGTGATTACTGATAGACAAGGTTATTCAAGGCTAAGGTACAGTAATTCCCCTCTTTGCTTGCAGAAACCTGATTTTGCGGCACCCCATAGCTATTTCGGGTGAGACTGCAACCTGCGCGCAGGTTGTTGCCGAAAGGGCCAACACTGTGGGTCTTTTGTTGGTGCGACACAAAAAGATTAAACCCAGGTCTGCCCTATTTCCCAACAAGGTTTTGTGATCATAACAGGCTTTAGGGGTGCGGCTGCTTTGGGCTATGTTCCACCACACCTTTGACAAATATCACATTTCTTGACATGTGCATGTGCGTCCTTGAAGAGTGTAGGCCAATAGTAACCGGCTCTAAGGATTTTGTGGGCTGTAGTGTCGCCGGAATAATGTCCCCCAGCCGGACCATCATGTAATTCTGCCATTGCTTTCTTTTCATATTCCTTTTCTAAACACCTAAGGAGAATCCCGTCATAATTCTTTCTGAATAACACTCCTTCAACAAGATGATAGGAGGCTGATTTGAGACGCAAAGCTCTTCTTTGTTTGGAATTCCAATGTTTTGGTAATATCCCCGACTGTAAGTAATGCACAAGGTCCCTATACCAGGACTCAGGAGCTGTAAACAGAGGGCATACATCCATTACATGCAATTCAGCTTCCTCTTCCCATGCTTGTTCTTCATTGTTTCTACTTCCAGTCATCAATTTGCATAGCCCTTGACCTTTCACTATAGTAGCTGGTTTGAATTCAAGGTCGTATACTTGAAGGGCTGTTACCCAGTTGCCCCTTCTTTCTCCCAACTCTTTCTGAATGAGAAGAGATATTACCGCTGGGTAAGGGACTATTACCTTGGTCTGATTTTTTAATATATAAGGCCTGAAAAGCTTCACTGCCTTAAATACTGCGTAAGCCTTCTTATCAATGGCTGGGTAGTTTAATTCAGCCCCTTGAAGCCCAGTGCTCATGAAAGAGATTGGGAATTCATCACCCCCGTCCTCCTTTTGTGTAAGCACGGCTGCTAATGAATCATCGGATGCAAATGTGTACATAATGAAGTCTTTATCAAAGTCTGGACTTTTCAGGGAGGGCGCATGGGCAACGTCAGTATTGATTTTGTTGAACGCAGTCTTTTTAGTTTCAGTCCACTTAAACTGTGCATTTTGCTTGACCATCTGCTGCAGCAGCTTGACAGTCTGAGCAAAATCAGGCACAAACCTTCGTACGAAATTTATCGTCCCCATGAAAGATTGCATTCCTTTTTTATTATGGGGAATAGGAATTTGTTCAATGGCCTTGATTCTTTCTGGATCTATAGATATACCTCTCTTTGACACTATATGCCCTAGTAATTTGCCTTCTGTGACCGCGAATACGCACTTCTTAGGATTGAGGGAAATGCCATACTTCCGATAGCGCTCGAAAATTTGCTTTAGGTGGAACACGTGCTCCCCTCTTTTCTTCGAAAATATTGTGATATCATCAAGGTAGACCACCACACTTCGTCCAATCAGTCCACGGAAAGCTATGTCCATAGCTCTCTGAAATGTCGCGCCAGCATTAATCAGTCCAAAAGGCATTCTTCTATATGCGAAAGTTCCCCATTTAGTTCTAAACGTTGTCTTCAATCTATCTTCCTCAGCCACTAACAGTTGGTTGTAGCCAGAGAATCTGTCTAACAATGAAAACAATTCAAAACCAGAAACCATCTGTAGCAATTGCTCCATGGGAGGCACCGGATAGTTGTCTTTGTCTGAGGCGCGGTTTAAGTTTCTGAAGTCCACGTACAGTCTGATTTCTCCCAAATTTTTCCTGACCGACACCAAATTTGACACCCACTCTGAGTGTCGGACTTTAAAAATGATCCTAGCGTCCAACAGTTTTTTCACCTCACTTTGAATTAGTGGCTCCAACTTGCGGTGCATCTTCCTTAACGGCTACTGATATGGATTGACACCTGCTTTAATAGGGATGATATGCTTGATAATGCTGGTGTCATAGGTTTTCAAATCTGCGTATGTCCAGGAAAAGACATCTCTGTATTGCTTGAACAAACTGACAAACCTATCCCTTTCAGCAGGTGAACAGCATTTGCCGAGGTTCACAAACTTAGGATCCGTCTCAGTCCCCAAGTTTATCAGTTCGAACTGTAGAGTTGAACTGTGCGTCTTCACATTAGCGGGTCTTCTAAACTTTTCCTTCAAGTCAAACATCTTTTCTAACGTTCTGACCCCTTTGGGAATGAAATTGTTATATTTCATCTCAGCCTGATGTTCCTCATCGTCGATAATGGCCCCTTTAAAGGTCTCATCATTGGTCAAACATTCGATTATTTGTTGATCATCGTCAAATACTCGCCAATTGGTGATCATGTCGGGTACCGATGGCCTGAAAAGTAATTCAATAGAGCATTTGTTATTAGTGGGAACCAGCCGGGAAGCTGATGTGTCCAAAAGATCAGCGGCCGCGTTTTTTATTCTTGGGATTGAAACAATATTGAATGCATGAAAAAATTTAAGCAAATCCCATACCTCGCTTTGGTAAGCTTTCAAATGGGGGGAAACACAATGTATTTGATTTCTTATTTGCTTTACAACTATTTCTGAATCCCCAAAAACTTTTAAATTACTAACCTTTAGCTCAATCGCTTTCTTGAGTCCCTGTAGTAGTGCTTCATACTCAGCGGTGTTGTTAGTACACTCAAACTCTAATCTATAGGACAGGAAGTGTTTATTTTTTGTGGATCAATGAGGACGCAGCCGGCCCCTGACCCTTCTAATTTTTTAGATCCATCAAAAAATAAAGTCCAAAAAACATTATCTACTGAAAATGAATCTACTCCTACTGCTAAATCTACTATTTTACAATCAAACTCATCAGCCTGCGAGAAACGAAGGAGTTCAGTCTTAGCGTCAGATATGTCGCTGGCCTCTTCCGCTTGATAGTTCCCTGGTTCCAGTTCGAGAAAGTAGTTTCCCAACACAGGTTCGACTGGTACATTCTTCTCGTCCAGCTGGGTAACATTGTACTTCATGTGAGGCTCCCTCAAAACCTTAATCTGATTGGGGCTTCCTTTGTATGGCAACCACAGGTGTGACCAATTTGAGGTGAAATATCCATTCAATTTAGCTAACCAATCTCTGCTCAGGACCAGGCCATAAGCGTCTGGTATATCAGCCACCACGATGTTGATAACTTGGCATACTCTGTCATCGGATGCCAGGTGGATTAGGACGTCTTCCATCTCACCAACTACCTTGACGTCTGTCCTATCCAATTGCACCACCCTCCACGTAGTTGGCCTAGGCTGCCCATTTATTTTCTTACACGTTGATATGGGCATGACATTAATTGACGCCACTGAGTCCACTAGACAATTGTGCACGTTATGATTAAAAATTTCAAATGTCAAGAGGAAAGGTGGGTGTTTAGTTTTAGCCTTACCTCCAATGCTAGCTTCTCCAATTTCTTCTTCATCCCGAGGCTGATTTTCAGTGGGAAGCTTCTCTTCTGATGTTTCAAGTGCCTTCAACAACTTTTCTTTCTGTTGAGGTACTTTGCACATCTCAAACAACGGGACATTTTCCTTTATCTTCTTTAAATCTTTGACAATGTCATATTCAATTTGTTGTTTAATGGACTAAGATTTGTCAGAACTCACCTTCTCTTCATTTGGCTTGGTCGACATTCTGTTCTGCTTGGGATCTTGACTGGTAATAGTGAATTTCGGAACCTTATCATCCAAGGATTTATCTTGAAATTTCTTCTTGATGTTTCTTTGCAGCCTTCTGATCTTTGGGAGTAAAAGACTGTCATCACTAACTATCTCTTGGCTTCTAGTTGTCACATTAGCTTCCCTGACATTCTTGTGTTTCTGAGAATCTTCCTCCTCTACATCGAGTAAGGAGACAGAATTCCATAATGCCATGGTCTCCTCCTCCTGTCCTTTTGTAGAAGTGGAAGCAGCACTTTCTTTCTGTTCATCATCATCTTCCTCCGTTAACCTTGAATCCAACATCTGATTCATGACTAATGTCATTGAATTTATCCATTGTGGATAGTTCTTTTCGGAATGAGGTTGTTGGTGAAAGGTACAGAAATTTTCCATCCCTATCTCTGTCAGATTCATGGATGCAGTCTTCTGAGGCGGAGGTTGGGGCTGATTGCTGTCCTCTCTTTTCTTATAATATGGCCTGAAGAACTTATGTGCTTATTTTTCCTTTTCTAAGTCTATGATCTTATTAGACAGCTTTTACATCATTTTAGCCATACTTTCGTAATCTACTGACTTTTCTTCCTTAGGCTTTGTGAACAATATGGTTTTTCTCTCCTGATTGTTCTGGATAGTCTTCAATGCTTTCTCTTTCCGCTTCCACCACTTCTGCCTTTTCATAGGTCTCTATCAAAGTAGTCTTGGCCCTACATTTTGCAAACATGGCCAAATCAGGGCCCAAAGCTGAAGTATAGTATTCAATCAGTACTTTGTCTAAAGGCTTATCTGTTTCAGAGAAATTTTTAAGATATGTTGAAAACCTTTGTGTGAAACTGTGCACTTTTTCTTTTTTTTCTTTCTTTAATGCACACAGTCCTTTCATGAGGGTAGTGTGAGTCTTTTGGACTGCATACTTGCTCCTGAACATTCTTTCGAAGGTATCCCAGTTTGGGATAGAGTTGGCAGGAAAACCAAAATACCATGAGGCCATAGCTCCTTTGAGGGTATGCGGAAATAGTATACACACCACATATTCATGTTCCCCAGCCCTTAGACCTTCTATTTCCAAGTAGAAACTTTGTAGATGATCATCCACTAGGATCTTCTCATTGGGGTCAAATTTAGGCAGTAACTTCTCAAAGGCTTGAGGTAGGTCATGCAAAGGCGGGGTCAGATTTAGAGGTGACCTGGATTTCCAAGTTGGTGGTGGATTTGGTGGATTAGGTGGAGGTTGATTTGCGTTAACGCCGGCCATGAGTTGAGGCGAAGAGTGCGGAGGGGAAACAAAAGGAGTGTGAGGAGGTGAACCAACAGGGGTGTGAACATGAGAGCTGTAAGGGGTGTCTGGGCCTACTTGGTTCAAAGGCAATTCAACTTGCTGTAAGGCGGTTTCCACAAGTTCTTCCCAATATCCAACCAACAGTGAATCTTCTACTATAGGACGGTCTTTATTCTTGTACTCTCTTCTAGGCAATTTGTGGATAGTCGGCAACCCTCCAATATTCTTTACGTAAGCACGAGTATGTCTTCTCAGGTCGTTAACAATTTCGTTGCGAATAGGATATAGATGTTCCCTGTTTTCTTCTTCTGGAATTGGATTACGCGGTCCACTACTTTTAGAACTGTAACCAGCGGAATAATCTCGGTAAAACAGGTTTCCTCGGCCAGCCATGCACTGGCGGCCCTCCTTATAGCGCCAAAACTGTTGAGGCCTAGAAATTCGCAGGTGGCAACAGTAAGGGATTCTCCCCAATCAACGTTCCCAACTAGCCCGTTGACTGTTTGGAATAGGGAATCCGTCCAGTTTGTGGTCCAGCTACCATGGGTCAAGAAACAAAACAAAGGCTTTACCGGTTGCGGCCCGGCCCACCGAGTTTTTGTATTTTTGACTTTAAGAAATGAGATGCAAGTGCCTAACTAAATGCAGAGCGATCAAGATGCAGGGAGCAGTCACAATGTGATGCGCAGCTTCTTACCTATCGTCTTATGCTCGCAAGCAGCCAAATCAGATATAAAAGCAACAACTAACTATCTTAACTATCCCTAGGGAGCAAGGTTATCATTTTGGGTGAGCAATACATTTTGCACATGCATTATGAAGAATCACAGGTAGCTGATATTTCTTTCAAGACACATGAACACTTCAAGATATTCAAATAACCAGATAGCCGATGATTTTTATAATAACATTCATCACTCACAGTGGAATCAATATCCCAGAAACTACTGAAGAACATTGAACAAGAACATAGGTTCATAACATTAAACACTCTTACAGTAAATGAAACACAGCTGAAAACGAAATAGTTCCTCTTCAACATTATTCATTGCACTACATTGATACATTCCACTTTTCACTCTCTCCAACAGGCAAAACATTGCAGTTTCCTTTGCAAAACGAAGTAGTTCCTCTTACAAGCAAACATTTACAAAATTTTCCAGGGGAAAAATCCCTTTCTTCTTATCACTTTCAAATATTTAAACTACAACTACTGAGTGCTTTGTTTTCCTCCCCTGACGCGTCATCTTTCAGTTTCTTCAACGCTTCATATTCCGATCTTTTGTCAGTAGGTGATCATGAAACACTTGGTAACTGATCTGTTTCTGGGATCATGCCTTTACAACTCCAGACTTCATCCTCCATTTTCCTTGTTTCAGTCATACCTCCGCCAAGCGGGTTAGTCTTTCTTCTTATCGTGGTGGATTGACCGGTCTCCTTGAAATTGCCTACAGTCAATTCACAAGCATGCTTCAACAGCAAATATTATCAATTAACCACCATCTTACAAGGAAATGGCTGGGTGCACCACATTCGGGCCTGGAAAAATATCCTATGGTCACCGGCGGGAAAAAACAAGTCGGCAGTCAGAAGGAAGCGAGCTCGGGGGCCAGAAGGATCTGCCAGCCGTAACGTCGGGCGAGGCTTAATTCGCAGCCAAGTGAACGCGAGCGGGATATGCCATAAATCGGACGTCGGGCGATTTTTAGTTTCGGAAACCGAAAGACTCTAGGAGCCGCAACGGTGGAGGAGGGAAGCTAGAGGATATGTGGAGTGGACGGGAAACTTAGTTGGACGTAGGAAGAAACTCAGATCGGGAGCGGAAGATATCACCCAGCTGCAACGGCGGAGGAGGAGAGGCTACGGGCAAGCGATCGAAGGCTAAAATGAATCGGGCGTCGGATGGGTTCAGACTTCGGACGGAGAAAAGGTCTTGGAGTCGCAACGGCGGAGAGGCTGAGACTTTGCAGCTTCCGATTCAACAGCAGAAAGAGGCCTGCCTACAGGAAAACTCAAATATTTGAGCAGCGTTAACAACCAAAGTCGTTTTCTTCGCAAAGGCTGCCCTGAAGAACAAAATTTTACTTCTTCACGGCTAGAAATCCACGACTTAACTGAAATTGAACATGGCATGAATAAACCTACTGGCATCCAATCTTCAAAGTAAAACGAAAAGCAGATATGCCTGAGAGGCTCAAGCATTTTAATGATCCAACCAGGAAAAATGATGAGGAGGGGCCCAGAATTTAAATAAGAATAAATTTGGGGAGGACAGTTGCGGCAGCAACAGGTTGTTAAGAGGATCAAGTCATAGTCCTGTTGTTGATAAGAGTACGATTCCCCATCCTAACCAAAGTCAGACTACTGCAAGAAGTACTACCCCAAAGGGCACACCTAAACATATGAGAAGAGGTCATGGATTCAACCAATGTTACTCTTATGCTTGACGTTATCGTACACCCTCTCAAGACTGCTCTCCCCCAAGGTCTCATCGCCTCAATGAAAGGAATATTCCTAAAAGGGACAGGTTTGTACGCATTCATGTGTATCCCCTTGGAGCTTCCATTTATGTCTTCTTTGTTTCTTTATGTTAGAAACAATAAGTTCACTGCCATCGAGTATTCCTCCGACTGTAATGCCCCGGTTTTGACCCCATTGCATTAGATGTACATGATGTATATATTAAATGATCATGGTGTGGAGCTAAAGGCCAAGGCCCCACCATTGATTGGTCATGTTATGTTTTGGATTTGAATTTGTCACTGATGGTATATCGGGGCATGCGGCATATATTATGATGGTCATCATGTAAATATGCATCTATAATTAATTAAATGAACTCGACCAGCTATGATCGCGGCAAATAAAATGAGAAAGGGGCATGATTTTCACAAGGATAAGGATGTGGGGGAATTTGTCAAACCTTGGCCAATGAGGGAAAGTACCCATGTGTCTTCTTACCTTGTTTTATTCCAACCACTTTCATTAAGAAAGGCTGCTGGTGGTTGAGGCAGTTATGATCTTTGGGAGTGGGGTGGCAGGACTGTCAGTCCTCACTCACACACACACTCCACCCATGGTTGACTTCACTATGGCTGGGAAAATGATTGCCATCACTCACACATATTTTCTTCTCTCCACAACTGTGCTGAAGGCTCACGCACATCCAAATTCGTGGCCTCATGATTTTGCTGTTCATCTCCACACATGAACCATCTTCTATTCGCTGGTCTCCTGCACAGGTATTTTTCCTGGTTTTTCCAACTGATGTAGCGAGCTGAGAGCCGTGCTCTTTTATCCATGATTTACTGTGCTGCTGGGGTTCTCTCACGCACAGTGTGTTTCGTTGTGATTTCCTTATGTCTTGGGACGGAGTCATTCATCCTCACGCACAAGCAATTGCTTGTTGGTCTCACGCACAGCAAGCTGAGAGCCGTTTTTCCACTATCACCCACGATTTCCTATAGGGAGTCATTTCATGCTTAAGAACTGTGTGGCGGTCTGTGTAATTCCTTTTCTGCTTGCTTCATTTCCCTGAACGGACTGTTGTTTTCCCCCTGTTGAAATTGTGTTTGCTGTTGGGTTTGGGAACTATTGTAAATTTGCTTAAGAGTCATTTTGGCCACGATAGGGCCAAGAATGTTGTTTTGACTATCACTGCACAAAACAAATGGCCTGTTTATGAAATGGATCTTAAGTTACCATTTCTGAATGGTTATATAGTTGAAGAAGTATATGTGGAACAACCACAGGGCTATGAAGTTCTAGGACAAGAACACAAAGTGTACAGACTCAAGAAAGTGCTCTATGGTTTAAAGCAAGCTCCAAGACCTTGGTATAGTCGCATTGATTCCTATCTCATTAAAAATGGATTTCATAGAAGTGAAAGTGAGCCAACGTTGTACACCAAAGTGAATGAGAAAGGTAAAATGTTAATTGTTTGCCTGTATGTGGATGATTTAATATTTACTGGTGATTTTGGCATAAAAGAATTTAGAACAGTCATGGAAAGTGAATTTGAAATGAATGATTTGGGGCTCATGAATTTCTTTCTGGGCATTGAAATCCAGCAATATGAAAGTGGTATTTTCATATCACAGTCAAAGTATCCAAGAATGGTTTTAAAAATATTTAATATGTCAAATTGCAAGGAAGCCCTAACACTAGTAATAACAGGTTTAAAATTGAGAAAAGATAAGGATGGATCAACTGTAGATCCTATTTTGTTTAAAAGGCTTGTTGGCAGCCTTATGTATTTAACAGCAACATGACCAGACATCATGTATGGAGTAAGTCTTATCTCAAGATTCATGGAGTCACCAAAAGACTCACATTGGAAAGCAGGTAACAGGATTTTGAGGTATGTAAGTGGTACAAAAGATCTTGGAATAATGTATTCAACTTCAGAAAATTTTAAACTCATAGGATATACTGACAGTGACAATGGAGGCAGCAAAGATGACAGGAAAAGCATATCTGGGTACACATTTCATTTAGGTACAGGCGTTGTTTCATGGGCTTCGAAGAAACAACCCATAGTAACTCTATCTTTAGCAGAAGCAGAGTATGTCGCAGCTACAGGCGTTGCATGTCAAGATGTTTGGATAAGAAGAATGTTAAAATATCTATCACAGAACCAACAAGAACCAACAACCATTTTTTATGACAACATTTCATCCATTTCCTTGTCGAAGAATCATGTGTTTCACAAGAAAGCCAAACACATTGACACAAGGTATCATTTCATAAGAGAGCTGGCGAATAACAAAGAAATTTGTTTAGAATTTTGCAGGTCTGAAGATCAACTTGCAGACATCTTTACAAAACCATTGGAAATGGATACATTTCAATATCTTCGAATTTATTTGGGAACAACAAGTTTTGCATATTGAACTCTGTCATGAACATAGCATGTTTTCTATTCTGAAAAACATTTTGTAATTTTTTTTTTTAAAATTACGATCTACTCATAATTAAGGGGGAGTGTTGGAAATATTAATTACTCGCTGATCCATAATCCAATCAGCCGACTCTATCAGAGTCTGTAGCAGGTCAGAAAGGGTCAGAGAGTCTGACAAGATAAAGAGTTCTGATTTCTCGTATATAAGATAGTAGAATTTAGTTGTTGAAGCTAAGTTTCTAGGTAGAGAGTAATTGCAGTCTTTAAATGTTAACTCAGCTAGTCGGCATAAATTTTCTATATGAAGGATGAAATTGTAAAAGTAAAAAATGAGATACAGACAAGCAGAACAAAACAGAGAAGAGAAGTGCGGCGAAGAAGAAGAAGAAAAACTCATTGAAGAGTTTGAAGCTCAAGCTTCTGTGTTTTTACCAAGTTTGTATTTACGGTTGTAATTTTTGTTATGCCATCACATGAAATATAAATCCTTAAGTTTATGGTTGAATGAATTTTTTAGATCGCTGCACATCTTCTCCATATTAACCTGAGTGAATTTTGTTTACATTTACTGTGAGTGAAAGACATCAAGAATCCATGAATATTTCATTGTGTAAAAGTTCCTAGTTTTAAGTGCAGAGGTTTGACACAAATCTTCTTTATAATTCTATTATATGATATTGTGAGTGATTCACAATATAGTTGTCTCGCAGTTAATCATAGGTTATCACAGTAAAAATTTTTTTTCATATTCCTAAGTCCTTAGACTAGGAAATATAAAGTTATTGCACAGAAGTGAAAACTTGTTCGCACATGAGTTGGTTGCAACCAAATTCATGTCGCAGTAAAAGCTGGTTGAAGCCAAAGTAAAAGTCCTTCACAAGTGAAGAGTCCATCGCAGTTACTCCTTCACAGTAACTCTATTGCAGCACAGTAACTCTGCGCAATAATTTCTGCGCGCAGTAAATTCCGTCGCA
Source organism: Pseudotsuga menziesii (assembly GCA_001517045.1). Taxonomy (NCBI): domain Eukaryota; kingdom Viridiplantae; phylum Streptophyta; class Pinopsida; order Pinales; family Pinaceae; genus Pseudotsuga; species Pseudotsuga menziesii. The sequence continues at coordinate 33,492 of LPNX010001995.1, read as the reverse complement.
AGAAAATTGAATCGTAAGTTTTGAAAAAGTAAAAAAGGGAAAACAGAAAGGTTGTACTATGTGATAACTCAAGTTAATTGCCACGACCCCCGTTTTTATTGATATCTGGTATCAGAGCTAGTTTAGGAAAGAAATGTTGTCCTAAAAGGGAAAAAGTAATTTTCTAAGGAAAGTTAAAAATTAAAAAATGGCTTCTACTTTCGGTTTAAATATGTCGAGTTTGCAAACTTTGGTATTTACAAGGAAAAATTATGAATACTAGTCTCTAACAATGAAGGCTTTGTTTAGAGGCCAAGATGTTTGGGATATTGTCCATAATGGTTATGCAGAACCAGCAGATAAAGCTACATATAATAATCTCTCACAAGCTGAGAAAGATATCCTGAGGGAACAAAGGAACAAATATGGAAAGGCTCTATTCTACATCCATCAAGACATGCATGAAATCATACTCCCAAGAGTAGCAGCAGCAATTACCACAAAGCAGGCATGGGATACATTGGGGACAACTTATCAAGGTTTGGATAAGGTAAAGACTTCGAAGCTACAAATTGTGAGAAGATATTTTGAATCTCTGTCCATGAAAGATTCAGAGTCAGTAGACTCATTTTATACCAGAGTTGTTGGTTTGATAAATAAACTGAAATCTCATCGAGAAACCATAACAGACCAAAGGGTGGTTGAGAAAATTATCAGAAGTATTCCCCCAAGATTTGAAAACTTGGTTGTAACCTTGGAACAACACACATACATGACAACGTTTACTATTGATGAGTTGCAAGGTTCACTCATCAATCATGAACACAGACTCAGTAGAACTCAAACATCATTGGAAGGTGCATTCGCAGCACAATCATATATAAGCCGTGGAAGATGCAGGGGGATAAATAATTTCAGAGGCACAGGAAGAAACTTCTCAAGAGGAGGATGCAACAATAGTCTTGCAGATTTTGCTGGTAGAGGAAAGAATCAGAACACAAGTCAGCCAAGTGGTCACAGGTTTGATAAATCAAAGATTTAATGTCATTATTGTAAAAAATTTGGTCATTATGCATATGAATGCAGGAAGCAGCAATATGACCAAAGAAAGCAAAGCTAGAATCACTCGATGAATACCATCATTTCATCGAGCACAATGTTGATGGCATGCACATCCCCAATTGAATGCAATACCATCCAAGAAAGTCCGTCTGACATATGGTATTTAGATTCAGGCTGCAACAATCATATGACTGGTAATTTAAATTTATTTTCTAGTCTAGATAATTCTGTTCAAACTGATGTTACACTTGGAAATAATGTCCAAGTCACTGTTTTGGGAAAAGGCACTTTTAGTATTTTAACCAAACAAGGGGAGCATAAGTATATGCGCGATGTTTACCATTTAGAAGGACTGAAGCATAATTTACTGAGTATTGGACAACTGATACATAAAGGATACATAGTTTACATGGGGGATAATCATTGTGTGATTAAATATGTACGTCCAAGAAACCAATTGATAGCAAGAGTGCCAATGACAAGCAATCTCTTGTTTCCATTGAGGATAATTCTAGACAATACAAAAGCTGCATTCAAGGTAGAAAGTAAAGAAGAAGTTGTTCATTGCAACAAAAAAGAAAATGACAGCACTAATTTTTAGGATGCATTTCAAACAGAAGTTCATGATGATTCCTGGCTATGAAACTTCAGATTTGGACATCTAAATTTTGGTGGACTAAAGTTGCTGCACACAAAGAATATGGTAAAAGGATTACCATTGATTGAAAAACCAGACAGAGTTTGTGAAGGATGCATCTTTGGAAAGCAACATAGAGATACTTTTCCAGTTGGAAAGTCATACAGAGTGCGCACACCACTTGAGATAGTGCACTTTGATATTTGTGGTCCATTGCAGACAACGTCCATTGGTGGATGCAAGTATTTTCTTACTTTTATTGATGACTACTCAAGAAAAACATGGATATATTTTTTAAAACATAAATATGATGCATTTAGTTGTTTTCAGCAGTTCAAGGCACTCATGGAGAACCAGAGTGGAAACTGCATAAAAATACTAAGAACGGACAGAGACAATGAATATGTTTCAAATGAATTTCTAAATTTTTGCAAAACTCATGGCATACAGAAGCAATTCATTGCGCGGTATACACCTTAGTAGAATGGTATCGTAGAGAGAAAGAACATAACCATTATGGAAATGGCGCACAACATGATGGCAACAAAGCATTTGCCAAATGAATATTGGGGTGAAGCAGTCACAACTGTGTATAAATTATGAACTGATGTCCGACAAAGAGCGTGAAGAACAAGATTCCTCAAGAAGCATGGACAGGTATGAATCATAGTGTTTCTCATTTAAATTTTTTTGTTTTGTGTCGCATATGCTCATGTGCCAAATGAGCTAAGAAAGAAATTAGACAAGAAGGGACAAAAATGTATTTTTATTGGTTATTCTGAAGACAAAAAAGCATACAAGTTGTATGACCCTGTTGCAAGGAAAGTAATCATTAGTCACGACATTGAATTTGTTGAGAATGAATCATGGGATGGAGCCGTCTAGAAGAATGTCAAGATTGTGTCGCATGTCGAGCATGAAGACATGATGGAAGAAGTGGTTTAAACACCACAATTAAATCAACCGGTCATAGCACCATTGACTCCCATGACACCGCGACATGGTTCAGCACAAGGAACATCAACACAAGTCGCAGCTCAAGCTACACCGACAAGCACACCAAGAGGACATCAGACTCCATCAAACAGTTCGACATCAACAGATCCAGTGAAGACAAGAAGTCCGAGTGAGATATATGAATCCGGTACACCAAATTCCTTCTCTCTCTTTGCATTATTTTCTCAAATAGATGATCCACTAACATTTGAGAAAGCTATTGAAGAAGAAGTATGGACACAAGCCATGGATGAAGAAATAGAATACATTGAGAAAAACCATACATGGGAACTGGTTGATGTACCAAAAGATAAAGATGTAGTCAGCGCCAAATGGATTTATAAGACCAAGCAAGATGCTGATGGGAATGTGCAAAAGCACATGGAAATAATGGTAGCAAGATGGTTCACACAGCAACCCAGCATAGATTTCAATGAAACGTTTGCACCAGTTGCACGCATGGTACAATCAAAACTGTTTTGGCTCTCATTGCGCATAACAAATGGCATGTTTATCAAATGAATGTTAAGTCATCATTTCTGAATGGTTATATAGATGAACAAGTATATGTGCAACAACCACAAGGCTATGAAGTTCCAGGACAAGAACACAAATTTTATAGACTGAAGAAATCACTCTATGGTTGAAAGCAAGCTCCAAGAGCTTGGTACAGTCACATTGATTCCTATGTCATTGAGAATGGATTTCACAGAAGTGAAAGTGAGCCAACACTGTACACCAAAGTGAATGAGCAAGGTAACATGTCAATTGTTTTCCTGTATGTGGATGATTTAATATTTACTAGTGATTTTGGCATAAAAGAATTTAGAACAGTCATGGAAAGTGAATTTGAAATGGCTGATTTGGGGCTCAAGAAGTTCTTTCTAGGCATTGAAGTCCAGCAATCTGAAAGTGGTATTTTCATATTACAATCTAAGTATGCAAGCACAGTTTTAAAAATATTTAATATGTCAAATTGCAAGGAAACCCCTACACCAGTAATAACAGGTTTAAAATTGAGCAAAGATAATGATGGATCAACTATAGATCCTACGTTGGTTAAAAGGCTTGTTGGCAGCCTTATGTATTTAACAGCAACAAGACTAGAAATCATGTATGGAGTAAGTCTAATTTGAAGATTCATGGAGCTACCAAAAGACTCACATTAGCAAGCAGGTAAAAGAATTCTGAGGTATGTAAGTAGTACAAAAGATCTTGGAATAATGTATTCAACTTCAGAAAATTTTAAACTCATAGGATATACTGACATTGACAACGAAGGCATCACAGATGACAAGAAAAGCACATTTGGGCACACATTTGATTTTGGTAGAGGTGTTGTTTCATGGGCTTCAAAGAAACAACCCATAGTAACTCTATCTTCAACAGAAGCAGAGTATGTCGTAGCTACATGAACTGCATGTCAAGCTGTTTGGATGACAAGAATGTTAAAAGATCTATCACAGAACCAGCAAGAACCAACAACCATTTTTTGTGACCACAATTCAGCCATTGCCTTCTCGAAGAATCATGTGTTTCACAAGAAAACCAAACACATTGACACAAGGTATCATTTCATAAGAGAGCTGGTGAATAACAAAGAAAGTTGTTTAGAATTTTGCAGGTCTGAAGATCAACTTGCAGACATCTTTAGAAAACCATTGGCAAGGGATACACTTTAGTATCTTCGAAGTTATTTGGGAATGACAAGTTTTGTACCATGAACTCTGTCATGAACAGAGCATGTTTTTTGCTCTGAAAAACATTTTGTAATTTTTTGTATTTTAAAATTAGGATTTGCTCATAATTAAGGGGGAGTGTTGGAAATATTAATTACTTGTTGATCCATAATCCAATCATCCAACTCTATCAGAGTTTGTAGCAGGTTAGAATGGGTCAGAGAGTCTGACAAGATAGAGAGTTCAGATTTCTTGTATATAAGACAGTAGAATTTAGTTCTTGAAGTTAAGTTTCTAGGTAGAGAGTAATTGGAGTCTTTAAATGTTAAGTCGGCTAGTAGACATAAATTTTCTATATGAAGGATGAAATTGTAAACTTAAAAAGTGAGAGACAGACAAGCAGAACAGAACAGAGAAGAGAAGTGCCATGAAGAAGAAGAAGAAAAACTCACTGAAGAGTTTGAAGCTCAAGCTTCTGTGTTTTTACCAAGTTTGTATTTACGGTTGTAAGTTTTGTTATGCTGTCAAATAAAATATAAATACTTAAGTTTATGGTTGAATGAATGTTTTAGATAACTCCACATCTTCTCCATATTTACTTGAGTGAATGTTGACTGAAAGGTATCAAGAATCCATGAATATTTCACTGTATAAAAGTTCATAGTTTTAAGCGTAGAGGTTCGACACAAATCTTGTTTATTATTTTCTTATATAATATTGTGAGTGATTCACAATATTAGTTGTGTTGGAGTTAATCATAGGTTATTGCAGTAAAAAGTGTTTTTTATGTTCCTAAGTCTTTAGACTAGGAAATATAAAGTTATTGAGCGGAAGTGTTCTTCATATTCCTAAGTCTTTAGACTAGGAAATATATTGCACGGAAGTGTTTGCCAATGTAAAAGTCCTTCGTGGGTGAAGAGTCCATCGCAGTTACTCATAACTCTGCGCACTAATTTCTTCGCACATTAAATTCCGCCGCAAGATAATCTAGTCACACGTTTTGAAAAAGTAAAAAGAGGAAAACAAATAGGCTATGCTGCAGGGTAACTCAAGTTAATTGCCGCTGCCACCATTTTCCTGAGAATCGTCATGTGGAATTCTGCACATTGGCCTCTTGCATTGGGATTGAACCCAAACATTCTGCATTCAGACTGGGCTTTGCCAAAACGTGTTATCTATTCACAGTCCTGGACGATATCTACGACATCTTTCGAACGATGGACGAGCTCAAACTCTTCACCGAAGCTGGTGATGGGCGTGCAATTCAATATTGCAGGAATTTAGAAGAGTAATTGTTTGTTTGTATAATCATGTCTTTGCAATAACTAACTTGACCAAATTTTCTGCTTTTAATATATATATATATATGATCAGATGGAATCCGTTGAGACATAGCGTCTTCTAGAATATATGAAAGGAGTGTACATGGTACTCTACGATGCCCTAACTGAAATGGAGAGACAAGGCCGAGACACGCTTAACTATGCTCTAAAGGCTGTATGCAAAACTAATATTTCTTCCATATAATTTGTTTATTCTAACAAGGTTGTGTTTTGTTAGCATGGCAATTAGCTATTGTGTGCACTTGCAGTGGGAGGTTTATCTTGATTCGTATATACAAGAAGCAAAATGGATATCCATTGGTCATCTGCCAAAGTTTGAGGAGTACTTCGAAAATGGGAAAGTTTGCTCTGACGATTGCGCAGCGGCATTGACAACCATCCTCACATTGGACGTATCGCTTCCTGATTACATCTTGAAGGGAATTGATTTTCCATCGAGATTCAATGATTTGGCATCTTCCTTCCTTCGGCTACGAGGTGACACACGCTGCTACAAGGTACTACCTCTCACTCGCTATAGCAAAAGCAAACTCAAACGTAGACGCAACAAGTTTGCACATTGGTTAATGATTGATTGATGATAGTGTAATTGGCATGGCGAATATTGCAGGCCGACAGGGCCCGTGGAGAAGAAGCTTCGTGCATATCATGTTATATGAAAGACAATCCTGGATCAACAGAGAGGAAGATGCTCTCAACCATATCAACGCCATGATCAATGAAATAATCAAAGAATTAAATTGGGAATTTCTGAAACTGGAGAACAATATCCCAATGTCGGCGAGGAAACATAATTTTGACATAACCAGAGCTCTCCACCACCTCTACAAGTACCGAGATGGCTTCAGCGTTTCTCCTCACGAAACCAAAAATTTAGTAACGAGAACGGTGCTTGAACCTGTGCCTTTGTAAAACCTGAATATGCCATCTACAATAACTTTGATATATCGCGTACGTATGGTAATAAAGGGGACCAAATGCTTCTATTTATCTACGTTCCTCGGTGATGTATAAGCTTAAGCTATCCTTGCTTGGTTAGCTAATTGGTGATAGAATTTATACTACATCTACATATGAGGTTGCTAAGAAGGAGCAAAGTCTATGGATCTCGCAATTTGAGAACTCAATAGTAGCCATTTGCTATTTTATAGGTTGTAATACTTTTATTTCATAAAATTTATTTCTTTATTATTATTGAAGTGTGAATTTTGAAGTTATTTTTTATATTTACAAATTTTTAATATCTATATCTCCAACTTATATATATTGCAATGTTATTTATTATTATTACTAATTTTATATATATAGTTTTTGGATTTAAGCTTACATAAATTTAGTAAAATAAAAAAAATTTAAATAATTTTGTAATTTCTTAATTGTTTTATAATTATACATCTTTTTAATTTTTTCTTATTCAATTATAACTGCTCTTGAATTTGGCTCCCAATAACATAATATTATTATACAACAAATCTATTAATATAAGGCAGGATGGAGACTTGAAAAAACTCCAAAAAAGTTTTGAATTTAAATATTAAATATCAAATGATGCTTAAAACATGAAGACAAATTTGTTATAGTATAATTAAGAGGAGGTTTTGTTTCAATAATAAAAATAATAAAAATAGTTTGCAAGTCTCAATTGCATTAAGAAATAAAGTTATATTATTATGATTTACATTTTTTAAACTTTTTCATTAAAGGATTTTTATATTGCAAAAGTATTAATTGTTTTAAGATAAAAAGTCATATTATGATATATCCAATTATATTTTTTGTCAACTTTTTATTTTTGTATTATATGATATACAAGATATGAGAATTAAATGCTTCATATAGTATTGCATGGAGAGGCGCTCTACAAACTAGTATGCGGAAGATTTTGTAACGTTCCTCTTGTAAATGTCCGTTATAAATAATATTTTCGATTATGATGGAGATGTTGTAACGTTCATCGAGAGGGAGATGTTGTAAAGTTATTGTTTACTTGTCGATTATGATGTAGATGTTGTAACGTTACTTTTTACTTCATGTAACATTCCTCTTGTAAATGTTGGCTATAAACCCAAATCCTGCGCCGAGAGGGATCAAATCTCTTCGTAGGTATCCATTGATTTGAGTCAAACCAAAAGACACATCTTTTTATTTAAGGTCTACATATAATATTTTATTATTAATATTTAATATTATTTATGGCCTACATATAATATTTATTATTAATTTTTATTTTGTTATGAACTAACATTACAACATTTCCCCATACATGGTTTTAAAACCATATGCAAGGCCCTCCTACAACCATGGGTTGTTTAGGAGGCCTTGCACATGGTCTTAAAACCATTTGCAAGGCCCTCCCAAACCATGTACAATAAAACTATGGGTTGTATATGCAAGGCCCTCCTAAACCATGTACAATAAAACGATGGGTTGTTTAAAAGGCCTTGCACATGGTTTTAAAACCATAAACCATGTGCATGGTTTTAAAACCATGGTTTAAAACCATGTGCATAAAAACCATGTGCAAACCATGTGCACATGGTTTTAAAATCATGCACATGGTTTATGGTTTCCCCCATGTTGTGTTTTTTTCCTCACCCATATTCTTTTAAGGATAATTAAATTTTTACCTTTTTATTGTTTTGTTAGGTAGGAAGATTACAACATCTCCCCCATATTATGTTTTTTTTTGGTCAACATTTATTTTGGCTTATAATTAAAAAAAATATTTTTTATTAATAAAAATAACTTACGTAACATTACAAGATCTCCCCCATATTAGGCTATAGAGTGCCTCTCGGCCCAATAATATTGTCGATTATGATGTAAATAATAACTAAAACATGCAAATAATGAAATAATATCTAAATAATTAATTCACATATGAAAATACCTTAAAATACTATTTATAAAACATGCTAATTAATAATCATTCAAAATAATTCACGTAGAGTGTTAATGTATTTGATAAATACGAATCCCAGTTTGAAAATAACATGCCCTAACCCTAGTTGATTGGTTGCGGGCTTGAGAGACGGATCATGCCAAGTCTGCAGTGTGAAGGGAATGAGGGAGGCTGGTGTATCGCAGCCACCAAGAGAGGATAGCACCGAAGATATGCTGCGTGCAAAATTGCGACTGCCCAGTTCGAGGACAAGCCTATGCAGAGGGAGGAACTCTAGTTGGGCGTAAGGGCTGCGAAAAGGTGGCGCACAATCAGTCTGAAGGGAGTGATGATAGAGACCAAGCGGTGGAAACCCGAGAAGGAAAAACACGCCAGTGAGGCATGGAGGTGTACCGCAAGGTCAACTTAGAGAGGTCAGCATAGAGAGAAGAGGAAGCGGTCACAACAAGGATTCGACGGGAGCAGTCAAGGGCTGGCAATGGGAGTGCACTAACCTGGAAGGGCAGCGCTTGAGTGGGGGAAAAACAATGGAGAGGCCGTTGAGGGAGAAGAAGAGACCAACTACAGGTGAGTTGGGAATCCCAAGGAGCATGTGGAGGTAGGACGCCACTGCGGAGTGTGTGTGTGGTCTTCTATAGGCCAAGAACAAGCCGCAGCTTGAGGAGAGAAGGATCGCAAAGATGGCAGCTGCTGGGTGTTGGAAGCAACTGCATGGAGGTAAAGGGAGGTCGCATGAGAGAGTTGAGGTCTACGTGAATGGGATTGGGAGAGGCACGAATGATAAAGTTAGACCAGGGCCTGAGTTAGCAGGTGCAATGAGAGTAGCGAAGGGCAGAGCTGTCGGTGGACGCTGCCCATGGCATACAAGGAGCGGCACTACGTGAAGGGAGGTTGGCACCAACCCGCAGGTAGAGAAGAGGAGTATAGGAGGTGGCTACCACTGAAAGGGAAGCCACGAGGTTGGGCGTAGCATAGATGAAGGGAGAAGGCAGTGTGGATCGAGGATATGTAGTAAAGGAACCAGCGCAGGAGCTCGAGTGAGAAATGAGAGCATCTGCGAGGGAGTAGAGGTGAGAGCAGCAACGTGCTGCTAGGTAGGCGAGGCTAGAAGCGAAGCACGTGGAAAGGAGCAGCAACAGAAATGTGAATGTGGGAGAGAAGAGATTCTAAGGCAGCGATGGAGGAGCATCTTGAGGTGGTAGCGACGTGATAAAGAAGGGGCTCAACGATGACGAAGGGAGGGAGCTTACAAGAGTGCTGAAGAGGCCTATAGAGGCTAGAATCCTGGAGAGCAGGTCATGGGTGGCTTGACCATAGCGAAGGGGAGGCCCTAGCTGCGAGGAACGCTGCAAAGAAAAACGCTGGCTAGAGATGGAAGCGCTACTGTGAAGGATCCCTCTCGCCGCTGCCGCCTAGCCATAAATTAAAATAATTTTAAATTTTAATTAAAATATATTCATATTTATATTGAAATATATTTTTTATTTTAAAATTAAATTAAAATATAATTATAATTATAATTATAATTTATTTTAAATTTAAAATTAATATTTATATTAAATTGCTTTCTTTTGTCATAAATTTAAAATATTCAATGTTATAGCTAGTTAAATCTCCTATAAACTTAAATTAAATTTAAAGATACAAATTTAGTATATATTTAAATATAAGCTATTATGATGATGGTGGTGGTGGTTAACGTCCATTGAGACCAAACTTTGGTCTATAGGACCTAAAGAAACGAATTAATTAGTTTGTTTTGAAATTGTATTCCTATGCTCAAAGAGTTTGGAGAGAAGCGTCTCGAGCTCACTATAATTTTGACATGTTAAAAGAGTAGGAAGGTCGGTATTGCAACAAAGATTATGAAACTAAGATCTAATGTGGGTGTACACGAGGCACTCTAAGAGGAAGTGATGTTCATCTTCAATGTTCCTATTCTCATAGAGACAACAGATCCTTTCCAGCCATGGTGTTCCAGGAACTGTCCAAAGACCTGTTTCACTATGGAGCTCACGAGAGTTCATTCTTATCTTGGCTATATTAATTTTTTATTTTAACTCGTTAAAGAAGTTCAACAAATTTAGGGTGTATCCCATTGGTAACACATTGTGGTGGTCATAGGTAAGTCATGGGGTCAAATCCTGTTGATATAGTGGTAAGGGTGTTGGGATAATGGTTGTGAGGTTCAAGGTTCAATACTTCCAAGTCACCTAGTTCTTTTGAAAATATATTGAATTTTAAACTTTCATAGATTTCACTGTATGTTTTTTTTAAATTTCATAGATTTTAGTGTATAGTTTTTAATCATTGCATAAATTTCAGTGTATATTGTTTAAAAATTGCATAAATGTCAGTGTACAGTGTTTAATCATTGCATAGTATTAAGTGTAGCTGTTATTCCTTGGATGCATTGATTTTAGTGTAGATTTCATTGATACAAAAATTGTAGTGTATATGTTAATGATTGACATTTTTGATATAGAGTCTAAGCTAGAAATGGAAGATGTGCATGCAGAAGATGCTATGAGACAAATAGGAAAGAGACAAAAAGTACATAATGCCGAACATCAAAAAACATATAAAGAAAGAAAATCTAACAAAATGACATCAAAAGAACAAGAAGAAGACTTGAAATGAAAAACAGAACAACAAAAGGAATATCGAAAAAAAAGTTGGATGAAATGACAACAGAAGAAGGAGAAAAACGAAAAAATTAAAAGGCAGATCGACAAAAAGAATATCGAAAAAAAAGGTTGGACGAATTGACAGCACAAGAACAAGAAGAATAAATAAAATGAAACATTGATCGACAACGAGCATATCAAAAGAGAAATTTGAAGCAATTGGATCTAATCACAGATTCTCAAAGAGAAAGTGATTTGATCCAATCTCCTAAGGTGCAAAACTCCTTGAGTGCAATACCTGAGAAGAGGTTTTCACCATCAAGCGCCGAGAGGGATCAAATCTCCTGAGGTGCAAACCTCTTCAACTTACAGGTACTTACATTGAGATAATCCTCATAATTCAATCTATGTTTTCAACTTAACCTATTCCTTACAATGTTGATCAAACTCCAGGGCTGGTGCAAGTTAATGTTGGTCACTTATGATGCGTTTGTTGCAATGGACTTCTGGAAAAACATAAATCTGAACGTCAAAAATCATTATTAGAGGTACCTACACAACTTTTTGGAATATGATGTAAGAATATGAAACGTGGACAATTGGATTACCTTTCGGAATATATAACTTTTATTTATGGAAACTAAGTATAAATCCCAAAAAATGAGGTTCTTCTAAGGTTGGTGTGTTATTTTTTCCCCAAAAATAATGAATATGTTTGTGTTGGTCCACTCGTTTGGTATGCAAATGGGGGAATTTTGTGAAAAAAATTATATAGAGTTGTAGATAACAGGTGTGTCTACAGCGTTATTTTTCCATATTTATTTATGTTATATATATTTTTTTAAATTACGGAAGTCAATGATGCCCTAAAATGACAAGGCCGAGCATTGGTCCACGACATCTTTTTCTTAACATAGTCAATGAACGACATTTTTTTAGGATATAAGGTATTTATGTCTTCTTGTGCGGGTTCTTTTTCGTTTTCTAAATAGGTGAGCCAATCCAAAGTTATAGCCAAAGAAAATTGCCTACCTTTTGTGTTAGATTGACGTTAATCCATTTAAAATTAAATAAAATATAGAAAAAGATAATAGATTAGAATAAAAATTACACATTTAGAATCTACAGACAGATTTACACAAGTTTGTGAATTTTCATTAACAGTGCACAAGCATGGCATATACAAAATCATGCACGAAATAGGAGAAGTGGTACAAAACATGTTTTATGTCATAAGATAGTCCAAACCACTTGGTTTGGAAACCCGAACCTAAAACCAAACCAGCCAAGTCATCCACCACGTAGGTTGGAAAAAATGTGCTCGCCAAAATTTTAAATTTAAATCATGCGTGTGCGTAGTTTAAATTGTAACATGCACGCACTAGAAGTACCATCGCACTACTAAGTGCGTACACGTTAAACACGCGTGCGCGCATATGTTAAGTTAAAACTTTGTTTTGATTTTATTTTCAATCTTTTGCAATGGAATGATGATGATGAACAATGATGATGATGATGAGGAGGAGGATGAAAATGATGATGATTAGGATGATGACTATGATGATGATGAGGATGAGGATGAGGATGATGATGATGGCGATCACGACGATGATGATGATGGCGATGACAATGATGATGAACACTGATGGTGATGGTGGTGATGATGATGAGGATGAGGATGATGATCATGATGATGATGATCATGATGACTATGATGACGATGATTATGATGATGATGATGATGATGATTACAATGATGAGGATGATGATGTTGATGACGACGATGATGATGATGGTGACCATGACGATGATGATGAACAATGATGATGATGATGATGACTGTGATGTTGATGATGATGTTGATGATGACGATGACGATGACGACGACGACGAAGATGATGATGATGATGATGATGACTATGATGGTGATGATAATGATGATGATGATGATGACAATGATGATGATGAGGATGATCACTATGATGATGATGATGAGGATGAGGATGATGATGAAGAGGAGGAGGATGACTATCATGATGATGAGGATGAGGATGAGGATGATGATGATGATGATGATGACGATGATGATGATGACGATGACGATGATGATGAACAATGATCGTGATGATGATGATGACAATGATGATGATGGGGATGATGACTATGATGATGATGATGAGGATGAGGATGACGATGATGATGATGACAATGATGGTGGTGATGATGATAAGGATGATTGTAACACCCCAGTTTTGACCCTGTTTGCATTAAATGTATACCAGCGTAGATCCAAATCCTAGGCTCTATCAAGCATCGAGAGGGATCAAATCTCTTCGTAGGTGTCCATTGATTTGATTTAAACCAAAAGACACATCTTTTTATTTAAGGTCAACATATAATATTTAATATTATTTATGGCCCACATATAATATTTTTTATTATTTTTTATTTTGTTATGAACTAACATTACAACATTTCTCCATACATGGTTTTAAAACCATATGCAAGGCCCTCCTACAACCATGGGTTGTTTAGGAGGCCTTGCACATGGTCTTAAAACCATTTGCAAGGCCCTCCTAAACCATGTACAATAAAACTATAGGTTGTTTAGGAGGCCTTGCACATGGTTTTAAAACCATGTGCAAGGCCCTCCTAAACCATGTACAATAAAACGATGGGTTGCTTAGAAGGCCTTGCACATGGTTTTAAAACCATGTGCATAAAAACGATGTGCATGGTTTTAAAACCATAGTTTTATGCACATGGTTTTAAACTATGGTTTTAAAACCATGCACATGGTTTATGGTTTTAAAACCATGTGCAAGGACAACATTTTTTATTATTTTTTTAAGTAAAAACATTACAACATCTCCCCCATATTGTGTTTTTTTCCACATCCATATTTTTTTACCGATAATTAAATTTTTACTTTTTTATTGTTTTGTTAGGTAGGAAGATTACAACATCTCCCCCATATTAGGTTTTTTTTCTAGCCGACATTTATTTTGGCCTATAATTAAAAAAAATATTTTGTATTAATAAAAATAACGTTATGTAACGTTACATAACGTTACAAGATCTCCCCCATACTGGGCTGTAGAGCACCTCTCGGCGCAATGATGTATATATTGTAATTAATCATGGTGTGGAGCTAAAGGCAAAAGCCCCACCATCGATTTAGCATTTTATGTTTTGGCGATTAAAAATCATTGTCGATGGCGGCACATTATATTTATGGAAATCATGTAAATATGCAATTTAATTAAAAACCCACAACCAACTATGTTAATGCAACAAATAATGAGATGGGGGCATGATTTGCTAAGGATAAGGGGGGGGGGGGGATATTCAACCTTTGGGCCAGTGGGGAAAAGCTAAATGTCAAAGGGAGAACCCATCAAATTGTCAACTACCCATTTTGTTTCTTGTTCCCAATCATTTAATTTTGCCAGAAATTGGTTGAGTAGTTATTTCATGGGATGGGCAAGGTATGGAGGTCAAAATTCGAATTGGGAAGAGCAACAATTTTTGGAAAAACGTGTTTTGACTTATGAGCCAAGTAAATGCCCATTTTTGCTTCACATTCCCTCACGCATTTACCTTTTTTCTTCCCCACGTTTTTGGAGCTCCTGGGAATTCTCCATGGATGTTTTTACAGTGTTCTTCATTTTTCCCATGGCTGGGAAGTGGTTTTGTTGACATTTAGTGGCTGGGATCTCTGCTGGTCATTTTTTTGTGGTTTCCACATTTCCACGGTCGGGAATTTCATGCTTTCTGTGTTTCACAACCAATGGCGGACAAATCCATGAATTTAGGGACTGAGAGAGCTATCTTTGCCCACGTGAAGCCATAGAACGATTCTGGAAATCGAATTTCTATCAAGGGCTGTTTTACTCAATTTCCATTTCCGATTTTGGCCTCCATGACGTTTTTTGTCAATCCCAAAACTTGCATTGCTGTGTATGCCTTTGTTATTTTGGTCTGAACTAGTTTGGGAGTGGAATGGGGTTTGAAATAGCTTGATAAGCCTAGTGTGAGAAGGAACCTCATAGACATATCTAGGGGGTTTGTTTTCTTCTTTGCACACCCTGAATAGCACAGAATGGGAAGGCATAGCCTGAGGGACTATATAGCATAGAAGGGGATGCTTCCTTGTGTTGGGTGTGTAGATATTTTAGAATCCAGGCTAGATCTGGTGCAGGTGTCTATAGCTCTGTGGATGAGATCACTAGCTTAGCAGTCAGCCTTTCTAGCTTCTTTGCAGCCTGATAAACCCAACTGTGTTGGCTTGGCTGAGTTTTTGTTGTATCCTTGGCTATGTGTGAGTCTGCTAGTGTTCCCTTATTCCTTCTGGGAATCATGCCTAACTCGGGGGTGGTAGTGCCGCTGAGAGATTGATGAGCACATTGGTATATGGTTGGGTTGAACGTTCTAGCGACGTAGCTGGTTGCAAGACAAGCTTCTTTTAAGATAAGTATTCTTTTCTATTTTATCTCTATAAATGTATATGCATTAGGAATTAATATGAAAATGTTAAATGTTGTGAATGAATGAATTTTGCTTCCACTGTATGTTAATAGTTTATGCATCTGTGTATGTTGAAGTTCAATGCATTTTTATCATATGTATGTTCATGGGATTTAAATTTCCTAGATTAGATCGCATCATGGTCGCATTCTCCTTCGGGTAGATGGGTGGGGGCGTGACAATGATGATGATGACAATAATGATGAGGAACAATGATGATGATGATGATGATAAGTTTAGTTGAAACTTTTCTTAGATTTTATTTTCAATCATTTTCAATGTAATGATGATGATGATGAACAACGATGATAATGATGAACAACGATGATGATGATGAGGAGGATGGTGACAATGATGATGATGATGATGATGACTATGATGATGATGATGAGGATGATGATGAGGATAAGGATGATGACAATGATGATGATGAGGATGATGACTATGATTATGAGGATGAGGATAATGATGACGATGAATAATGATGGTGATGATGATGATGATGATAATGATGATAATGATGATGACGATGACGATGATGAGGGACAACGATGATGATGATGATAGGTTTAGTTGAAACTTTGCTTTGATTTTATTTTCAAGCATTTGCAATGGAATGATGACGATGAAAAATGATGATGATGATGAGGATGATGACTATGATGATGATGATGATGATGATGATGATGATGATGATAATGATCACAATGACTATGACTACGATCGTGATGATTATGATGATGATGATGATGATTACGATGATGAGGATGATGGTGTTGATGACGACAACGATCATGCTGATGACTGTGATGACGAACGATGATGGTTATGATGATGATGATGAGGATGATGATGATGACGATGACGATGATGATGATGATGATGACGACAATGATGATGGTGAAGATGATGATAAGGATGATGACAATGATGATGATGAGGATTATGCCTATGATGATGATGATGAGGATGAGGATGATGTTGATGATGACGACGACGATGACAATGATGATGAACAATGATGGTGGTGATGATGAGGGTGAGGATGAGGATGAGGATGATGATGATGACGATGACGATGAGGAACAATGATGATGATGATGATGATAGGTTTAGTTGAAACTTCACTTAGATTTTATTTTCAAGCATTTGCAATAGAATGAAGACGACGAGGAGGATGATGACAATGTCGATGATGAGGATGATGACTATGATGATGATGATGATGAGGATGACGATGATGACGATGATGATGGTGATGACGATGATGATGAACAATGATGGTGATGATGATGATGATAATGAGGATGATGATGATGATGAAGATGATCACGATGACTATGACTATGATGACGATGATTATGACTATGATGATGATGAGGATGATGATGTTGATGATGATGATGATGATGATTACCATGACGATGATGATGAACAATGATGATGAGGACGATGATGACTGTGAGGATGATGATGACGATGATGATGATCGTCATCATGAATAATATGACTATGATGACAATGATTATGATGATGAGGATGATCATGACTATGATGGTGATGATAATGATGATGATTCCAATGATGAGGATGAGGATGATGACTATGATGATGATGATGGGGATGATGATGAGGATGACGATGAAGATGAGGAGGATGATGACTATGATGATGATGAGGAGGAGGATGATGATGACAAAGAGGAGGAGGAGGAGGAGGAGGATGATGATGATGATGATGATGATGATGATGATGATGAACAATGATGGTGATGATGATGACGAGGATGATGAAAATGATGATGATGACTATGATGATGATGATGAGGATGATGAAAATGATGATGATGACTATGATGATGATGATGAGGATGAGGATGACGATGATGACAATGGTGATGGTGATGATGATGATGATGAGGTTGATGATAATGACAATTATGATGGGGAACATCGATGATGATGATGATAGGTTTAGTTGAAACTTTTCTTTGATTTTATTTTCAAGCATTTTCAATGGAAGGATGATGATGACCATGACAATGATGATGAAAAATGATGATGATGATGAAGAGGATGATGACAATGATGATGATGAGGATGATGACTATGATGATGATGATGAGGATGAGGATGACGATGACGATGACGATGATGATGATGATGGCGACGACGACGATGATGACGACGAGGACGACGACGATGACGATGACAATGATGATGCCGATAATGATGACAACGACGACGATGACAATGATGATGATGATAATGAGGTTCTTTTTGTGCTCTATTTAGTCTTGTCTGATGTCCTAGGGGGTAAGATGTTGATTAGTTGAGCTTTTGTTCTTGAAGATAGTGAATTTATCATATAAATGATGCTGAACTTATAAAAATTTATCTCTTACTAAACTCATTTTTATATAAACATATCCATAAAGTATAGTATCTTTGTTGATATGATTTATTTTAAAAATAAATATTTATTTATCTATATCTATAATATTTAAGTTTTACTTAAGTCTCATAAAATGTGAAATTTATATCTTTCTCTTTAACTTTATAAAAATATGTTAATATCTTTTTCTATAACTTTAAAAAAATATTTGAATCATAATTAATATTTCTTAGTTAATGCAATTTTTATGAGTAAAAGCAATCAATATGACCATGAAAGTAGGGTTTTTACACAGCAAGGTTTCCCTTATAAAAATTAATATGACCCTTTGAGAAAGGGTGTTTTCAAAGTAATGGGGGTGATTAAAATTCCAATTCTGTAGTGGCCGTGACTTGTGAATTGCTTTTAATGAGACGGATATTCATCGATGTCTGCAAATGTACGGTCCATAGAATATAACAGATCATCTGGTACTAGAAATATTCAAACAAATGTGTGGCCATCAATGTAATGAGTGTTTATATGTGTATTAAATATTTCGATGGTTTTCAAGATTTAGTAATGAGATTTCGACCATTTTCAAGATTTAGTAATCAATGTTTATAGTAATCCATTTTATACTCCATACTGCATGGCCCCTCCGACATCATATCTATAAAATTTGAAAGATGAAGGATTTTGTAGAGTCCACATAGCTCGATGCTTTCTTCTTTCTTAATAGTAGCTG